>OZ020520.1:15658070-16005863 GCA_963971425.1 Bryoerythrophyllum caledonicum | reverse complement strand
GCTGCCTTGCTGTGAAGGCGGCCTGCCGCGGAGGCTGGCCTCCCACACCCACCCATTTCTTACAAACACGACCTCATTTCTTACACCCAAACCCTCACTTCTTACACCTAAACTCACCCACATTGTCCTCACATTCGCCTTCCATTCTCCTCCCATCCAAACCCTCTCGCACGCTCACATTCTCCTCCCACCCAAACCCTAGTCGCGGCGGCTCCCTCCCACCCTCATATTCTCTCACACTCCCCCTCTATTCCCCTCTCTCCCATACCTTCATTGTATCTCTCCAAACCCTAGGCTCTCACACACAGCCTCCCTCACAACTAGTGCCTGGGGTGTGCGCGCGCACACCCCTCATACGACTACCAAAAGGTGCAATGCATTGATATCCGTCATTGATACCCGAAAATACAATACCCACATCCGAAACCCTAAGTTGACACCCTAAGTTGATACCTTGATGATAACCGGGTATTGGTACTAAGGAAGTCATACCCTGGTGGTGATACCCTCACTATTGATACCCACAGTACCTTGGTCCATAAATGATGTGGAGAATTTCTCAACCAAAAATCGATAAAATTGCTTGTTTTTGTGCAATTAGCAAGGAAGAAAAAATAAAGATTTTTTTTGTAGTTTTAACCGTAGGATCTCATTAACGACTTATTAAGTAATATACTCAAAAAATTTCATAAAGTTTCACCGCACGGATTGAAAGATTATAATGTTTGAAGTAGAGAAAATGTTCATTTTCTTCCCTGCGTTTATTGGATCAGCAGACTTTGACTTCAATTGGTGTCGAATTTTTACACTAAAAAAGGTCTCAATAAATTACCATAATGTTAGGCATGATGTTAGTTCCTTACATACCAAATTTCAGAGGTAGATAAGGAGTGTAGCATATTCAAAAAAATCGCGCAATGAGTGGAGGTTTAAAAAATCTCAATTCGCGTTATATATTTTTGTGCACTTGATATTGTTTTAAATGAGAATCCAAATGGTCAATAAGGTGGGTTACAACACATAATGCCGTAGGAAAAATCAAAAGTAAATGATATGAAGATCTCAAAGTTTTATGTGAAAATGTAGAAGATTTTTTGGTACCTTGGCCGAAAATGTGTGACAATGTGTGAAAATGATTGACTTGGATTAACATGCTATTTCACCAAAACTAAAAGGATCATGCTTAACACGTTGATATTGGATTTAGATCTTGTGGAGTGCAAAAATTTGACACGAAGTGAGGTCAAAGTCTTTTGATCCAGTAAACATAGGGAATAAAATGAACCATTTGTTTTGTTTCAAACACTATAATCTTTCGATCCGGGCGGTCAAAGTTGATGGAATTTTGTGAATGGGTTATTTAACAAGTTTTAATTTAGATCCTACGGTCAAAAGTAGAGATAAAAGTTGATTTTTTTTTCTTTTATACATTGCACTAGAACCAAGGATTTTTTAGTTTATTTTTGAAATCGTCACGGTACCTTTGGGGTTAAACATGATATTCGTTATTTGTTCATACATTTTTTCAAGTACATGAAGGGTGTGTAATGGAAGAGAAGTAGTACTGAATGGGAATTTAGGGTTGGAGATGGAAGTGGATAAATTTTTCAATAGTTGGTCTTCAATAAAAATGAACAACTTTGAAGTGTTTCTAGAAGGATTTAGATAATGCATTTTGTTGCTTAACATATTAAACTTTCAAATTATGCATAGTATTGGTTCTACGTACACAAATTTTTGCAAATAGGAAAAAAGTGTAATATATTAAAACAATTGTCCCTAAAATCAAGGTCTTACCCTAAATCAATACACATTTTTTATTCATGTGAAATGATCATCTATTAATGTAATTGTCATGCCCTTGTGAAAAAAATCTATATATGAAAGAAGAATCTTATTCCATACTAATAGTGACTATCGTTTTGTAATGATATACAGGTTTTTTGAGTGTTGCGTTATGGCACCACCAAATATTGATAGAATCTGGGAGAGCCACGGCTGGTGGATCGCGGAAGTGGATGAGTCGAGCGCCTTCTTATGGGTGACGGATTATCCCTTTGAGCTGGGGAAGCGTACATCGGCGTTGGGGAAGAGTTTTGGCAAAATCCAGGCAATCACTCTTCGACGTGATGATATGGTATACGTTACTTGCGCAGTGGGTCCAGGTCAATCGGAGGTGAAGACTTCTCTTTCGAAGAAGTTGCTTCTTGCACCTGTCCCTTTGAATCTTCTTCAAAATCCAGGTCAGGTGAAATTCCTCAAATCATTGCAGACGTTTTGGTTGAACATCTCTCTTGCGGTACGTACCGCTAGACACAACAATGTCTTAGCCTGTTTAGCGTTATCACCGGAGATGGTGCTGAAGGCTAAGAAGATTATGGAGGAACATATTATATATGAATCATTTTGGGAGAGGGACCCATCACGTGCGACAACTCAAGCCCCACCAGCGGAAGCAGAAGAAACAGAAGTTTATTGAATTCTTGCTGAGCCGTTGCAATTGGATTGGCGACCACTGGAGGGGGGGAGAGGAAGTGGAGGCCAACATCCCACCACAACTTCTGAGGTACAGACATTACCGAATCGTCCATTATCGAGTAGACGTCCTACGAAGAGGCCATGGCGTGTTGACAGTGATATAGCTTCTGGTTCAAGAGAAGGCCCATCAAGTTTGGATCCAAGTGGGAGGAGGTTGATTGGGAGAAGTGCAAGATCGGGTGGCAGGATTCCTAGGTCGGGGCTCAGGACGTTTGATGGTCATTGTAGGGCCCCTACATCTACACCGGGAGATTTAGCTGATTTGTCAGCCATGGCGCCGGAGGAAGAAGATTTTCACAACCTTCCAGACAGTATACCAGAGGATTTTGAAGACAATGCGGAGATACCACATGATCTTCCAACTCCAATGAATTTAAAAGCACCAGTGCCTACAATAGAGGAGATTGCGAAAGGATCAGTGTGGGGGAATTTTGTGTTTAAGGCACACATAGACCGCATTGTCTCTGTGGAGAATCCGGATATCAACCACCGGGTTTTATCACAGAAGAGGGTCATAGAAGTATTCAACCGCTTACGAGACCCAGAATCCGCGACTCGGGTGAGTAGATTGGTACTTCGACCGATCAGATACATCGTGCATACTACCACCGATGATGGTGTTGTTGAGAAGGAGGAGCTGCCATTTCCGTTGGTAGGTACCGCACGAGAGTTTCAGCGCATGTTCATTGCACACGGGAGTGCTTCTGCACAGGGTGCTATGGGATCCCAGTATTCTTGGCTTCAAGATCATATCATTTGGAAACCGGTGGATGGGCAACACATAGTAGCAGCTTGTAAGTTTGCACAGCAGCAGTGGAGAGATGGTACTATGCCTTTAAACGAGTATCTGGACACGTTTGAGCGGCGGGAGGCCTCTTTTGTGGTGTATGATGATTGTCGCTTTTACATTGAGAAGTCTGCGCGGATCAACGTGGCAGAGTTCCAGAGACATTCATATTCTACCATGGAGGAGGATTTGAGGAAGATCCGTAAGATTTGGGATCTATACGGGAGGCCTGATAGCACACTACGTGCGGACGATGCACGCAGGGCTGTTGCTTTGGTGAGTGCGGCAAGTGCAGTGCATAAGTTGCCCAAGGGGGATGGAGTTGTCACGGTGAAGAGATTGGCAAAAAACATGGAGGATCTGACCAATCATGCGTGGAATTCGAGCAATGATTGCTTCGAGGCTATCATTCAAGTTTGCAAGGACTACGAAGCTGGCATTCTTTTTTACAGCAAGGAGGAAGAGGACAAGTGGAAGGACATGGCGAGGAAGAAAGAGCTGGATCCAAATGTGGACGTGCGACCAACAAGAAAGGAGATGACCCAAAATTGGTTGAGGCCATTAGGTAGGGTTCCGAATCCATATTATCTTCGGTTGGCAAAGTCTGCTGCAGCGAAGCCGGTGGGGGGGATGGAGTAAGACCACGTCAAAGATATTACTTTGACGGTGTAAAAGACAAGAATCCACATCCTCGTACGATTGCCGGTGTTTGTGATCGATATCAGAGACGAGAAGCTGTGATGAATTGCATCCGTTGGTTGATGGTGGAGAACAAGGAAAGTACACCTGATTCCATGGAGGAGTTCTTTCGTATCCGTGTTGGAAAATATTTTCCGAGGAGTAACGCACAACTTGATACCTTTGGGAAGCTTTTGAATGCTGCCACGAAAAAAGCTTGGACTGCTCCTGTGCGGGGAAGGTGTCTAAGCTGGAAGACATAGACTACCTCATCCCTCCTTCCATCAGGTTTCATTATGGTGACATTGCAGCAGGGGGGCGTGGATACATTGGACTGTCCGTGGATGTGGGAGGACATGCTACTGCTAATTGAGAATGGCAGATGGAAGGCAAGAGGCCAGGCCAGAGCGACACAGAGAATCTTCTTCCAATTCGGTGTAGAAGAGGGTTATTCCGCACCGACTACATAGAGTTGGGGAAACCATGTTTGTGGGTGATTGATTGTCGACGTGGCGGTGGAAGGCATGGAGATGGTCATTGGGGAGACGCCCAGTTATCCGCGGCTTTTGCACAGCTGTCATTATGGATGGCAAATATTGAACGATGCAACGTCATCTTCTTGTTACCAGCGGCCGTGTATCCCAACGAAGAGTTTTTCACGAAGGTGAAGCTTCCAGAGGGATGTACTATGCGACGTGGATGTTGGGCGTTTAATCCGAACTCGGTTATTCCCTATGCTCTCGATTTTACAGAGAATGGGCGTCTGGAGCAAGTAGTACAACTGATTGGCGATGTTGTGATTTGTATGCAGCACCCTGTGGGAACATCTCCTGGCCCGAAATATGTTTCTGGAGACGTTCCACTTCTTCTTGTTTTCTTGGATCACTGGAGTGAGGCACGCCAACCCTCTGAAGTTGATTCACTTGAGAGATCTGCATCAGAGTTGGCAAGACTAGTGGGCTCTTACTTGCCCCGTGGTTGGGGTTTAGTGGCGTGTAACATATCTACGGCCATTCCCACCATCCTTGAAGGAGATTTCCAAGGATCTGAGGTTTTCATCATTGACGATTGCACAGACAGAGTTTCATTCCTGTACAATGAGTTGTCCGACAATTTCCAAGGACAACTGTTGGTCAGGACTGGTGGAACAAGTACTGGTTGCAACATCGTACATGAGACCGAAGAGGCGGTTGGTGGAGTGAGGAATGAAGACGACAATGAAGATCGAGGTGGTTTACATGAGAGATTGCCACGTTCAGGTACCACTGACGATTTTTCATCTCGCAGTGGTTCAGACGCCGATGAAGATGGAGTGAACCAGTCTCCTCCAAGAGAGAGGATTCCATCAACGCAGCAGGCGGTGGGAAATACTTCAGGCGAGACGTCTGCAACACCTACAGAGAGGATGCAAGATACCAGTGTAGTAGATGTTGGTTTGGCGGCAGGGGCAGGAGGGGGGCGT
The DNA here is from genome assembly GCA_963971425.1 of Bryoerythrophyllum caledonicum. Lineage (NCBI taxonomy): Eukaryota > Viridiplantae > Streptophyta > Bryopsida > Pottiales > Pottiaceae > Bryoerythrophyllum > Bryoerythrophyllum caledonicum. The sequence goes on along the minus strand of OZ020520.1, from coordinate 16,000,398 downwards.
ACATTTGATGGTCCTAGGCTGAAGATGGAGGAAGAAGGATTGGATTCATGTGAATTTTTTTCGGTGCAGAGGAGGATTCCACAGCGTTCGATGCCTTCTCAATCAGAGCCTGTAGCGGAGACACAAGAGACGTGCGGAGGTACTCAGAGTGATACTGGACCAGGTTTGCATTCCGTTCCAAGATCTAGCGTATCCGAGGACATCATTGCATTTCAGGGGGCCTTCTCGTTAGAGCGAGAGATGTCTTTCAATCCAGAAGATGGCTTTTTCTACAATGATGATAGGGTAAGGCATACGCGGGAGGGTGTTCCTGGCAATTACCGATTTGTTGAGTGTGCGTCCATTGGTATCGAAGATGAAGGAGATCGTCCAGTGCAGGATCATGAACTGTCCGCTATGGTAGGTAGCGCCATTGGACATGTGGAGGGAGTCGTTCCGCCAGAAGATGAGCTCTGAGCCTTGGAGCTATGTACTATAGTAGAGCATGCACGTAGTTTAGGTGGCAAATACGTTAGTATAATGTAGTTTGAGATGTGTCTATCGTTCGATGGGTGGTATATATTTATATATTGGGTGGTCCATGTGATATGTTTGATTTTAGAATTCCTCAGCAATAGTGTGGAATTGCTTGATTATGTATGTTTTTGCATTATAAAATACAGCGAGGTACTTTACTCTGTCTTAGGAACTTGCATATATATTTTTGTATCTCTTACACATTGTATTTGTAGTGCTCTACTCTAAAATCCTATAATAACTCATAACAAATTTATAATATCTTTGGGCACATGATTATAATTTTGTAGCAGGATTTGTAAACTAGATTAGAAATCATATATTTTCTAAAAAAATGTAGCAAATGTAAAAAATATGTTACTGATATGAACATGAAGATGCCAAGGTATGACACGACAAACACCAAAAAAATTTGACAAAAAACATACTAAACTTTTGCCAAATTTTGATTTAAAAAAAAGTTATGAGCAAATAACTTGCGGCTTTCTACCAGCAACCAGTGCACTTGGCTAAGTGCATAATTGCTTAATTGCATGTTATATGTGCAAAACATTCCATTCAAAGAAACACTAGCCCACAATTATATCTCACTCTTCATATAATGGTTGTATTGATAATCCTATGCTATGAAATCTATGTGTTCTTTCATTAATACTCATGGCAAATGGTCTTGTCAATCTCATGACACATACAAACAATCTCTTTATCTTTTGCTTGACTTAATGTACATACAGTCAAAATTTAATCAAAAAGGCATCTAGCCTAACTTATGACAACATGGTCACAATTATAATCTTCCAAGGCTCTCTCGGCCCACTCATGGCTCCATGATCTTAATTTTCTTCTTTTCTCAATTGCTCTCTCTCTTAGAAATTCTTCTCCTTTCTCATCACTTCTTACCTTTACTATTTGTCATGCTTCACATATCATCAACCAAATCCCGTTGCTTCATTCTCATGAATGACCGAACCTTTACTGACAACCCACAAGAAAATATGGTCCCTCCTTGGCTATTACCATGCATATGTTGCACTCAAAGATGCCACTGTAATGCAAGATTCAAACCGGACCTACTATGTGTTAGAAGACTATCATACAAAAGACCCCCCACCAAACCACATACCCTAGTCTTCACTATTCAGTTTATTGAATTCACATATTGCAATGATAGATTCTCTCCGGACACTATTGCAAATAAAACAAATAAATACCAACCACTACTTGACGATATTCAAGCACTAGGATGGAAAGTAGACCCCCTCATTGTCATCACCGCGGGTGCTAGAGCCACCACCTTCATTCCCTCAATGACAACCCTTGAAGAAACATTTAAAATCCCCATCACTTCAATCAAAACCACTTTTTCAAATATTAACATTATTAAAATTCAACATGCTATGTCGATACTCCTAAATAAACGAAAACTTGAAAACAACCAACCCCTTCCTGACGCTTCGGACCCCCCTCCATACACTAACATATGCATTTCACCGTACACACTCTCCCTCTTCTGGAGACTTTTTGGACCTATGGTCTTTTGTTCTTGGCTACTTGTTACTGGGTACGTAGTGTCTACCCTCGAAAGGGGGAAGTAGTTCCATACTACTAACCCATGCCCGGTGGGCATGGACTTAGTGGTGGAATGAACGGACACTTTATTCACGCCGGCCCCCTCTATCGGGGACCGGCGTTCTTCTTCTTCTTCTTCATGCTTCATCCACATGATCTTTTAATGCTTCAATTCATACTACAATGACATTAATTGTTATTTGGGAAAATTACTAAGGCCTTCTAATTTAATGACTAAGGGTAATTAATCCTTATTACATACATTATAGACTTAATTTCACTTAGCAATTCTATCAAACAATTAGTATAATTGTATGCATTTTACCTCACCTTCTATCCACTTGTCTTAATTTTAGAATAAAAGGGATTACAACAGTCATACATGACTAATTGTAATTTTCACTTTATGGTTTCTATTTACTCCATGTTTACCATTGGAAAAGGTTTGACAAATGGTAAGGTGATGAAGAGTCTCAATTACTACAGTGCTTCACAGATTGTCCATTTATGATGCTCAATTTAGTTATGGATATAGGTAGTATCTAAGACAAATTATACACTATTACATTCTCAGTGTGGTAATTGAGAATTGGATGAAGCTTTGATTAATTGTATCCATGATACACCTATTCATTTCTGAGCCATTAGATGTACACTATTATCACATTTCACCACATTGTAGATTCCGATTGATAATGCTCAATTAATGACTATTGGTCTCCAGCAATTAGCCATCAAATCCCATGGACCATGATTTTATCATCCTTTAATCTCCAACTAACATTTCAAGTGTAATGCAGTCCAATGGTAATGCATAAATTAGAGCAATAGATCCACAATTATGAAACTAGGCTTGTATTTCATAAAATTGAGAGTTACAATCACCAATCACAGTGAGAAAAATGTGGTGTTTTTGTAATGTAGTCCATTGGTAATGCATAAATTAGAGCAATAGATCCACAATTATGAAACTAGGCTTGTATTTCATAAAATTGAGAGTTACAATCACCATTCAAAGTTAGAAAAATGTGGTGTTTCCTAAATTGCATTCAGTTCACTTTATACTCCTCTGGTGACTATTGGTATCTTGTCCTAGAGCAATAATCTTCATTCCCAACTACAATAACTACTCTCATAACTTCTAATCCGTTGCCTAACTTAACCGCCTATTGGTCTTTTTCACACTATTTCCAAAACTAGGGTAGACATTCACAATATTTCATACTATTTGTCAACTAGTGCTACTTATGAATCCTGTTTACATTGCAACGACAAATAGTATTCAAAAATTGAAATTTTTGCACTACAATGTATACAAATTCTGTGGTACAAAGGAGTGATCGCAAGTCAAAGGTGAATCACCTGGCTAGGAAATCAAGTAAGTAAGCGCCACTGCTGGTTTAGTTGCATTTGTTGTGTATACTTATTTTTATTTTCTAACCAATATTGTTGAAATTAATGTTCCCCTAGGTTTTCTTGTCAATATCGCCCGGAGGACTACAGTCAGTACTGTAAGGTAGAAGTTCAGAAGGTGTTTGCGCACATGCTGAAGCAGCGTCAAATGTCCACCAATAAAAAGAAGGTCGTTCAAAGGACCAAAAAGGTGGTGGCTCAAGCCAAGGAAGCTGTTGTCACGGTCGTTCGTGCTTCCAAGAGGGCTAGCATAGAACCTGAAGTTGACTTGAGCTTCGACCTGAGTGAAGAGGATCCCGATGGGGCCGCTATGGTTAAGGAGGTTCAGGACAGGCACAAAAAACCGTTGACCGGGCCAACTCAACAAAGCGGAAGACTCGTATCAACAAAATTCAAGTTGGTATAACTATCAAGCGTGGCTCTCAATGTTATTTTAAAGTGAAGAGGCTGTTGATTGACAATGCACTGTGTACAATTCACTTCCACTTTATAGAGCACTTTAATATGGAAAACAAACTACGTCATGGTTTAGAGTTTGGTGGTCAGCAGGTTGGGCCTTGGGGCAATCTATCGATGGCTTCAAAGTAATGGATCCTAAATTCTTTGAGGAGTGACAAATCCCCGGCTCAAGTCATGGTTGATCATAAGTTAGAAGTTCTTAAATTGGCTAGATTAAACTTGCCACCAACTAGAGACACATTTCTGCTCCCACATGATGTCCATAATTTGGCGAACTAGATTGCAAAAGTGTTGTGGGAATTACACCAATGCAATGCCATGAGCGTAAGAATGTGGACATTTATGAACCCGGGTGCCATCTTCTACTATCACAAGTACGACATCATCGATTTAAACAATGAACCTGTGAACAACGAGCCCTTCTCTCTTGCGATTCATACAGATTGGCAGTTGGACATGATGGTGCCACACAGGCATAAGCGGGCATTGGCCATGGACGCTACGTGCGGCACCAAATTGAACACGGTACGCCATCCTCAATCACCATGTACTTTGCTTCCATTCTAAAATGTTGATCATGTTTGTGTTGAAATGTACATGTTTTGTAGTATCCGCTCTATATCATTATGGTCTTCAACAAGTGGGAACAAGGAATCCCTATGGCGTTCTCCATCCAAGGCAAGTCTAGAGAGGAAGACATTGTTGTGTGGGTTGAGAAGTTGAGAGATAGTTGTATCTAGGTGCAACCAAACTTGCCGCCAAACGCAATTGTGACTCATAACAACAATGCTGAAATCAATGCAATCAGATTCATTTTCACCTATATATTTCATTATAGTACCATGACCTAGCAATTTCTCCCTTAGGTTTAGAATTGACCTTAAGATGGGAATCACTTATACGGGGATTCCATGCTCGACATGAAGGTTTGGCTAGATAGAGATACTATGAAAGTATTCTTCTGCCTCTGGCATGTTCGGAAAGCATGGCTTAAGAATGCAACGCAAAAAATTAAAGCCAACTATATTCGGACCTTGGTTTTACAAGGGTGTACAGATTTGATGTACAATTTAGGGATAATTCAAGGCGATGCTGCCGTGTGGGTGGCACTAGACAAGTTTGTACATTTTCTAACAAAGTATCCTGCCTCAAAGTTATTTTTCATCTACTTTGCGAAGACCTGGATCTCGAAGCTGAAGATGTGGGTTACCAGATACTAGCCAATTTTTTTTACAAAAATGAGCGCTAGGTGAGCTCCGTTTTTTCTGGTGAGGGAGGAGGAAGGACTTAGTCTCAGAATAAAGGTTTTTGGGCAACGAGTGAGGCTGGCCTTGTTGAGAGCCCCAAGATGCTGGAATTCTGAGTCACAGAGAGGTTTTGAGAAGCAGTGCATGTATTGGAAGTGCTCACACACCAGATCTGAAGTTAGTCGACCTCACAGCGTGTATGAGCAATTGATCTAAGCAAGATAGATCTGAGAGCGAGGGACTTGTGTTGGTGCATAGATCCATATTTGCTAGACGTTAGAAGTCAGATCTAACTCAGATCTGGTGAGGAAATAGTAGATCTGCTACCTCCCACAAGTTTCTTCCTCTTTCTCGACCCAGGCACTCCACACACACAAGATAGAGCAAGAGATCAACGAGGCGCTTGTATCCGGCAACAACCTCTCACCATTCCAGGTTATTCTTTACTCATCTCGTTGCTTTTACACATTGTGGATCTCTCTCAATAGACAACCCACATACACTAGTCACAACACATTAGTTATCACGCACACTAACCTCAACACTAAGCACAATCACCTTGCTATTAACCCTATATTCTCTAGGCACAACATTAGAACGTTTGTCTCTACACGTTGCACGCGGCAACGTTGGAAAAATTTCTGCAGATCCAAACAACGCACACGAAGAGCTCGTACCACCAACTCGGAATCACCTTTCACGCACCCACGAACAACCTGTGACGTCGACACAATCCCACAGATCTTCAGCAACAGCGACAAGCGACCTGGAGGCGATCAGCAGTCAAATATCAACAGCGCAGCAATACGTGCATCAAGAGCACGAAAAAACAAGATCACAGACAAACCAGGTAAGTATTCTCACAAAATCGTCAACTTTCCTCTCAATCCTGCTCCAACCTATATGCTACCTCTCTCTCTCCGCAACAGGTTCCCCCTCCCCACACCCCAGCCAGCTCCCTACACTCTTTGTAAACCCCAGCCCCCGCAGACAAGTAGGAAGACAAGACACACAAATAAGCAGACAGACCACGTACACGGACTCCCGACGTCGTAGATCACGCACACGGACCCCTGCGACACAGACGACAAAAGAGCAACACATACGAACACAAACAGGGAACAACAGAGACAAGGACAAACAAAAACAAAGAACTAGGCAGACACGACCGAAGAGCAAGAAACGAGTCAAAAACAGAGAAAGACACAACAAAGACGAGCAAGAAAACGGACATGGAACAAGGCAGGCACGTACAAGGAGAACATGAGAAGAGCGCGAGCAAGACAAGGCGTCCAAGCGAGACACACACAAGGAAGAACACGAGCAAGACCAGACGTCGAGGCAACATATACACAAGAAGAAATGACGGCGACTTGCGACACTTGACGACCTCCCCCCTATACCAACCACCCCTTGCCCACGACCCCCATGTCCCGAACCCCCTGTACCAACCCCCCCCCACGAGAACCCCCCTGCCCACGACCCCCATGTCTCGACCCCCCTACTATCCACAAGACCCTCTCTGCGGTAGCCCACGACCCGTAGACTCCAACGGGCCTTGACCGCCTCCAACGGCCAGCAACCTAACCTCCCCTATCCCCCAACCTCTCCCCTGACTAAGACACCAGTATTGAATCCGTGCGACCTTCCTCGGCTACCAACCCCCCCTTGTCTGCGACCCCTCCTTTTTCCAACCCCCCTTCCCTTGCGACCTCCCTTCCTAAACCCTTATGACCCCCTCCTCTCCCTGCGACCTTCCATAAACACCTTGATCTCCTCTTGCGACCTCCTTCTTCCTCAAGTTGGGACCTCCCCCCCCTTTTTTGACCTCCCCCTTCCTCTATTATTTCCCTTCTACCTCCCATCGCCCTCTCTCCAACCTCCATCCCCTTATATCCAACTCTCTATCTCCCACCACTAGTAGAACCAAACAAATTGTATAAATCTTGGAAGACGGTTCCAATCCACTCCTTGCAAAACCATCGAAAAGAAGAATAACGGAGTAGAAGTACATAGGAGGACCAACAGTAAAGAGCCACTAGAGACTCCAGGTCAACATCCTCCACCAACTATGGACACCATGGACACCGAAAATCCCCACCCAGGAGTTATAAAGATCACAACAGTTGAAGATTTAGTCTCAAACGCAAGCGGAGGCCCAACCCCATCCAAGAAAGCTAGAGGTAGTTATCCCACCATCCAGGTGTCTATCCCTGACCTTTCATCATTTCGTTTTTGGTTAGGCTTCTCCACTATGGAAAAGCTTGCCATAGATGCAGGACAGGAGCCCCTATTTAGTGGAGAGGGTGTTAGAGACATGATCACTCGTGGAGTACCCAAAGAAGAAGCATAGGAGGCCATCGGTGCTGATGTGGCCTATCCTAGGATACCACAACTCTTATACTCTTCGATACGCAACAACAACATCGAGGGCCAACACTACAACCTTACACATATACCCTTTGATATCCCTACAAACCCTATCACGGGACTCTCCTATGACTTTCATGTGGCAATTCACTTCGAATTGTCACCACACCCCATGCACCATGACGATGTGAAGAGACTAGCCCTAGCTAGGCTTGAACACATGAAAATCCCCTTAGGCACCAACCTCATGGACCCTATCGCCGTTTTATGTAAGGGGATCAAAAAAGAGGGACAAAGGGGTATATGGTCAGGTATCATCAAATTACACTTCCTCAGGCCAGAGGTAGACGCTATTGCCCTTCTTTGAGGTACTAGATACTTCATCCTCCATCTGGACCCTACAGGACAGACCTCCCTAGGGAATATGTGCAAAACTTTCCACGCAGTGGCCCGGAAGAACTTATCAGTGCGAATCAAGAGTGAGTCCCTTAAAGGTGTGGCTGCCCACACCCTCTTCCAGGATGTGGTGACAAATAGTTTCTTGAGAAACTTGGAATTTGAGATTACAGACGTGCAGAAGGTACAGGAGGAAACACACGCCTTTATAGTTGCCCCAACCCCACAACAGGCTAAGAAATTTGAGCTCCACCAGATCACCACACACCACGAGGTGATACCAACGCGTGCTAGTAGCTCTGGTAGCCTCTCCCCCGCTGATAGAGCCAAAAAGGATGCATTGATGGTTACCCTCTCCCAACTTCCCATTCTTATGAGCGTGGCAGAAACCACAAATGCTATCCAAAAAAAATTTGAGGCCAAGAACATCATCTCCCTATGGTTCCACAGGCAGCAGAGAGGAATGCACAATGGCAGTGCCAATGTGCAATTCCCTAACCCCATCATCTACCACCAATTTCTACACAAGACATTCACTATAGGACGACATCAAGTGGAGATCTCTCCCCACCGCCGCAGCCTCAAAGGTGATGACCCACCCACCACCGCATTACTGGAGAAGTGGGCCTTTAATGACATCAATAAAGCCCTCGTAAACACCGTGGCGTCCCTCCAAGCTACCCCAGCTCCTACTAGCATTACCATGTCAGAAATAATCTCCAATATAGATGCAAGAAACAAGAGATTGCGCCAGGAGCTCTCCACCCTCAGAGAGGACATCATCAAAGATACAAAGGCCTACACCGATAACCGCACCAGTGAGTTACAGGCGAAGCTATCAAATGTAGAGCAGTTGATGACCTCTGCACTAATGGCTATGCAACAAATCACAGGATCGCGGCCTCCAACTATCCCAGCCTTAGAAGACCACTCAAAGGTGGATTGACCAAGGACTACAACCGAAGATATCACCAATGTGGCAACACATGGATGGACAAGGTTCTCACCTCCCTCCCCCACTCTTTTAGTATACCCTTCCAACTCTCTTCGTGCACACACCTATTCCTTGAAATCACTATCTCCTCTAGTAGCCTCACCATAGTCTCCACACCCTCTTCACTAACCACCTCCTACTCTAGACATATTCTACACTCCTACTACCACACACCCACAACTAAGCACATGTCTTGGAGTCCACAAGGTGATTACATGTATTGGTTTTGGGGTTTTTTCCACATATCTATAAACTCTGGCACTGCATATACCATTACGGTATGAATATTTTTTGGAAAAACACATATGGAATACACACACTCAACACTCATACACCCCTACTACATCTCTACATTACAAACACTTCTTATACAACCACTCACAACACATCAGTCCTACTCCCACACACACCTCCAACAAATATAAACACTCATTACCCTACATACCCCCTTGAGTATACACCTTCCACAACCACAAAAACCACCACCACTACATACTCACCCCAAAAACCAAAAAGAATTGCATTCACACCCACACACATCCACGCACAAAAATACATCAAAACAAACACACAAACACCCACACAATTACAATCATCCACAAACACAGGATTGCTAGTTTGTGAGCGGTGAGCAATGCTCACTGAGCGGTGGGACGTGAGCGGTGGAAATTTGAGCATTGAATTGTCGGAAATTCGAGGATGATATTTTGTAGAAATTGGATGATTAACCGTGGAGATGTGGCAATAGTGTACCCAATTCCCGTGGAAAATTTGGAGTATCTTTGCCTATTTCTGTGTAACTTTTGCAGTAGTAGAGCCTGCAATATCCACATTTGAAACCTGGATTATGTTCTCTTGTTTTTGAAAATGCATTAAGATTTCATTTTTCTACTGAAATAAATTTTTGCATAAATCACATTTTCGTAACATTTCAGTAGTTTATATTCTATGATTCATTTGTTTACTACATATTAATGCCTCGTGAGAAGTGTTTAAGCCTTAGGATTACAATCCTTAGAAGTTTAGAGGAGAAAATGATTAAAAAAAGAACCACCCAATATATTTTGAACATCATTCATCAACCTAAAAGTGTTTTAGCTATTTATAATTTAAGGTTTAGCTTATACTTAATGATAAATTGTATTAGGATTGAAGATATATCTACAAATTTTGAACTAGATTCAAAATTGGAGACATCAAAGAGCACCTCCTTTTGTATTGTTGAAAGTTTAGTTTTTATGAAGGGGCTAGTTTTTAAGTTGTATGTAAGATTTATTCCACGGTACACCAATTATTTGCCACCTGAATGCCACGTGCAAGTTGTTTCAATGAATTAATTTCAAACATTGATAGGTTTGTAATTAACTTCCTCAAGAAACTGGGACCATTACAAACAATGGAACATGTGAAAATCTCCAAAACTAGAATTCAAACTCATCCTGCCATTGCTGCCCCATATTGTTCTAGGATTTAAACGGGAGATCGCAAATAACTGCGTGAGAGGACCTGTTGAAATTGTAGTTTCTGTGAAGGTCTTTAGGGTCTTTCAATTTTTATGTATGAATGATGCTATATTACCATCAATTTTTTCCTTTATAAAATTGAATTCACAATGTCAAGAACTATAATTTGTACCTTGCTTTGGATGGATGAATTTTGGGTGGCACCAATTTTCATGTACATCGACAAAAAAATCTCCCAACAATGGCGGGGTTTGAACTGTTGATTTTGATCAACATTTGTTGCTCGTGAAACATAAATACATGCTAATAGTGGCAAATGAGGTGGCTCGGTGAGAACGCTGAAGACGTGGTGGGATTTTCTGGCCACCATTTAATGTTTTGTTCATTTGAGTTGTAAGATCCAACAAATGATTTGTCATGCCAATTCAGGTAGTGCACAATATACTTTCTTAAGTTTTTTTTTCCAATTCATGGCATTTGCTAAAATGTTTAAGAAATAAATTTGTAGAAATTGGAGAAATTTTATACTATATCATGTTTATTCAATTACCATTATAACCACGGAGAATATCGAGTTTTGCTCATGTTAGAGAATGGATTAAATCTACAAAGAGGATGAAATGTTAGACGGAGGATATAGAAGAGAAGTATAGAAAATAGGAGAGAAGTATATTAAAAACTAAGGAAATAGGAAACTAAGTTAAGAAGACAAATCAATGTGGAGAGAGAAAGGTTTTTTTGAAAATTAGAGGGAAGAAGAGTAGAATAGTGAAGGGAATAGAATAAGTACATGGAGGAAAGAGAAGAAATATATACAATGGAGAAAGAAGAGGAAGATGGAAAGAGAAAGAAAATAAAATTTAAAAGGAAATAAGTAGGCTACAAATGAAAAAAGTTTTAAAAAATAAAATAGAACGAAGGAAAGTGAACAGTAGGAGAAAAATGAGTCACGAATGGAAAAAACAAATACCGTTAATGGAAGAGTGAGTAATCGAGAACCGTTATACAAGGATGTGAATATTACATGGAGAACTTGGTTCAATGCCAAGAAAGCATCTAGTCCTGTAGATGGTTGAGGTTGTCGGATCCAACAACTGTCACAAGAATTGGAAGTTTGAAATTTCTATATATTTGACAATCACACAAGACCAAAGCATTATCACCAAAGCATATTAAGATAGCTGGGATCATTTTAACTTAAACAAGAGAATCGTAACACAACAAACGTAGTGAGTACGACCAGAGAATAACAACACTACTGAAATGACGATGTAGATGCTTCTGAGAATTCAAGATCTACCTCAGCGTCAACATCAAGATACATAAAGACATCGGAGTTGTACTTAGGACGTGATATAGACGAGGAAGGCGGCGAGAACTGCAAAGCTTGAAGCCTCGCAATGTCTTCCGCATACGACGGAAGAACCCAAGTCTTCGAGGGGGAAACATACTCCCTGCAAGAATCAATATACATCAAACACAAACTTAGTAGAAGCTTCTTGATGAAAGAAATGTAGTGAAGAGGAATGTCAGTGTACTCACTTACTCAGGATCTTCAAGTCTTGGCCTCTTCACCGCTGGAGGACGCATGGTCTTGGAAGTAGTTGGTGCCAAGGTTTTTTTTGCAATTGGAAGAGTTGCCACAGGTAATGCTAGGGTCTGCATTGAAGAAAGGACTGCTTCATACAACTCCTTCTCGCTTTCTAGCGAAAAGTTGTGTCTACCAGTAGCGTTGCAGGCACGAATGCTATTACCTAAAAAGAGTTCAATGTGTAATTAAAATAAATCCAGAGTAATGGAAAGAGAGAAATCAAAAATTCCTTACAACAATGAAGAGACAATAGATAGTATTGGAATTACCTGTAGCAACTGAAACGTCAACCACCACATCGCCAGGGCGTGTCAAAGACAATATGAGAGAGGAAAAAAACTACTCATCCTTCCCCCTTGGACCTCGCCAAGCGCGTTCTCCGTTCTTCAAAGGAGTTGTGCAATAATTGATAATGGTGTCATTGACACTAAGATCGTATCCCATGGCTAAGAGCTCTGGCACATCTTGGAAAGAGAACTTGGACTTCCAGATGGTGGAATCTGCGGGCCGACGGACCCGTTTGAGAAGCAAGACCTTGAAAAGGTTGGTCGTAGTAAACTGAGTCTTTGCCGAAGATATAGGCAAGTGATTAACTCCCGTCCAATCCTTCAGTGCCTCAAAACCAAAAGCCCCATAAAATGAAGATATTTCATCAAGCAATTCTCCATTATCAGAGGGAAAAAATAGAAGCATTGCTCCGTCATCATGCAATACCTCATCAGCAAAATCAAAAAGTTCATCGAAGTACTGCTCATCACGAATGTTCCAGAATGGAACATCTGAAGAAGGATCTGACACATTGGGGACAGGGAAGCCTTCAGGGACATTTGTGATCACAAGATCAGCAGCGCCTTTCATCCATGGTTTCCCGCCACGTGTGCAAGACCGATTTGGATTGCACTCCAGAGCAAACCGACATGCATTATGAATGAAATCCCGTTGTTTCAAAATAGAGGTATTGAGAATACGCACTTGGCAGGCCAAAGTCGACATAGTGATATTGGGCACTAGATTTGGCTTCTTCAAAACGGCAGAGATAAGGGTAACCGGGGAGCTCGTTGCTTTAGTCGTGGTCGTGTCCTCTTCAGCTCCAAAATTCACAACGGAGGCCACCTTCGAAGCCCCAGCTGAGGATTTAGTCGGCTTTGCACCTTTTGCATTGCCCTTCTTTGTGGTAACCTCTGTCACAGATGCCCCCGTAGTAGGGCCCTTCTTCTTCTTTCCTGAGGATTTGTCGGCTTCAAGCAATGCCTCTTTCACCAACCCTATATCTTCATCATTGTCTGATACCTCTGTAGATTGAGTTAGTAGACACTTTACTTCCTCCTCTACATCTGGACAGAAGTTCTTAGGACACTTCAGATACCAGCAGCATTCGCGGAAATGCTCCCTGGTATAGTTCTTCTTCTGTAGAGGATTGAAGATAAATGTCTCTATTGAAGAGGCGGGGTCGCACCAACTGTGAACCATTGGTGGCAGCTTCTTGATAGCCCCAGCAGGTAAGAGTTCCCGCTTCATATACCTTTAAAACTCACGGAAATTGGTGTTAGAATTCAAAGAAGCCAAATTTGCAAATACAATGGAATTTGAACTCTAGCTCAATGGTGTGGGTAACGTAGAAGTACCTGAGGCAAAGCCGTTTCACTACTTTGTCGCCATCCTTGACACTCTCAAAAGGTTTTCCCTTTTGATGCACCATGTCCCCTGTGAAATTCCCGAAGAAAGCTTTGTCCCAAAGCGTAATCCGCCATGTCTCAACATAGTCTTCGAAGGACATGAAATCCTTTGAATTATCCACCCCACCACAAAGATCTAAGTATGGAATAAGCTCCTTCTTGGCCATCTCCTCAAGACCGGCCCAAAATGACGCGCGAATAAGAAACTTCTTTAAATGGTCCTCACTAGCAGGGGGCTTTGGAAAGCGAAGGTCTTGTCTGACGCTTAATGAACTATTCCACCATTTGAGCCAGCGAACCTTATACTGTGGCTCAACCGATGAGATTGCAATGAGTTGCAATTTTTCCAGGGTCATCTCAACCTTGGATGCAACATGGACGCTGTAGTGGAATATAACCTACAAAATCAAGACATAAAGTTTGTGAATGCTACAATCACTTTCTTTCCCTAAGTAAATTTGGTAAGTATAATATCAATCTAAATATTCATTGATTGAAGCATCAAAGACTCATCTTCCAAGAAACATTATTTGAAAAGTATAGCCATTCAAAGTTTTCAATACATCAGAGAATACATTGATTCAAGCATGGCAAAAACTAAAGACAAGGGTGACTACTTTCAAGATCAGTCAAGCATGCCCAAAACTCATGAAATAGAGCAATCATAATTTTAATGGAACGGTATACTTTGAATGGATCATCAAATAGACTATAATTGTTCTTATGAGCCATACACATGTCCACAACATATATGTGTCTATACATAGGAGTTTGTGGGTAAATTATTGAGACAAGCAAATGCTTACCGGCCACCAATTCCACTACGTATAATTCCAAAGTGAATCAGATGTCTTGTTCAGACCTTCATCAATGGTTATTGGATCCAACAACTCAAAATTCATACCATTGACAGAAGCTACTAATCATCTCCAAACATGAAGTCAAATCCAGCAACTGAGAATTATACAAATTAAGCTCTCAAAACTCTAACACAATCACGACGTGCTTAATATCTTCGAACTGGTTGTAGGATCCAACAACTAGGAACAACACCGATTCAACACAAAGAATCCTAACTATTTCATTGGCTACTTTTCATCTCAAAATCGATAGTTGGATCCAACAACTAACAAATATATTAACTTAGCACTCGTGAACTCTAACAGTGTCACCACATAGTCATCAACTCGAAACGGGTTGTCGGATCCAACAACCCTGAAATTTTTTTATCAAGTACTGCTCTTCTAAACCATGGCGAGAAATGTAATGTGCAATTTTATGGCATTGACTACTGCTTGGCTAAAGAGTCCTTCTTGAAATATTGATTTTCTCGTTATTTTACCATCTCAAATCGATTGTCCGATCCAACAACATATAATTATATTGATTTAGTACTCGGGAACTCTAACATTGTCACCACTGAGTCATCAACTGAAAACAAGTTGTTGGATCCGACAATTCTATTAAAAAGTTCCAAGTACTGCTCTTCTAACCCAAGATGATAAATCTTATGTGCTATTTCATAACATTGATTACTGCGTGGCTATATATTCCACCATGAAATATCAAAATAGTCGTTCTTTTATACCAATTCCAGCTACTTTTACTACTAATTACAGATAACAGCCTCTTTAACTCCCTAAAATCTATCCATAAGCAAAATCACATACACTCTCCCCTGTTTATGATGCTTGGTATGTAAATGTTCCCTCTTGTTGTCGGAACCGACAACTACTCATTCTGTAAATATTGCATGGTGCTCAAACTTCGAATTTAACTAAACGAATTTCACCATGAAGAAATGCACCATACTTTAATCACAAGGATCTAGGTTGTTGGATCCAACATCAAACATAGTCCAATATTTCCCAATGGTTCGATTCTAGATTTGTTAACTCTAAGTCCAAGATCCTTCATATGATGCTTGGTATGTAAATGTTCCCTCCAGTTGTCGGAACCGACAACTACTCATTCTCTTAATATTGCATGGTGCTCAAACTTTGAATTTAACTAAACAAATTTCACCATGAAGAAATGCACCATACTTTAATCACAAGGATCTAGGTTGTTGGATCCAACATCAAACATAGTCCAATATTTCCAAATGGTTCGATTCTAGATTTGTTAACCCTAAGTCCAAGATCCTTCATATGATGCTTGGTATGTAAATGTTCCCTCCAGTTGTTGGAACCGACAACTACTCATTCTCTTAATATTGCATGGTGCTCAAACTTTGAATTTAACTAAACGAATTTCACCATGAAGAAATGCACCATACTTTAATCACAAGGATCTAGGTTGTTGGATCCAACATCAAACATAGTCCAATATTTCCCAATGGTTCGATTCTAGATTTGTTAACCCTAAGTCCAAGATCCTTCATATGATGCTTGATATGTAAATGTTCCCTCCAGTTGACGGATCCGACAAATACTCATTCTTAAAATATTGCTTGGTGATCAAACTTTGAATATAATTAAACAAATATCACCTTAAGGAAATGCACTGTACTTTATTCTCAAGGATCTAGGTTGTTGGATCCTACATCATATAGAGTCTAAAAAAGACCAAAGATAATCCAATTTTCATTAAAGCCTAGGTGATTAGAGTACTACAACAAATGAATCCAACCATGGATAAAGATGCCAAGCATTCAAACGACAAATAAATTTACCATGAGTACACAAGTAGATTAAAAATATAATCTTGAACTTAAGAATTTTGCAAGGAAACTTACTTGTTCCAATAATCCTTTGTATGCCGGATTTGCAATAGAGCTGCACTTGTTGAATAGATTGGCCAGCTCATCTCGTTTTTTAGTAACCACCTTCTCCACGTATTTGTGAAATCCTTCTTCACTTTGGTCAGCTTCCTCAACATCTTCGGAGTATGTTTGTCCGGCCTCTTGTGAGGCTTGGACAATTTCATCCTGATCCAATGTAATCCCGTTAGAACCAAATAATAAGTACGACGCCAATATAAATATTGATATTGAACGTGTAGTTAACTTACTTGAAAAATAAAATTAACCATGAGATTCTTGGTTAAGGGATACCAAGTTTTGATGGTCTTCGTTACACATGCTTTATATTGATCTTCTGTTAGCATTGGTTTATAATACTCCAGCTTGTGACTTCCGTACAGTTGAATACGATGAAGCGTGTGCACCAATGTAGTTTTGACGTGAGCATTCTGGTTTGCCCTACACATTCAAGTATATAGATTAGATTCTCTGCACCAGGATTCAAAACATGAACAATCAATGAAAATATGAATTATGGCTTACTTGTTTATGTCGTGCATGGCCTCTAGAATATCACCTTGACCACCGGATGTGTCCAAAACAACGCAATCCGGATTCCCATGCCTAGAGTGCCAATTAACATCCTCCGCATGCAATGTATCAATAACTTCTTTCCAAGCAAGCAATCGGTGATTGCCATCATAGACAAAAAACATGCTACCTGATAAATCTTCCAAATCTGGGTCTGCCAAGAGCCTTTTCTCAAATGCAGAATTTTCCTCAATCCACAAAGCACTCCAAGACTTCATGTCGTCAGTAGTAACCACCCGCTTCTGACCATTCTCATTGTATTCTGATACATACATGGTTGCTGCATGCGGTTGATAGCCAAATCGAAATGCACCCATTAATTTGAGAATGTCAGATCGTAGGGTGGGTCTCACCAAAGGCATCGGGATCAGCCGACAGAGTGGAATCTTTATCAAAGACTTAGAGCTCGGAATCCGGCGCATATTCTCGATCACCTGGAATAAGTTACCTTGAATTAGACCCTCCTGGAGTTTAAGTTCAGCATTTCGTAGATTCACGACTTGACGGCGAGCACGTTCCTCTGTCGTCATGGGACTTCTCTGGATCTCCATAGGGGGGTTGGTTGGAGAAGGCTCCTCGCCTGCTAATGCTCCTCCTTCGTTTGAATGGATGCTAGTAGGTGTGTCAGTCTCAGGAGGGGTCCCCAAATGGGTTTGAAGTAACGGTCTTGAACGTTTTCGAATTAACAGCTCACCTGAAGACTCTTGCTCCTCTTCATCAAGATTTCCAGCGTCCTTGTCGATCGGAGAGTCCATCACGGCATCCACCATGTCATTCGTTGGAATTGAAGCTTCACTCAGCTGCTCAGCTTCTTCATATGAAGCCATCTACGCACACCAAATCATGTTGAAACCATATGAAGGCAAAGTACTTGTGCAATGACCAATTCTAGCGCCCTAGACTAGCTTTCAGATCTTCTGGTAATTATTGAGTTCACACAACTCACACTACGCATTGAAAGCACAAGTTATGCATGAACATAAATGATTGTTTGTGATCTCATTTAGAACACTCAAAATATGATTCATCAAAATTATCGAAAATCAACACCAGTTTAAATACTGTTTCACATTTCATCACAGATTTTTGTCACACATGCATTTCGGTTCGCAGTGTTCAATGATCAATGATCTGAAATGCAGTGTTTAATGATCCAATTCAAAGATCACTGAACACGACACATCGTGCATCCCTGTGATCAATGATCCGTGATTCAAAGATTCGAGCATTGATCTAGGGTCATGAATCGTGGAGTCTTTGATTCTAGCATGGATTCCAGCAATGATCCGAAATAAACCTGGAGCAGTGATCAATGATCCAAATGCAGTGTTCATACGATCCGAAATGTAGTGTTCAGTGAACATCACACGATCAATGAACATTGATCACTGAACATCACACAATGAACATCACAGACTTAATTAACATGAATCACTAAACATTAAATCATTCAACTTGGAGTTGGAATATCATTAGATCAATGAACTTTATCCAACTACAAAGGCAATTTCACGTCACTGGTTTTGCATACACATGCATTGCAACGCGAATCAAGTCTAATATCGACACAATGAATTCCAGGATTCAAAGACTCCACGATGTGATTGTCGGATCCTACAACCTGAATTTAGAATTCCCAAAATCACGTTGGTTCACTGACAGCTACGACTTTTACATGAGTATCGACAAGTATCACATGAGTTACTACATGATTAAGTCGTAACTCAGCCATTACAACATGAATCATTACGCAATGAATCATTACGATAGGAACCATGTCGACCGAATCGTAAGTCAGCTACGACAAGAATCACATGAGTTCTAATGAACATTGAACTCCAGATATGGTGCTCTAATGATATTCCAGGTTCAGTATTCTCATGAACACTGATACTCGTATGTGCTACGACATGTATCACATGAGTTCGGATCAGCACTACTCGTGCACCAACAAGATCAACATTTTATGCAACACAAAATCCATGTACAACTTCACGGTTTCACAGTTATCGGATCCTACAACCTGAATGTACATGCACAAGTTCATATTAGTTTCAAATCCGGTCCGCAAGTCTGGACACAACACACAGTTTCGATGGTCCCTGTCAAGGATGGAGAGCTGCTCCTAGAGTAACGGTGACTCTGTCCTACGTTTTTTTATTAATTATCTTGCTTACAACCTGTCATTAGTGTTAGGTATAAGTAAGAAAAGCAAAAAGTCGAATGTTTTCATCATCCCAAACTATGTTTTCAGATCTTCTGGTTAGTTGCAATGGCAACACTGATTTTTTTTGAAACTGATGTAGGTAGATTCGAATTCTGCTTTCAAGCATGACTAGATTTCAGAATTGCTACTCGCTTGGCTAACGGACGCTCAGCACCTTAGCAGTTGCCGCAGATAATTCTCACTTGAGTGCTTAGATACACTCTAATATCGACACTCAATTATCTCACTGTTGGAGCCGACAACGGCAGTTGTCACTATTTAAAGACCGTAGAATTCCTTCTTGATACATATTATCTCACTAAGAACTTGTTAAGTACTAAACACTTCAGCTGTTGAGTTCCAGGTTTCATGTGATCTACAGGTATACGGCGTCTAAAATCGGGAAGACGATGAAGCACTTCAGCCACTCCAATTTAATATTCAAGCAAACTTCATATTGAACCCTAAGTGCAATATCATCTTTAAGCAAACCAGAAACTTGAACCCTAAGAAATCATTTCTCGGACTTCACTTAAGAAGCATACAGATCTGGATTTCATGCTTACCAGAACGGCTCTTGGCTCTTCCGCGGTTCCACCAGCCTCACCTCCACAACTGCCACCGCTCAAGATCACCTGCATCAACGTCTATCAACAAATTAGACTCTACACTCCACAAGTCACACGGTACACCACAAAGCTGACCTAAGTTCCAAAAAGCAGACGCTTACGGCGTTCTGAACCGGCGGCATAGAAATTGTGAAGACGCAGGGGAGTTTGACGACCAAGCGACGATAGACTATGAGGAGCACCGGCTCAACCCAGAGTTCGAGGAATCTTCGTTCTTGGTGAGATGGATGAGAAAAGTCGACAGGAGTACCAGGTCATGTAAGTACCATTTCCTCAACCTTCGGGTTGCTCCACATTAAATCTAAGTGCATGACTCCACAAAATCCCAAGAAAATGCATCCATTCAGTGGTATAGCACCTTGGATTTCGATGACTATTTCAAATTCAAATCTACATAAGATGTCATTACTCTACATATACAACTGAACTTACTAGTCTAGACTACAAATTTATTGCTTAACCATCCTAATTATTATCTTATGGTTCTGATATTTTAAATGAATGCATGAGTTCTAAAAAGGATTTTTATCTTTTAAATATCAATCACTGTCACCGGGGGGCATAATATTCAACATGTATGGTGCCGTATACTGATATTACAACTGGTACTGAAATTGAAATGACCACCTCATTAAAGATGTAAGGTGAAGAACCTTCAATCTAGAGGTGTTAACCCTAAATCCAAACGTTTTCGTCCAAAGTACTTCATTGTTTTTATCCCCAAACGTTATGCAGGAATTGAATGTATAGGCCCCAAAATAAAATTAATGAAATACTTGAAATGAATTCTCTACTTTAGCAAATACAACGTGTTAATTCATGTAATGTTAACAACAACTCAAAGGCAAATAAGATAACCAAATCTTGCCTGTGCTTTGGTTGACTTCGTGTTTCCAACATCTGGGTCTTCTAGCTCCGATCTTCCACCATTTCTTCCACTTGTTCCACGTCTATCTCTCCCACGACCTCTCCCCCCCAATGAAACTTGTACTCCTTCAAATCCTAAAGAGTCGACAAGTGAAGGCTCTACTTCTTGATTAAAATCTATCGCTCGAACTGTATCAGATATACCCTCAAACCTCTTGCTTGCAAGCCTCATCCTAGACCTCTTCAACTCCCTCCGCGAGGAAAAAACAGCCCGACGCCTCCCTCTCTTTCGACGGGGTTCGCCCACTCTAGATGAATACTCTTGCATTTGTCTTAGAAATGAAATGATCTAACCAGAACCCCATTTTCTATGATATACTCTCCCATTTCATTCACCATCATGTACAAAAAGCAACAATTGGAACAACATCAACCACGGGACAAGATGTACCAGTGGACCAATAAAAAAATCGTGTCGCTAATACGGCGATCTGTTTTAGAGCTACCACGTTTTGTTAACAACCAACTATTTATTGCATACAAAGAAACACCATACACTCTGACATATCTAGTAAAATCTATACTGGAGTATTACAATAAATCATAGCACTTTCCATTACATTACTCATTCTTTCATTAGATCATTTTCAAATCTTGAATCTTCTTGTCTAATTAGGGACTTCTAACCTTCATCCCAACTCTATAATGGAGACTTTTATTACTCTTTGAACCGATACACCTAAAATCATTTTTGAAGGAACAACTGTCAGCAGTTGTCATTGCATCGTGCATCATCTAATAGTAGATACAACGTATAGTGCGTTTACTATCTACTAAATCTAGATTTTTTGTCCGTCTAACGTCACGCCGTTCCATGATGTGCCCCTTTTCTCAACTTCAAGTCTTCAAGAAATACAACTGCTCCACAACACTTGACACTCTCTTTAGGCTTCCTCCCCACCTTTTGACTCTTCTCAAAGTTTGGCTATTCAATGGCAACACTTAGAACTGATGATCATTTCATTCCAATCCGAATCCCTTTAGGAGTTGATGGGCTTGCCTCGGTTACTTCATCGCTCCTTGCACTTCGTTTTGGCTACCGTGTAGATACTATCCATATAGAGGAAGAGGTTTTAGATGATGCTGGAAATATCAGCTACACCATGCTTCAACTCAGTATACTTGTGGATGACCAAAAGACTTGGTTTTTGAACGAGGGTACTTACAAAGTGATCGGTTTGACTGACTTGCAGATGCAGGCATCTACGGAGATCTTGACGCCTGGGAAATCCACCACTTCCAGTGTCAACCCGGTGTTTAACACTCCACAGAGGGGCGCACCAGATTCACCCCCGGCTTTCGTACATCTTACTCCTGCTTCTCCCATTCATATCTCGGACAACGAAGATGACTTCCCTGAAGAAGATATCGGAGCGCGTACTCCTTCAACCCACAACCCGCCATTGGCGTCCATGCACTCCCAACATCAACTTCATCCGACTCCATCTTCCACATCACGGCCTCCTCTGCATCCTCAAACCCTAGAACGCACTAGTGTTGTGGCGTGTTTGAAGAGTCTCGCCTCTAGGCCGGGGATGAAGAACGCGTTGAAGACCGTCAACTATGCTACAATGCGCCACAGGAAAGTGGACTTCCTCCCCTCCACGTACAACGGTGATGTCATCTTCGAGTTGCCTCCTACTTCTATGGACGCCAGCACCTCCAAAGCTAAAAACATGCAAGGTATGGATAAAAAATACGACGGCCATTGTTGGTGCCTTACAAAGACTTCAAACATTTCGAATGGAATGGGTCTCACTTTTAGGAGATCCTCTTGTTTTGGACATCTTCGTTGCGATAACATGGAATGCGATTATTTAAAGTGCCCCAACAGAGAAGAGCCTTTCAACAAGAAGGAGTGGGTGGGGAACAGCCCTATGCCAGTTGGGCCTGGGGCTCAAGCTCCCAAAGGTTCAACTCTAGTATGTAAGGTATGCAAAACCCCGCCTACCGTTATTGCTACATGTAATGCCATTATCTACTACGTCCAAGGACCTGCATGGATGACTCGTGCTTGTGTGCATATTGGCACCCATGACCACCCTGTTGCGTTTGGAACCTGTCGAGAGTCCAAGGCAAAGATCAAGATGTTATTGGGTGAACACGTGGAGCGAAACCCATTAGCTACGAATTCAGCTATTGCGATGGCAGCAAGCAAAGAGTTCTTTGCTGAACATCTCATTCGTCCCCTAGAATCAGAGAAGACCATGACAGTAGAAGATATGAAGGACGTCATGGAAAAGTACGCCAACCTCGCCTCTCCAAACGTCAAGAATGCCATCTCATCGTTCAAGCAGGTTGGACGCACTGGAGCAATGGATGGCATCCGTCAGATGAGGGGGTGTACAACATGGCCCTTTGTCCAGCGAAATATGTTTCCCGGTCAAGGAGGTGACAAGGATAAAGTCTTTGTATTTAAAATGAGTGAGATAGGACCCGGCTCAGGCGTTGATCTTGTGACAAGGATGCAAGCCGGCGGAGACTTGCAAGATGCGTGGCTCATGTTTGATCATGTCAAACGCGTCAAACAGTGGACCACTATGGCGTGCCATGTGTACGATTCCCAGTACTGTAGAGTGATGACGATCGCCGTGTGTGACATGCAATCTGAAGATACGGAGGCCCAATGTCTCATGTGGAAGGGAATCAACGAAGTAATGGCCAGAAATGGGCTCAATTCAATCAACTTCAAAGGATTCATGGCAGATAGCGCTGGTGCAAACTGGAATGCTGTGAGGAAGATCTACGGTTCTGGTGATCCGCAAGAGGTGATGGCCGATCGTGAGCGCACTTGCCTCCTTCATTGGACTACCTCCATGAATCGCCACACGGACAAGTACATCAAGAATGAGTTCCAGAATCAACATCGTCTTCTATGCAAGCAGTACAAGGATTCTAAGACTTCAGCCGAATCCGAAGTTCGATACCTTGCAATTCGGGCATGGTGGCAATCCTGTGGAGCTCCAAACGATGAAGCTCTTAAACAGCTTGGACAATGGCTCGCATTTTGGCACTACCGCTACCGGCAATGGGGTGCCTCCATGCAAATGGTAAGAGTCCTTTGAGAATCTGAAGTATTTTAGTCGTATTGGTTGTTGGATCCACCAACCTAAATCCTTGTTGTTGACATGTATTCCACAGGACCTCACTGATGAAGAACGGGCTGAAATGCCATCTTGTAATTTGGCGGAGTCAATTCATAACCGTTGGCTTCAACAGTCCGGAAACAAGGGGAACGACTTGTACGATGCAACAGTGGACGACTTCGTACATGCATTCATGCAATGCACTAACTATTTTCAGTTCTTGAAGGGAGGGCGCTCGGGTAGTGGACCCTCCAAGCAGGAGTTGCGACTACGCCATGCCCAGAGAATGGGAAAGCCCGAGAAAGTTGTTGAAGCTCTTCATTGCATGTCTGGAGCTAAGGAGTGGTGCACCCGTACGCCTCATTTTGAAGGAGATGAAGTCTTTGGGTCTAGCAAGCGGAAGCTTGACCTTCCACTTGGATCCGAGTTTGACAGCCACCGCCCGGACAAGATGAACTTCTCCCATCCCAAAGTCCCTACCAGATCCACTAGAGCACGCCGGGAGAGTGCGCCTTCAGCCCTTGATGTATCTCTCCCTTCTTCTCCTACTTCCTCAGACGACGTCCAAATCATGTCCCCATCGGCATCAGCACCTATGGTGTCTTTAAGGGTTACGCATGTCATGAGCGTCCATGAGTCTGAGTGCGATTTGAAGAAATGGCACATTGCTCGACTCCCTAAAAATTCAGGGAAGAGTTGCTTTGCTAAGCAGGCCCGGACAGGAAGGACGTGCAAGGAGAAGATTGTGCGCCTGGGTAAAAGTACTCCTGCTCCTACTTATTCTGGAATTCTACACGTTCGAAGGACATTGAAGGACCAGGTCATGGAGTTCTTCCACTGTGCGGACGACATCGAACGTTGTGTAAAGGGAACGAAGAGGAAGTGGGTGAACCACCGACCTCCTGTCCCCACAGTATGGCCTGTGCTGAAGGGCACTAATCTCACGAAGGCTGAGATTCTTAGACTGGAGGAAGCTGGATTCCAGCTTGAAGAACACCGAGAAGTTTCACCAAGGCGTCTCTTTGGAGACGCATCCAATCGAGCAGCACATCCTAGTGCTATTCCACTACCTTCCGAACCCAATGCACATCCAACGACTCGCGATTGTCGCCACATTCGCCGTCTCTCAAACGCCAAGGTCTCGGTGAAGCAGAGAAATCGTTGGGAGTCAGCTGGTATTCTCGATGCTCGCATCTCGCAGATTATTCCAATTCCATATCCGGCTAATGGATGCATCATCTTACTTCACTCAAAAAAGGCGCAGACTACAGCCGAGTATCGGTTGACAATCGGCCCTCTCCCCGATTGTTCTTGTGCAGATTTCAAGGACATGTTGGCACGGACCAAAAAGAGAGGCGCTTGGTACCACTGCAAGCACCTCTACTACATCTTCCGTGTGGTGTGCAATTTCGATCACGAGGATGACCATTTTGTCGATGCCCCCACTTTCAGCTTCAACGAGATCAAGAAAGTCATGGACAAGGGAGTCAATCGTTTCCTGTAGAGGATACCAAAAACACATACACTACTATAGGTCAAATTGACAGTCCTTATGTTTTGCAAATGAAGGCCTCAAAAATCCGACAACCCACGGTTATAGGCAGAATTTTATTTTTAATAATAGAAATATTTGAAAAAATATTCGAATATATTTTTATTTTTAGTAAAAATTATTTATTTTTAGTAACTTTCTGCTCACCGCTCATGAAATCACCGCTCACCGCTCATTGCTCACAAACTAGCGTCGTTGTCCACAAACACATACAAAAAATCCACAAATACACATGAACATAAGAAGAAGAAGAACGCCGGTTCCCGAAGGGAACCGGCGTGAATAAAGTGTCTGTTCGTTCCATTGCTAAGACCATGCCCACCGGACAAGGAATTAGCGAACTGGAACTACTTCCCCCTTTCGAGGGTAGACACTATGTAACGAGTAGCCAGAAACCAACCAACAACGACCAACCACAACCAAACTAACTAAACAACAAAAAACAAAACCAAACAGGCAGCCAATCAGGAAGAGACAGAGTGGCGAAGTTCCTAAGGGGGGTCTTGCCTATCAGGGAGGACTTGGTTGTTTTCGATTTTGCGTTTATGCAGTAAAATAGACATGGCATGTTGAATAGCGATGGTGTTGATATTTTTAAAGGTAGTTTTAATTGTATCAATGGGTATCTTGAAGGTATCTTCGAGAGTTTTCATAGATGGGATAAAGGTGGTGGCACGAGCGCCGGATGTGATAACAATAAGGGGGTCCACATTCCAGCCGAGGGCAATGATGTCGTCTATGAGGGGTTGGTATTTATCAATTTTGTTTTGTATTGTTTCCGGGGAGAATCTGTCGTTGCAATATGTAAATTCGATGAATTGAATGGTGTAGTCTTGGTTGATGTTCTCGGGTGGTGGGTCATTGTATGGTAAACCTTTGACACAAAGAATGTCCGGTTTGAGCCTAGCGTTGCAATGACATCTTTGGGTCATACATGAGCATGGAAGTAGCCATGGGGGGACCGTGTTTTCTTGTGGGTTGCTATTAAAAGTGCCGGCGTTCATAAGTATAAAACATCTCGATTTATTGTAGGAGGTGATTAGTTTTCGGACTTCCCATACCGCTTTGTTATGTCTTTTAACAATTAGGGAGTGTATGTGGTGGTTTTGGCATTTGAGTAGCACATGAAGCCATGTGTCGGGGTCTGTTGAGGGGCATATGGGGCATGTTATGGATGGGAATCTTTCTATTCCAAAGAAGAGTTGTTTGCGAGCGTTTCCCATGTACTGACCCGTACGGAATTTGATGAGGCACGTTATTTGTGAGTCTGAGATGATGGGATTTTTCCAAAAGTTTGTAGAGAGTTCATTGTCTATGTCTTTATTGTTAGTCCATTTTTCTATGTTAGGAATATTTTCTGAGATTGTATCCAGGTTGTTGTAGAGGTCTTGTTTTTTGAGATATTTGCCCAAAAATCTAATCGGGCCTTTGTCAGGGGTATCTTCTTTGGAAGGCCAATCTTCTTTTTGAAAGTAGTATGGGGTGGCATGAGCGTGTTCGTGAGGGTCTTTGGCGTTTTTGTGTGTTTTTTCTCGGCCTTCTTTTGCAAGTTTGTCTGCTTGTTCGTTGCCATCAATGTTGGCATGAGCTCTGACTTTGTGAAGGGTTGTGATTTGTGTACGTTTTTGTAACATTTGTACCATTGATGTTAGTATGGTTTGGTCGGGGTGACTGTTGTGAAGGGTTGGGTGTGTTATTTGAGTGTTTAGTAGGTAGAGTGCATTTATACAGTCGGTGAATATATGTGCAGGTTCATTTTTGTATTTTGTTGTGATGATTTGTAGTGTTTTGTGAATGGCCATGAGTTCTGCTCTGAGGATATTTTGTAGTCCATGGAGTCTTTTGGCTAGTTTAATTTCTTTGGTAGAATTATATATGCCATAGCCAGCTTTTTCTCTTCGCCAAGAGCCCGGGCTAATTTGTTCCGGTGGTTTAAAGGAGCCGTCGGTGTAATAACTGTATGCGGGGTTAAATTTTGGTGTGGTATGAGTTGGGTAGTCTGGGAGAGGGGGAGGTATGACGGAGTAGTTTAATGTGTTGTTGTCATAGTTTAATTTTGACCATTTTTTACTTTTGTTTACGGGGGTTTCTATGGGTGTTGGTGGGGCCGGTTTTGTGTATGGTCGTTGTATGTCTAGATTGTCTGTTATGGAGGTAAGTTCCGCAAGTTGTTCTAGGGAGCCCAGGTTTTGATTTTGATGATGGACGCATAGTATTTGTAATGTAGATGGCTCTATTCGGGGTTTTTTTAGCTCGGGTAGGATATTAGGTTCTTCGTATGGTATTGTGTCTGCTTCGAATAATGCAATGATGTGGGAATCTGGGAATGGGTTTGAATGTTGGTTGTTGTTTTGGTACCAATTGTTGTTCGGTGTGACAATGATTGTTTTTGTGTTATTTGGATCGTGTTTGGCGGCAAGTCTAGCCCAATGTAGGGCTTGTTCTATGTCTTTCTCGTTGTGGGGGTGAGCTATTCCATTTCCGATCCATTTGTGTTCAAAGGCCTTGCCTAGGGATCCAAATATTTTGTCTCTTTCGTAAGGTGAGTAGAATTTATTTAGTTTGGTAGGACATGTGATCGGGGAGGAAAAGTATGAGTATTCAATGTTAAAGGATGATATTAGTGAGTCTAAAATGGGGGTGGGTATTGTGTATTGCGCATTTTTGAGGGGGTCAGTTTTTGGTATTCGATATTTATATCTTTGGTAAAGCCATATTAGTTCAGTTTCAAAGGGTTGGGTTGTTGGTTCAATGTTTGTAGGGGATTGTAATTTTGTATGATATTGGTTCCATAACCATTGGAGCCGGGTAATGGGTATGGTGTGTAGATGTCGGCCGTTTTCTTCGTATAGATGTGCTTGATTGTTATCTATTTGAATTGTGTTTGAGGATGTAAGGATATCATTTTCGGGGTTGCATTCTGTTGTGTAGATGTTTAAGAGTGGGATAATTATGGGTGGCGTTACGGACCTTGAGTCTGAGGATTGTTCTTGTGGATAGTGGGCAAGGATGATGTCTGAGTATATTTTGTTTTGGATCTTTTGGTAGTATTGTTTTAATTTTTCAGTGTTATGTGTGGAGGTATTGGTATCATGCCGTGGAAAAAGGTCTCTTTGGGGGAGCCATTTATTGTATGTATTATCATTGTGTTGCCATTGGCATAGATATTTTGTGTAGGTATTTTGTATGTTATTTGTATCTGTGTGTTGGATATGTTTATGGTTTATGATATTATTAATGGGATATGTGGTAGGGTTTTTGGGGATGTATGTTGGGGGGCGGGGGTGGTATGTATGTGGAGGGTTAGGGGGATTGGTTGGTGTGGGAATATTTCTTGGGATGATGTTATTGTTGAGGGTGATGAATGGATCTTTAAGTGTATGAGAGTATGGGTGTATGTTGCAAGGAATATGACATATAGTGGGGCATGTTATGTGGCAAAATAGTTGTTTAGCAACACTTAGGGCACTCTTTATTAGTTTAGATGGGGTGAAGTGGTAGGTTTTGAAGTCCTCATTGTTCATGATGTGTGTACCGTTAGGTAAGGTAATTTGGTTTAGTTCAAAAATATTTTTTGAGAGGAGTTTTTGTAGAAGCTTTTGGGAGAGTTGGGCATTGAGTGTGTTATGATTTAATGTTTCTTGGCGCCATAGTATTTCTAGTGTTGTAGGATTAGTGAGGAAATTCGGGAGCGTACTTTTAAGGTGGGCTTTAGCTATATGTTTTAATAAGAAGAATGTTCGTGTTATTGGTGATCTTATGCAATCACTTTTTTTAATTCTCGGTATGTTTTCAGCGCCACCATATTGGGCAAGAACATAGTGAGTTAATCCATTATATATTTTCCCAAGTCTTCCTTTATCGTTTAAAGCATTTTGCAGTTGTTCGCCTATACATCGGAGGTATGCGTTTTTTAGGGAGAAAGCTTCAAGTCCAAATAGATTATGTGGTAGTTGGGTTATTGCATTTGACATATATTTTGGTAATCCACATATGGCTTTTTGTATGGCTATTATATTTTTATCAAGTTTTTTGATAGCTGGCATAGAGTATGGTACACCGTAGAAACTGTATGCCACACCTGGGCGTAGTACGGTATCAACCATTTTTATTTTTTGTTTCATGGTGGCTGGGCATGTTGTTAGTTCTTTGCATTGTTTGATGAGCTTTGTGGTTGTCGTGTGGATTTGGATTTTCCATTTTAGTGAGGGAACAAGATTTGTACCTAGGTATATGTATGGTTCGTTTTGGTGTAGTATAGGGATTGGTTGGTTGCGGTAGTTGATGTTGGAGGTTTGCATTAGGGCTTTGAAAGTGGTAGGGTTCAATTTGGATTTGTTTGGGCATCCGGTAGCGGCACATTTTGGAACTCCCACATCCATGCCAGCCCATTTACAATATCTATCAATTTTATGGAGTTGTATTTGGATTGATTTGATTTTGTTAGTTATGGTGGCTAGGTCATCTGCGTATGCGGCGGAGTTTATTGTGACTTGTGATGTGCCGAAAGTATATCCATTATTGCCTCTTTCTAGCCATCTAAGTAGTGGTTCTAAAAATATAATAAATAGGTATGGGCTGAGGGTGTCCCCTTGTATAGTTCCTCTTTGGATGGGTATAGGTTTTGTTTTCCCAAAGTGTTCGCCAATATAGCAAGTAGATGATTGGGAATAGATGTTTCCAACAAGTGTAGTTGCATCTTTTGGGTAGCCAAGGTCTGACATTATTGCTAGAAGTCTTGCATGATCAATTGAGCCAAAGGCATTTTTGAAGTCCACGTATAGTATGTATATATCTTGGTTAGTAAATTTTGCGTCTTCTAATGCGGCTATTATGGTTTGTATTTGCCGTGCGGTACTTCTCTCCGCTCTAAATCCTTCTTGACTATCATGTAGGATTTTGAATTTTTCGCCGTATGAGGATAGTATGTGGGTGAGTGTACTGGTAAAAAGCTTATATATTGTGTTAGCTAGTGCAATTGGTCTATGATTGGGTAGCATGGATGGATCGCCTTTTTTGTATAGTAGAATTGTTGTACTTATTTTCCATGAATTTGGTATTTGTTTTTGTTTATAGCAGTGAGAAAAGAATAGGAATAGTAGTTTATGAAATCTTGGAGGCATGTTTTTTAGTATTGAGTTTGGTATGCGGTCTGGGCCTGGGGCTTTATTATTTCCAAGATTTTGGAGGCATGTGTCGTATGTGGCTCTGTTGAGGTATTTATGTAGTGGAATTTCTGGTTCGCCCCGTTTGTCAAGGGTATATCCGTCCAGGTCGTGCCAAGGGTATTGGCGTATTGCACATGTGCATTCTATTGTATGTTGTGGCTGGTAATTACATGTTGGTACTGTTGGTCTATTGGTTTTTGTTTGTTGGTTGAATATTTCATTCGCAATGTCTTCGGGGCTAGTTAGAATATTATTATATTGATCTTTGATACAATCCATTGGTGGGGATTCAAGGTTTTTGAAGACTTTTTTGTTAATTTTTTTGGGGCTGATTTCGTATAGTTGTCTGTATTTTGAGATGGCTTTTTTAATGTTTTCTTTTGTGTATTTTGTGATTATTTTCCGGGCTTGTATGTTGGCATTTTTTGCAATTATCGCGATATCTTTTATCCATGTATCGTGGGGAAGGTCCGGAGGCGGCGGGGTAGGGATTTGGATGTGTTGTATATTTAGTAGTTCGTTGTGTATGGGGTGGTTACGCCATTGAGGGTTGTTTTTTACAATTCTAATGGTTTTACGTATGGTATGGTATGTGGTTAAGTGTTGTTTCCAAGTTTTAGAAAGTTTGCGGGGTAGATACCCGCCTTGTTGAGAGGTTCTGTTTGTCATTTGGGGTATTGGGTGTGCTCTGCAAGTTTGTTCTAGTGTATCAGAGATTTTATTGATGAGTTTGTCTAGAGAGTGGCATGCTTCTTGCCATTGTGCTTGTGTTAATTGACTATTGATTTCAAGAGTGTTTATGAGGGAGTCTATTTGTACGGTGTTTTCTTCGAAGAATTTTGTGTTGAATTTTTCTATGTTGGTTTTTGGGATGGGGTTGAGTATGCGTATAGTGTCTTTGTTTGGGATTGTAGGAGTTCTACTAATTAGCGTGTTATTTGGGATGTGCAGTTGTATGGGTGAGTGGTCCGAATTGAGAATAATATCTTTATTTGTTGTGGAGGTGTATTGTGTGTTGTTGTTTGTATTTATATAGAAACCATCTATTAGACTCCAATCACTATAATTGTAGCCACCTTGTCTAGAGAATTGTGTATCGGTATTGATGTAAGTGAAGTTTAAGTTTTCTGTGAAGCGGCGCCATTGGTAATCAATGTTTTGAGGGGGGGTGTGATGGTTCCCATTTTGGCGGCCAATTAGCGCTATGTCTCTATTGAAGTCTCCACATAATAGGTATGTATGATTGGGATGATTATTAATATGGGTTGTAATAGTGTTTTGTATATCTAAGAGAAATCTAGTATCTTCGGGATGGGATGGCATATACATGTGAAAGATTAACCACGATTGTAGTGGGTGATTAGTGATTTTAATTATTTGAATGTATGGTGATATGTGCATTGGGGTAGGGATTTTGTTGATGTTGCCGGGGAATGTATATTTTTTGTGTATTAATGTAAGGAGGCCACCGCGGCCCGGTGTGTATGGTCTCCTTTGTTGCATGCATCTTGTAAGTGCATGTGTATTGTTAAAGATGAGTTTATAGTTTTGAAATATATTTTGTATATATTTTGTAGATTTCGTGGCGGTTAGTTTTGTTTCTTGTATAACTATAAGAGCCGGTGGTGTATCTGTGTTTGCGACTAGAGTTTGTAAGCTAGGAAGGGCAGTGTTTAGTGAGGAGGCATTCCATGTGATTATGTATGTATTTTCTTGGTTTCGTCTAATGTTTTGATTTTGATTTTGAGGAGGGATGTAGGGAAGAGGTGGGGGCGGGTGGGTATATTCTGGTATAGGGTCTAGACATTTTAGTGATTCACTTATGAGGTTGTTAGGGAGGTAAGGGAATTTTAGTTTTATCATATTATTTGAGGGTGGTATGTCTTGACTATGTAAAAAGTCGTATAGTCTTTTATGTATTGAGTTCTCATGGTTTATAATATTTTGGTTGTCTACTAGGAATTCAGTATAGGGATGTGGAGTGTAAATGTGTCGTTCTGGTGGGTTTTGTAAGGTTAGTAAGGTTTGTAGGAGTGTATTAGTCCATGTAATTGTGTTCAAATTTTGTGGGTTTAGAAGTTGGTTACATTCATCTATGTTTGGATGAGTAGTGATTATTAGTGCATATAAGATGTGGGGTGGTGGATGCGTATTTTTTTGTTGTATGTATTGGGCAATGTTTGGGTGGGAAGTGTTGTGTATGTGGTGTAATGTATGTGTGTTTTTTAGAAATGGTGCGAAGGGTTTTGCCATGTGTTCATATTCTGGTTGGAGTTTTATGGTATTAGGTATAAAGTAGATTTTGGCATTTTTCTTATGTGATGTAGGATGTCTTTTTAGTATATTGGGCATGGGTCCCGGGTTGGTTTCAATGTCTCCTCCTAGAAGTAGTAGAAGTTTGTGGTGTTTATGTTTAGTGGTGTATTTTAAAGGCTTTGTTGTGTTATTAATGACTTGTTGGTTTGGGGGTAGGTGAATGTTTGTATTTTGTGTGTGAGTTGTGGGTTTATTTATTTTTATAGTAGGTGTAGTTGTTTTTGTCTTTAGTTTATTTTTTGTCCTTGTGTTTTTTGTGGTTGTTTTTGTTTTAGTAGTGTATGGATGTTTGTATGATTGGTTGTATTTTATCTTGGTTGTTTTTGTCCGTGTGCATATGTAACTATTATGTTTAAGACTATTTGTATGTGGGTTTATGTTGGTTTTTAAAGTGGCTTTTAAGTCCTTTTTTTCATATGCGGTGTTATTATATACTTTGTGGTTTGTACAATTGTTTGTTTTGGTGTTTGTATTAGTATTTGGTATGAAATATGTTTTGGCATTCTTTTTGTGCGAAGCGGGGTGTCTTTTTAATATGTTCGGCATGGGTCTTGGGTTAGTCTCCATGTCTCCTCCGATTAATATTAGTAGTTTGTAGTAGATGGGTTTTTTGTTTTGTTTTAGAATTTTTTGTTTTTGAATGTGGCTTTGGTATTTGTGTTTTTTTGATTGTATGTGTTTGTCTTTGTATGTGTGTATGTATATGTATGTGTTTCGTTGATGGTGTGTGGTTGTCTTTGTGTGTGTGTATGTAGTTTTATGTGGTATTATATTAGTATTCTTTTGTATGTTTGTATTAGTGTATGTCACGGTTTTTGTCTTGGTATTTGTATCAATATCTTTGTTAGTATTTGTGTTAGTATTCGTATGAGTACACGTACCAATATTTGTATTGGTATTTGTATTTGTATACATATCAGTATGTGTATCATTATACGTACCAGTATTTGTATCAGTATATTTACAAGTATACTCATCGGAGTATGTATCAGTATTAGTATCAGTATACGTATCAATATATGTACCCGTGTATTGAAATAATGAGTTTTTTAAAAGAATTCTTTCTAAACATATTTTGTCTAAAAATATGATTTCTAAAAACAGATTGATATTTATTTCAATCAGATTCGTATATATTCTTACTATCATTAGAATTTCTATTTTTAGTAATTCTATTTTTGTCGCCTCCGGCGCCCTACCGGCCAGCGAGACATTCATCCCTCCTCCTATTTTTATTATTTTACATACTCTCAAAAAATTTCTACTCTTTAATTGCAAACTCTTCTCATCTTTATATATATCAATTTTAATGTTACTATTAACTTTCCTTTTATTCCTACAATTTATATTCCAGTTTCTATTTTTAGTCTTCACTATTTTATTATTACTATTTTCTCTGTTTAGTTTTACTCCTAACTTTTTGATTCTCTTTACAAGTTTCGTTAATTTTCCATCCCTCATTTTTGATTTTTTTAGGAAGCATGATCTATTTTTAGTACTGCTGTTTATAGCTATTCTCTTCATATTTATATTCTTATTATTATTAATTTTCATTACTACTTTGGTTAATTTTCCCTTCCTTACCTTTGTTTTCCTTAGGATGCATACTCTATTTTTAGTACTGCAGTTTATAGTTATGTTCAGAATATTTGTATTCTTTTTATAATTAATTCTCATTACTACTTTGGTAAAAATTTCATTCCTTTTTTTTGATTTTATTATGAAGCATAATCTATTTTTAGTACATCTGTTTATAGCTATTTTCTTAACATTTGAATTCTTATTATAATTAATTCTCAGTACTACTTTGGTTAATTTTCCATTTTCAATTTTTGATTTTCTTAGGAATCGTATTCTATTTTTAGTACTGTTGTTTATAGTTATGTTCCTAATATTTGTATTCTTTTTATAATTAATTCCCATTATTAATTTTGTTAATTTTCCATCCTTTATTTTGGATTTCCTTAAAAAGCACATACTATTTTTAGTGCTGTTGTTTGTTCCTATGTTCTTATTATTTGAAATCTTTGAAATTTTATAAATATCTATCTTCTTCCTATTTAATTTATAATATCTCTTTTTACTCTCCTTCATTTTCCTATTTTTATACATTTTGATATTCCTTGTCTTCTTATGGTTTTTGGGTTTAGATTCCCTTCTACCCTTATGTATCTTTCTTACAAAATTTCCATTCTTATTATTGTGTCCTTTTTTGTTATATGCAGTTTTGATACTTATTTTCTCCTCCTTTTTATTATTTGTTTTAAATCTATCTTTCCTCATATTTTTTATTTTGGTTTTCATACTTTTGTTTTTAGGATGGTATTTAGTTATAAATGTGTGTGTACTTGCTTTTGGTTTATGTTTTTGTATATGGCTTTGGTATTTTGTTTTGTGTTCTTTCGGTAGTAAGTCTCTCTCTTTGTATGTGTGTGTGTATATGTTTCTTTGATGGTGTGTGCTTGTTTTTGCATATGTGTGTGTATATTTAGTTGTGTTTGATTTTATGTTAGTGTTCATGCCTAGTATTAGTATTTTGTAGTAGGTGGGTTTTTTGTTTTGTTTTATGATGTTTTGTTTTTGTGTGTGGCTTCCGTATTTTTTTTGTTGTTTATTTGATTTTATGTATTCGTCTTTGTATGTGTGTATGTTTTTTTGATTGAGTGTGGTTGTTTTTGTGTATGTGTATGTGTATGTAGTTATGTTTGTTTTTTTATTAGTATTCTTACATACATTTGAGTTAGTATGTGCTTTAATATTTATCTTGGTATTTGAGTCACTATTCGTATGAGTATTTGTGTTAGTATTCGGCCTAGTACTTGTACCATAATTTGTATTAGTATTTGCCTTGGTTTTTTTAAAGTTTGTATTAGTATTGGTATCAGTATGTGTTTCGGTGTTTTTATCAGTGTACGTACTAGTATATATGCCAGTATACGTACCAGTATATATACCAGTATACGTTTCGGTATGTGTACCAGTATATTTATCGGTGTATATACCAGTATATGTATCGGTGTATATACCAGTATATGTATCGGTGTATATACCAGTATATGTATCAGTATACTCCCCAGGGTACATACCAGTATATGTATAAATACATGTGTCATCATATATATCAGTATTTGTGTTGGTGTATGTAGCAACGTTTGTATCCGTTTTTGTATGAGTATTTGTATCATGTTTTGTACTATGTGCCGTATAGTATGGTGTCAACTCAATTTTTGTGTATACTTTAAAATATTTTCTTGTGTTTATTGTACTATATGGGATATAGTAGTTTTTTGTATAGTATTGACTATAGTCTTTGAAGTATTTGGTATAGTATTTGTATTGAATGTGGTATTGAATACAATGATTGTATTTTGTATAGTAGTTTTGTATTTTGTATTTGTATATTGTATTGGCATATTTGCGTACTACTATTTTTTTGGAGTATTGCTCAAATACTATATGTAGTACACTATGGGTAGAGGAGAGATGTCTGAGAGTAGCTGAGAGCTCCGTATTTTCTGGTTAGGTGCAACAAAGAAGTTAGTCTCTGGGAAGAGGTGTGAGTGCAACGAAGGTGGCTGGATCTGTTGCATACCCCGCTCATAGCTAAGATCAGAGGCAATAGTGGGCTTTGAGAGTGGCGTTGTGTTGGGCAGGGGTAGTAAAGGTCAGATCTAACCCTGGCATTCGAAATTTGAGCGATCTGAAGGTAGATTGGAGTGAGGGATGACCTGAAAGCACTGGGACCCTGTGTTGGCACTCGATCTAACTTCTTAGAACTCAAACACGATATACAGGTGTAGATCTAACTTGTGTTGGTTGTGACGCCCTAAGCCCACTTAGACTTCTTGATTGTTGCCCCGACCCAGAAACCACCACACATACGATCTGAAGTCCACACACAGATTCGGGATAGTAGCGGCTCACACTGAAGGAGCCAACCAGCAGCGAGAACGAGATCTCAAGTCCACACAAGTGCAAGAGAGTGCAACCAAGTTACAGAACAGACGAGAGGAAACCGACGATCAAGGAAGTTCACATGACCTGAAGTGCATCCAAGTTCTGCAGCAAACATCAGCCACAAAGAAGCACACCAACAGCACGAAACCAAGCAGACAGCACTCCATCCCTGGAGTGCCCAGGTTCGATCTGACCTTACTTCATTTCAATTTATTTTTTGTTTGTTTATTAGTGTTTGATTTGTTTGCACATTACAGTATACGAGTGATACAAAGAGATCTACAGAGCACTCACACACTAGTAGCTACCTCCGACATCTTACATATCACCACACTCACATACACTAGATGTAGATCACCACAAGCTCACTGTAACAACACGCACATAAAGCTCCACACTAGATCTCTGATAGAAAACCCTATTAAGCTCGTATGTGTAGATCGCACGCGGAAGCGCTGGAAATTTTTCCCAGATCTAGATCTACCTGCACATCAGCAACAAAGACACACAACATCAACACTGAAGAAAACGACACGTCGACAGCAGTGCACAAGAACACGACGCAACGGCCAACAAATCCGTAACTCTATCCACATCACAACAAGACCTCACAGCAAGATCGCAACATACAATAACACCTCAACAGGGAGCAACCTACAGCAACTTCACACCAAGATTCGATCAAACGTAACGGAGGACCAAGATCCAGCCCGCGGCAACATAACAGGGAGCACACTCTACCCCTCCTCTCACAGTTCTTCCCCTTCTTGCATTCCTCACTCACCGCTCTCACCTTGCTTAAACCCTCCACCTCTCCTCCATGTTCCCTCCTTCATTCTCACCACAGATTCCAAGCTCCCCCACCCAAGCCCCCGGCGCATTACTACAGACAGTCACCTGAATCGAATCCAAAGACCACGACCCAACCCTCCACAAACCCTCGCACTCACACAACTTCTCCCTGCGAACCTCTCCCTGCAAACCTCTCCCCATAGCGACCCCTGGAACTCCCCTTGCGACCTACAAAACCTTGGTAGCGACCTTGTGAATCTTCATAGCGACCCCTGGAAATCCCCCTGCGACCTATCAATTGGTAGCAACAACCCCTGGAAATCCCCCTGCGACCTACCAATTGGTAATAGCGACCTCCCTAATCCCCCCTGCGACCTACCTAATTCCCCTAGCGACCTACCTAATTCCCCTTGCGACCTACCTAATCCCCCTTGCGACCTACCTAATCGCCCTTGCGACCTACCTAACCCCACTACCAGTACATATACTGGTACGTATTCTGGTGCGTATTCTGGTACGTATTCTGGTATGTATAATCATACGAATACCGATATGAATACTGATACATATATTGATACGTATATTGGAGTACATATTGGTACGTATATTGGTACGTATATTGGTACATATACTGATTCATATACTGATATGAATACTGATATGAATACCAATACAAATACTTGTACGAATACTAACACGAATACTTACACAAATATTGATACGAATACCAAGACGAATACTTACACGAATACTCATACAAATACCAAGACGAATATTAAGGCACATACTAATACGAACATACGAATGAATACAAATATAAAACCAAATACAACTACATATACACACACAAAGACAACCACACACCATCAAAGAAACACATACATATACACACACACACACAAAGACGAATACATACAATCAAAAAAGCACCAAAAAAAATACCAAAGCCACATACAAAAACACAAAATTCCAAAACAAAACAATAAACCCACCTACTACAAACTACTAATATTAATTGGAGGGGACATAAACACAAGGCCAAACACAACCAAAAAAAAATATAAACAAACACACACACACCTATACACCATTAATAAAACAAAAACAAGTACGCAAACAAACACATGGACACAAAAAAAATTAAAGATAAATACAATTACATTCAAAAAAAATATTGAATTTATAAACATCCACCTCTCTCCAAACAAACAAGACCTCCATAACATAACAAAGCCCCAAAGAATTACAAAAAAAGAAAAAACATTAAAAAACAACACTAAACACACATATCACAAACTCCTACTACTTCTAGGAGGGGACATAGAAACTAACCCAGGACCCATGCCTAATATACTAAAAAGACACCCTACTTCACATAAGAAAAATGCAAAAATTTACTTCATACCTAATACCATAAAACTACAACCGGAATATAGACACATTGCAAAATCTTTTGCACCTTTCTTAAAAAACACACATACATTACACCACACACATAACAACACATATCCAAACATTGCCCGATACGTTCAACAAAAAAATGCGCATCCACCACCTCACATACTATATGCTCTAGTAGTCACTACCCATCCACACATAGATGAATGTAACCATCTCTTAAACCCACAAAACCTGAACACAATTACATGGGTCAATACACTTCTACAAAACTTACTAAACTTACAAAATCCACCGGAACGACACATCTACACTTCACACCCGTATACAAAGTTCCTTGAAGACAACCAAAATATTATAAACCATGAGAACTCAATACATAAGGAACTATATGACTTTTTACACAGCGAAACAATATCTCCCTCAAATGAAACAATAAAAATAAAATTCCCCTACCTACCTAACAATCTCATCAATGAATCACTAAAATGTTTGGACCCTATACCAGAATACACCCACCCACCCCCACCACTTCCCTACATCTCTCCGCAAAACCAAAATATTATATCAAATCAAGAAAATACATACATAATCACATGGAATGCCTCCTCTCTAAACACTGCCCTTCCTAGCCTACAAACTTTGGTCACGCACACAAATACACCACCAGCCCTCATAGTTATACAAGAAACAAAATTATCTGCCACAAAATCCACAAAATATATACAAAATATATTTCAAGACTATAAACTCATCTATAACAATATACATGCACTTACAAGATGCATTCAACAACGAAGACCATACACACCAGGCCGAGGAGGTCTCCTTACACTAATACACAAAAAATATGCCTTCCCGGGCAACATCAACAAAATCCCTACCCCAATGCACATATCACCTTACATTCAAATAATCAAAATTACTAATCACCCTCTACAACCATGGTTAATCTTTCACATGTATATGCCATCTCATCCCGAAGACACTAGATTTATCATAGACATACAAAACACTATTACTTCCCAAATTCATAATAACCCTAATCACACATACCTATTGTGTGGGGACTTCAACAGAGACATAGCATTAATTGGTCGCCAAAATGGAAATCATAACACCCCCCCTCAAACCATTGATTACCAATGGCGCCGCTTCACAGAAAACTTAAACTTCGTCTACATCGATACCGATACACAATTCTCTAGACAAGGTGGCTATAATTACAGCGACTGGAGTCTAATAGATGGATTCTACATAAATACAAACAACAATACACAATACACCTCTACAACAAACAAGGATGTTATTCTCAACTCGGACCACTCACCTATACAATTACACATTCCAAATAACACATTAATTAATAGAACTCCTACAATCCTAAAAAATGATACTATACGCATACTCAACCCCATTCCAAAAGACAATATAGAAAAATTCAACACCAAATTCTTTGAAAAAAACTCCATACAAATAGACTCCCTCATAAACACTCTCGAAAATAACAATCAATTATCACAAATACAATGGCAAGAAGCATGCCACACCCTAGACAAACTTATCAATGCAATCTCTGACACACTAGAACAAACTTGTAAAGCCCAACCAATACCTCAAATGACAAACAGAACTTCTCAACAAGGAGGTTACTTACCCCGTAAACTTTCTAAAACTTGGAAACAACACCTAACCACATACCATACTATACGGAAAACCATTAGAATTGTAAAAAATAACCCTCAATGGCGTAATCACCCCATATGCAACGAACTACTAACTATACAATACACCCAAATCCCTACCCCGCCACCTTCGGACCTACCTCACGATACATGGATAAAAAATATAGCACTAATTGCAAAAAATGCCAACATACAAGCCCGCAAAATTACCTCAAAATATACCAAAGATAACATTAAAAAAGCCATTTCAAAATATAGACAACTATACGAAATTAGCCCCAAAAAAATTAACAGGAAAGTTTTTAAAAACCTTGAATATCCACCAATGGATTGTATCACAGACCAATACAACAATATTCTAACTAGCCCAGAAGACATTGCAAATGAAATATTCAACCAACAAACCAAAAGTAATAGACCAACAGTACCAACATGTAATTATCAACCACAACATCCATCTGAATGTACATGTGCAGTACGCCAGTACCCATGGCACGACCTCGATGGATTTACCCTTGACAAACGAGGCGAACCAGAAATCTCACTACATAAATACTTTAATATAGCCACATATGACACATGTCTTCACAATCTTGGTAACAACAAAGCCCCAGGCCCAGACCGCATCCCAAACTCAATACTAAAAAACATGCCCCCAAGATTCCATAAACTATTATTACTATTCTTTTCTCATTGTTACAAACAAAAACAAATACCTATGTCATGGAAATCAAGTACAACAATTCTACTATACAAAAAAGGCGATCCATCTATACTACCCAACCATAGGCCAATTGCACTAGCTAACACAATATACAAACTCTTCACTAGTACACTCACCTCTATACTATCCTCATACGGTGAAAAATTCAAAATCTTACATGATAGTCAAGAAGGATTTAGAGCAGAAAGAAGTACCGCTAGACAAATACAAACTATAATAGCCGCACTAGAAGACGCAAGATTTACAAACCAAGATATATACATACTATACGTCGACTTCAAAAACGCCTTTGGCTCAATGGACCATGCCCGACTATTAGCAATAATGATGGACCTTGGTTACCCAAAAGATGCAACTACACTTATTGGTAACATCTATTCTCAATCATCTACTTGTTATACTGGTGAACATTTTGGGAAAACAAAACCTATACCCATTCAAAGAGGAACTATACAAGGGGATACCCTTAGCCCATA
Source organism: Bryoerythrophyllum caledonicum (assembly GCA_963971425.1). Lineage (NCBI taxonomy): Eukaryota > Viridiplantae > Streptophyta > Bryopsida > Pottiales > Pottiaceae > Bryoerythrophyllum > Bryoerythrophyllum caledonicum. Next base: position 15,958,454 of record OZ020520.1, on the reverse strand, counting down.
CCTATTCATTATATTCTTAGAACCACTACTCAGATGGCTAGAACGAGGCAACAATGGATACACTTTTGGCACATCACAAGTCACAATAAATTCTGCCGCATACGCAGATGACCTCGCCGCCATAACTAACAAAATCAAATCTATCCAAATACAACTCAACAAAATTGATAGATATTGTAAATGGACCGGAATGGACGTAGGTGTCCCAAAATGTGCCGCTACCGGATGCCCAAACAAATCCAAAATAAACCCTACCACTTTTAAAGCCCTTATGCAAGCTTCCAGCATCAATTACCGCAATCAACCAATCCCCATATTACACCAAAATGAACCATACATATACTTAGGTACAAATCTTGTTCCATCACTAAAATGGAAAATCCAAATCCACACCACAACGACGAAACTCATCAAACAATGCAATGAACTAACAACATGCCCGGCCACCATGAAACAAAAAATAAAAATGATTGATACCGTACTACGTCCAGGTGTGGCATACAGTTTCTACGGTGTACCATACTCTATGCCTGCTATCAAAAAACTTGATAAAAAAATAATAGCCATACAAAAAACCATATGTGGACTACCAAAATGCATGTCAAATGCAATAACCCAACTCCCGCATAACCTATTCGGGCTTGAAGCTTTCTCCCTCAAAAACGCATACCTCCGTTGTATAGGTGAACAACTACAAAATGCCTTAAATGATAAAGGTAGACTTGGAAAAATATATAATGGACTAACTCATTATGTCCTTGCCCAATACGGTGGCGCAGAAAACATACCTAGAATTAAAACAAGTGACTGCATAAGATCACCGATAACACGAACATTCTTCTTATTAAAACATATAGCTAAAGCCCACCTTAAAAGTACGCTCCCAAACTTCCTCATTAATCCTACAACACTAGAAATACTATGGCGCCAAGAAACACTAAATCATAACACACTCAATGCCCAACTCTCCCAAAAGCTTCTACAAAAACTCATCTCAAAAAATATTTTTGAACTAAACCAAATTACTATACCAAACGGCACACACATCATGAACAATGAGGATTTCAAAACCTACCACTTCACCCCATCCAAACTAATAAAAAGTGCCCTAAATGTTGCTAAACAACTATTTTGCCACCCAACATGCCCCACTACATGTCATACTCCTTGCAACATACACCCATACTCTCATATACTTAAAGATCCATTCACCACCCTCAACAATAACATCATCCCAAGAAATATTCCCACACCAACCAACCCCCCTAACCCTCCACATACATACCACCCCCGCCCCCCAACATACATCCCCAAAAACCCTACCACATATCCCATTAATAATATCATAAACCATAAACATATCCAACACACAGACACAAATAACATAAAAAATACATACACAAAATATTTATGTCAATGGCAACACAATGATAACACATACAATAAATGGCTTCCCCAAAGAGACCTATTTCCACGACATGACACCAACACCTCCACACATAACACAGAAAAATTAAAACAATACTACCAAAAAATTCAAAACAAAACATACTCGGATATCATCCTAGCACACCACCCCCAAGAACAATTCTCAGACTCAAGATCCGTAACACCACCCATAATTATCCCTCTCTTAAACATCCACACAACAGAATGCAACCCCGAAAATGATATCCTTACATCCTCAAACACAATCCAAATAAATAACAATCAAGCACATCTATACGAAGAAAATGGCCGACATTTACATACCATCCCCATTACTAGACTCCAATGGCTATGGAATCAATACAATATAAATTTACAAACTCCTACAAACATCGAACCAACGACCCAATCCTTTGAAACCGAAATAATCTGGCTATACCAAAGGTATAAATACCGAATACCAAAAACTGACCCCCTAAAAAATGCACAATACACAATACCCACTCCCATCTTAGACTCATTAATCACATCCTTTAACATCGAACAAGCATACTTTTCTTCCCCGGTCACATGTTCTACCAAACTAAAAAAATTCTACTCATCTTATGAAAGGGATAAAATATTCGGATCCCTAGGAAAGGCCTTTGACTATAAATGGATTGGTAAAGGTATAGCTCACCCCCACAACGAGAAAGATATGGAACAAGCAATACATTGGGCTCGACTTGCCGCCAAACACGATCCAAATAACACAAATACGATCATCATCACACCGAACAACAATTGGTACCAAAACAATAACCAACATTTAAATCCATTTTTAGATTCCCATATCATTGCAGTATTTGAGGCAGACACAATACCATACGAAGAACCTACTATCCCACCCGAACTAAAAAAACCCCGAATCGAGCCATCAACATTACAAATACTATGCGTCCATCATCAAAATCAAACCCTAGGTTCCCTAGAACAACTTGCTGAACTTACCACCATAACAAACAATTTAAACATACACCGAATATACACAAAATTGGCCCCACCAACACCCATACAAACCCCAGTAAACAAAAGTAAAAACTGGTCCAAACTAAACTATGTCAACAACACATTAAACTACTCCGTCACACCTCCCCCTCTCCCTGACTACCCAACTCATACTACACCAAAATTTAACCCCGCACACAGTTACTACACTGACGGCTCCTTTAAACCACCAGAACAAATTAGCCCGGGTTCTTGGCGCAGAGAAAAAGCTGGCTATGGCATATTTAATTCTATCAAAGAAATTAAACTAGCCAAAAGACTCCATGGCCTACAAAACGTCCTCAGAGCAGAACTCATGGCCATTCACAAAACACTACAAATCATCACAACAAAATACAAAAATGAACCTGCACATATATTCACCGATTGTATAAATGTACTCTACCTACTAAACACTCAAATAACACACCCTACCCTTCACAATAGCCACCCCGACCAAACCATATTATCATCAATGGTCCAAATGTTACAAAACCGTACACAAATCACAACTCTTCACAAAGTGAAAGCCCATGCCAACATTGACGGCAACGAACAAGCAGACAAACTTGCAAAAGAAGGCCGAGAAAAAACACACAAAAATGCCAAAGATCCACACGAACATGCCCATGCCACCCCATACTACTTTCAAAAAGAAGATTGGCCTTCCAAAGAAGATACCCCCGACAAAGGCCCAATTAGATTTTTGGGCAAATATCTCAAAAAACAAGACCTCTACAACAACCTTGACACAATCTCAGAAAATATTCCTTACATAGAAAAATGGACTAATAATAACGACATAGACAATGAACTCTCTACAAACTTTTGGAAAAACCCCATCATCTCAGACTCACAAATAACATGCCTCATCAAATTCCGTACTGGTCAATATATGGGAAACGCTCGCAAACAACTCTTCTTTGGAATAGAAAGGTTCCCATCCATAACATGCCCCATATGCCCCTCAACGGACCCCGACACATGGCTTCATGTTCTACTCAAATGCCAAAACCACCACATACACTCTCTAATTGTTAAAAGGCATAATAAAGCGGTAGGGGAAGTCCGGAAATTAATCACCTCCTACAATAAAGCGAGATGTTTTATACTAATGAACGCCGGCACTTTTAATAACAATCCACAAGAAAATACAGTCCCCCCTTGGCTACTCCCATGCTCATGTGTGATCCAAAGATGTCATTGCAACGCTAGGCTCAAACCGGACATCCTATGTGTTAGAGGTTTAGCATACAATGATCCGCCACCCGACCACATTAATCAAGACTACACCATTCAATTCATTGAATTCACATATTGCAACGATAGATTTTCTCCGGAAACAATCCAAAACAAAATAGACAAATATCAACCCCTCATTGACGACATCATTGCCTTTGGATGGAAGGTAGACCCCCTTATTGTTATCACATCTGGCGCTCGTGCCACCACCTTTATCCCATCTATGAAAACTCTAGAAGATACCTTCAAAATACCCATTGAAACAATCAAAACCACCTTTAAAAAAATTAACACCATCGCTATTCAATATGCCATGTCCATTTTGCTACATAAACGTAAAATTGAAAACAACCAAGCCCTCCCCGATACTCAAGATCCCCCTTAAATGCTTCTCCGCCGAGACTTATCTTGACTGGTTGGTTTTGTGGTTTTGGCGACTTGCTTTGTTAGTTGTTACATTGGTTGTTTGTGTGCTTGGTTGGTATCAGGTCACCTGTTACATAGTGTCTACCCTCGAGAGGGGGAAGTAGTTCCAGTTTACTAATTCCTTGTCCGGTGGGCATGGTCTTAGTAGTGGAACGAACAGACACTTTATTCACGCCGGCTCCTTCGGAGACCGACGTTCTTCTTCTTCTTACACTATGGGTATTTATCATACTCTTTCTATGTAGTAGTATGTAGTCTTTGTACCTATCTAGTTTGGCCTTCCATCTTCAAGCATTGGAGTGGTCATAGTGCTTGCCATGGCTTGTAGTGTGGCAAGGGCGGTCTTCATAGAGTCTTGCACACTTGCCATTTGTTTCTTCAATTCCTCGCTCTTCATGTCGACGTACTCTTTGTTCTCCTTCCGGATTTTCTTGTTGTTTTCTTCCAATAGTACCACTAGTTCTTCCTTGGTCACGTTGTTGGTCTTTTCTTGCATTTGGAAAGTGGACATAGTGTTGACAATGGCGGTGTTGATATCATCAAATCCAAAGGATTTGATTTCTTCCATGGTGGGAGGGGAGTCTCCTTCCAAACTATGTCGGTGAGGTGCAAAATCCACGTAGTTACCTCCAATAATTTGAGTTTTCCCCACAAATGTCCTATATACAATAGGGTTAGCACATAAAACATTGGCATTGCCATTGTGGTTAGTACCGTTATCTTTGTGGAACCATACGGAGCGGACATTTGCACCACCCATGACCTTGTAGATTTCTTGGGTGGTGTGCATTACATCCAAGTGGATGGGGAGGGGAGATAAGGTTAAGGTTAATGCATCTTTTTTAGCTTTAGTTTCGAGTTTACCTTTAGGTCCTTTGACCTCGAGAGCTTGCCTTGTTTCCAAAACTTCATGTTGGGCGGTCGCTTGATGAAGGAGGATTTTCTTCACTTGCTTGGGAGTAGTAGTAATAAGAAAGGCATGGGAGTCTTCATACCTCTTTTGAACTCCCGTTAGTTCAAATTCGACGCCACGATGGAAGCTATCTTCAAGAACTTCCTTAAAGAGGGCTTGAGCTGTAGTGTCCTTCAATACATCACTTTTAACCTTCACGGAGAGGTTAGAACCCTTAGAAATGCTTTGGTAAGCCTTGCAAACTTTACCAACAATTAATTCTTCTCCAATCTCGAGAATAAAGGGTCTAATGCCTTTTAGTAACATTAGCCCATCTACTTCGGGTTTGAGCAAATGTAGCTTAATGCTTCCTGCCCATACCCCCTTAATCTTTCCTTGTTTGATGCTTAAGCATTGGATAGCAATAGGGTCAATTAGTTGTTCTCCAAGAGAAATGTTCATCTTTTTTAGCCTTGTAATGACCATTTCTTTTACCTCATCATGCATAATAGGGTTTTTTGGGATTTCAAAGTGAATTCCAACATGAAAGTCAAGTGACATACCTGAGTTCTCGTTTGTGGGAATGTCGAAAGGAATTTGGGTAAGGTTGTAGTGTTGTCCAACCACCCCTTTCCTTGACATAGGGTATAACAATTGTGGGATACGGGGAAAAGCTACCCTTGCAATGCTAACCTCCTTGGCCTCTTCCGGTTTTAGTCCTCTAGTGATCATGTCTTCAACCGTTTCACCACTAAATAGAGGTTCAGCGCCCTCTTCTATTGCAATTGCCTCCATAGCTTGGAAGCCCATCCAAAATTTGAAGGAGCATAATTCTGGGTTGCGAATTGTCTTACCTTCTTCTCTTGGAGAGGCCTTGCTTTTTTTGCTGCTACTACCTTCCTTCTCTATCCTTCTTGATGTTTTCGTGATTGGGGTCGTTCTGGAGTTGTCCTCCATGGTCTCCACCTCCATGTGGATGCTGGAGCTTTTTCTGGTGTTACCTGTCATGTTAGGTGAAAAACAAGGGGGTTGGGTTCGGGAATTTACCTGGAGTGACTGTCTTTGTACTGTCAGTTGCTTCGGTTGTTTTGCGTAAGTCGCCTGGTAGGTAAGGCGGCAGCTGCTGGTGTTGGTAACGGCTCTCTTTGTTTGGGTGGCGCCTTTCCTTCTCTTTTCCCTAGTGGGCAGAGCTGGCGTGCTTGTGTTCAGCTTCGATGTCTGGTTTCTGTACTTTCTGCACAGAGTCCAGTATTTTCTGCTCCACTTGTTGTTTGTTAGAGAGGGTTTCAAATAATATGATGCGTGAGGGAGCTTACCTTTGCCTCTGGCGTTGGAGATGATGTTGTCGTTTGTATGGGTGCGGCCTCTCGAGGTAGTATTGTTGTGAACGGAGTTGGCAGTTAGCGTCTGTGCAGTTCTGGGGTTTCGGTACTTTCTGCACAGAGTCCTGTATTTTCTGCTCCACTTGTTGTTTGTTAGAGAGGGTTTCAAAAAATATGATACGTGAGGGAACTTACCTTTGCCTCTGACGTTGGAGATGGTGTTGTTGTCGTTTGTATGGGTGCGGCCTCTCGAGGTAGTGTTGTCGGGAACGGAGTTGGCAGTCAGCGTCTGTGCAGATCTGGGGTTAGGGCTGCGGCGCTGATGGGAGTGGACTTCGGGCAGCAGCGTGGGTGGGGACTTCGAATGGGGGTGTCTCCGTTCTCTGTGCGGTATTCCCTTCGGTGTGTTTGTTGAAGTGGGCGGGTGGGGCGACCGGCTGTTTCTGTGTTGCCGTGCTGCGGCTGGCGACAAACGTGCTTCGCTGGTTTTTCTCCTCCTGTTGGCAATCGCTGCTGAAGTAGGTGAGTCTACTTGCTTGAGGTGTGACTCTTCCTTGCACGATGGAGGTTGTTGTAGTGAAACCTCCTGTTGGTGGTGCTTGGTTTGTACTTTTGGTTCTGTCTTCCAACCTGCAGGGTTAGCGCTGATTCTTCTGATTTCTTGCAGCTTCAAACAATGTCTGTCTTTGGTGCTCTGGAACGTCGGGTTCGGAGCATAACGTCGACTTCTTGATTTGGTGATTTGGGGTATCTCCTTCCTCACTTGAGCGTCTTTCTTCTGCACTTTTTGATTGGGGTGTTCGTCTGCTGCGTCTGTATGGTGTGTGTTCCTGCAACTATAGGTCAGGGTTCTTGTGTTTTTTGTTTTTTGTTGCTTAGGTTCTAGTATTAGATGACAATATACTATTATATAGCAATAACAATGAACGTGGAAACAAAGAAAATGATTTACTACTGCAAAATAGTAGCAAGGAGTACAGATCCAAAGATTGTAGACATATTTCAATAAAGGAAGAGAGTTAAAGGTGAGATATGGCCTGTTTGTTATGTCTGTTCGGTGGGATGCTTGGATGTCGTGGTTGTGGCGAATTTGTAGGTTGCGTGCTCTTGTATGAGTCTGAACCCTTTTGAGCTGCGTTCCTGCTGTGCTTGTGTAGTGTGGTTGCCTGTTTGGTTTGACTGCTCGCTGCAAGGTTTCGATGCCTTGGTTATGACTTGTTTGCCTGCAGCTAGAAGTCAAGGTTCTTAGACTTTTTATTTTTCTTCTATGATCTGATATTGGGCAGTGATATATTGTTACAGAACAGAAGAAAGAAATGCAAAAACGAAGAGTATAACAAAAACAGGGCAAAGAAAAGGTTTGGGTGAGATGTGGCCTGTCTTCTTCGGTTTCTTGTGTTCGGGCTTGAATGCCGCAGCTGCAGCTTGTGTGGGGAATGAGCTCTCCTTTGTTTGTTGTTGCGTGGTTGGGTGATGCGACTTGGTTATTCTTGTCTCTCCTGCGTTGTTCCTTGTTCTGATTTTTGTCCTGTTTGTTGTTGCAGATCGCTCCTCTCTGCTGAGGCTCGTCTTGCTGGATTGCTGACGTTAGCTGAGGGTTGCAAATTGCCGCTGGATGCTGGTGCCCTTCTTGTTGGTTTGGTGAAGCCGACTGAAGCTTGGTTCCTGTTTTTGCTAGGGTGGTGCCTTTCAAGGTTAGTTTGCTAGGCGTATAGCAACGTATCTGTGCTTGAGTAGTGAGTGATGATTGACCTTTTCTATGTGCGTGTGATGGACTAATACTATGTGCGGTGTTTTTGTGATGAGAGAGGGTGGTGTGTGATAGGTGAGTGTTTAGTCTATGGGCTCTAACACGTGATTTTTGTGACTGCTTTCTAACGTCTAGGTCATCTTGTTGCAATCTATGTAGTGTGATACTACTATGCGTGTTGCAAGTGTGAGAGAGGGGGTAGATGTTCAGCAAAATAGACAATAAACATGCATATTGTAGAGTGTAGAAAGTATCTGAGCGTGGAGGATGGCTGTTGCTGTGGTACGAGCTTGTGCTGATCGCCTTCGCAATGTTGGATGGCTTGGTGGCTGGATCGGGGTGGAGAGGACTTAGTGAGAGATTGCAGATCTTGTTTCCGTGGTCTGGATCTAAGTCAGATCTCGCTGTTCAACGTGTCTAGTGCTCTCAGACTATGCACCAACACAATGTTGCTCCATCTCTGCTGTTTGCCAACACACGCTCGCTTTCAGTCCCATGCATCACCACAGCAGTTTGCTCGCTTTCAGATCTCTCAACACATAGATCTGGTCCACTACCACGTTTCTCCACGAGCTGATTCGATCTAGATCTGGAGCCCTTCCCAACACACAGTCTGCTTCCGAAAATCTCCTCTGGACTCAGATCTACAGCAAACGAGGGCTCCTCAGCAAGTTCAGCCACATCTTACTGCTCGTGGGTGTTAGATCTGAGCCTAAGTCCTCCTCCCCTCACCAGCAATTACGGAGCTCACTCATTCCTCATCCCTCCCCCAACGCGTGTATTCCATACCACTCAAACCTCATACGCAACACACAACAATACACATACAAATCTTTTCAATACTCACTACCACCAAAGTACAACCAACACACCCACATGAACATATATATACTCAAACACACCCACACATCCAAACACACACACATAAACTACAAAATACACATACTACATACACACACAGACATATACATACAACCACACATTCACACCCGCAAACAAAAACTCACTTATACACAACCCCTAAAACACACACAAAAAAATATCTAAGCAAACATACACAAGCCCACAGAAACTCCATAAAAAATACACACCCGTATACAAAGCTTAAAATCATAAGAAAAAACAAAATCACAACAAATCCCACAAACAAAAACATACACACATACATAAACAAAAATACTACAACCAAGAAAACAAAAAATAGAAAACTCTTAAAATACATACACAAAACAATAAAACTAAAAACAACTCATTAAACCATTACATTACAAAACCTTACTACTACTACTATGTGGAGATATAGAAACCAACCTGGGACCCATGCCTAACATACTAAAAACACATCCTACAACACATAAGAAGAACGCAAAAATATACTTTATACCAAACACCATAAAACTTCAACCGGAATACAAACACCTTGCTCAAACATTTGCCCCCTTTTTAAAACCCATACATACACTACATCAACTACATAACACAACACATCCAAATATTGCCCAATACGTACAACAAAAAAAATATACGCACCCACCATCCTACATTCTATATGCACTAGTAATCACTACACATCCACACATAGATGAATGTAACCATCTCCTAAATCCACAAAATTTGAACACAATCACATGGACCAATACACCACTATAAAATATACTGAACTTACAAAATCTGCTAGAAAGACACATTCACACCCCACACCCGTATATAGAATTCCTGGAAGACAACCAAAATACTATAAACCATGAGAACTCAATACATAGAAAACTATACAACTTCTTATATAGTCAAACCATACCCCCCTCAAATGAAACAATAAAACTAAAATTTCCTTACCTCCCTAACAAACTCATAAATGAGTCACTAAAATGTCTTGATCCTATACCAGAATACATCCACCCACCCCCACCTCTTCCCTACATCCCTCCTCAAAATCAAAACATTAGATCAAATCAAGAAAATACATACATAATCACATGGAATGCCTCCTCACTAAACACTGCCCTCCCTAGCTTACAAACTTTGGTCACACACAGAGACACACCACCGGCCCTCATAGTTATACAAGAAACAAAATTAACCGCCACAAAATCTACAAAATACATACAAAATATATTTCAAAACTATAAGCTCATCTTTAATAATACACATGCACTTACAAGATGCATTCAACAAAGGAGACCATACACACCGGGCCGCGGTGACCTCCTTACACTAATACACAAAAAATATGCCTTCCCGGGGAACATCAACAAAATCCCTACTCCAATGCACATATCACCATACATCCAAATAATTAGAATTACTAATCACCCACTACAACAGTGGTTAATCTTTCACATGTATATGCCATCTCATCTAGAAGATATAACCAGATTTATCTTAGACATACAAAACACTATTACATCCCAACTTAACAATAACCCCAATCATACATACCTATTATGTGAAGACTTCAATAGAGACATAGCTCAAATTGGCCGCCATAATGGAAATCATAACACCCCCCTCAAAACATTGATTACCAATGGCGTCACTTCACAGAAAGCTTAAACTTCACTTACATCAATATCGATACACAATTCTCTAGACAAGGTGGCTATAATTATAGTGATTTGAGTCTAATAGATGGATTCTATATAAATACAAATAACAATACACAATGTACCTCCACAACAAACAAAGATATTATTCTCAACTCGGACCACTCACCAATACAATTACACATCCCAAATAACACATTAATTAGTAGAACTCCTTCAATCCTAAACAATGACACTATACGCATACTCAACCCCATTCCAAAAAACAACATAGAAAAATTCAACACAAAATTCTTCAAAGAAAACTCCGCACAAATAGACTCCCTCATAAACTCTCTTGAAAATAAAAGTCAATTAGCACAAGCACAATGGCAAGAAGCATGCCACACCCTAGACAAACTCATCAAAAAAATCTCTGATACACTAGAATAAACGTGTAGAGCACATCCAATACCTCAAATGACAAACATAACTTCTCAACAAGGCGGGTCCTTACACCGTAAACTTTCTAAAACATGGAAACAACACCTAACCACATACCATACTATACTAAAAACCATTAGAATTGTAAAAAACAACCCTCAATGGCGTAATCACCCCATATGCAATGAACTACTAACTCTACAACACACCCAAATCCCCACCCCGCCGCCATCGGACCTTCCCCACGATACATGGATAAAAGATATCGCACTAATTGCAAAAATTGCCAACATACAAGCCAGGAAAGTAACCACAAAATACACCAAAGATAACATTAGAAAATCCATATCAAAATATAGACGAGCATACAAAATCAGCCCAAAAAAAATGAACAAAAAAGTCTTTAAAAACCTTGAATCCCCGCCAATGGACTGTATTACAAATCAATATAATAATATTTTAACTAGCCTCGAAGATGTTGCGAATGAAATATTCAACCAACAAACAAAAACCAACACACCAACAGTACCAACATGTAATTACCAACCACAACATACAAACGAATGTACATGTGCAGTATGCCAATACCCATGGTACAACCTGGATGGATATACCCTTGACAAACGAGGCAAACCAGAAATTCCACTACATAAATACCTTAATAGAGCCACATACGACACATGTCTTCAAAATCTTGGTAACAATAAAGCTCCACGTCCAGATCGCATACCAAACTCAATACTCAAAAACATGCTTCCAAGATTTCATAAACTATTATTCTTATTCTTCTCCCACTGCTACAAACAAAAACAAATACCAACCTCATGGAAAACAAGTGCAACAATTTTACTATACAAAAAAGGCGACATGTCCATACTACCCAACCATAGGCCAATTGCACTAGCTAACACAATATATAAACTCTTCACCAATACACTCACCTCTATACTATCCTCATATGGTGAAAAATTCAAAATCCTGCATGATAGTCAAGAAGGATTCAGAGCAGAAAGAAGTACAGCTCGACAAATCCAAACTATAATAGCCGCACTAGAAGACGCAAAATTTACTAACCAAGATATATACATATTATACGTGGACTTCAAAAATGCCTTTGGCTCAATAGATCATGCCCAACTACTAGCAATAATGATGGACCTTGGTTATCCAAAAGAGGCAACTACACTTGTTGGAAACATCTATTCCCAGTCATCCACTTTCTACATTGGTGAACACTTTGGAAAAACAAAACCTATACCCATTCAAAGAGGAACTATACAAGGGGACACCCTCAGCCCATACCTATTCATTATATTCTTAGAACCACTACTTAGATGGCAAGAACGAGGCAGCAATGGATATACTTTTGGCACATCACAAGTCACAATAAACTCCGTTGCATATGCGGATGACCTTGCCACCACAACTAACAAAATCAAATCTATCCAAATACAACTCATTAAAATTGATAGATATTGTAAATGGGCCGGTATAGACGTAGGTGTCCCAAAATGTGCCGCTACCGGATGCCCAAACAAATCCAAATTGAACCCTACCACTTTCAAAGCCCTAATGCAAGCTTCTAACATCAATTACCGTAATCAACCGATCCCCACACTACACCAAAATGAACCATACATATACCTAGGTACAAATCTAGTTTCCTCACTAAAATGGAAAATCCAAATTCACACTACAACCACAAAACTCATCAAACAATGCAAAGAACTAACAACATGCCTGACCACCATGAAACAAAAAATAAAAATGGTTGATACCGTACTATGTCCAGGTGTGGCATATAGTTTCTATGGTGTACCATACTCTATGCCAGCTATCAAAAAATTTAATCAAAAATAATAGCCATACAAAAAACCATATGTGGATTACCAAAATGTATGTCAAACGCAATAACCCAACTCCCACATAACCTATTTGGACTTGAAGCTTTCTCCCTCAAAAACGCATATCTCCGATGTATAGGCGAACAACTACAAAATGCGTTAAACGATAAAGGTAGACTTGGAAAGATATATAATGGATTAACTCAATGTGTCCTTGCCTAATACGGTAGCGCCGAATACATACCCAGAATTTTAAAAAAAGACTGCATAAGATCACCAATAACATGAACATTCTTCTTATTAAAACTTATAGCTAAAGTCCACCTTAAAAGTACGCTCCCAAACTTCTTCATTAATCCTACATCACTAGAAATACTATGGCGCCAAGAAACACTAAACCACAACACACTCAATGCCCAACTCTCCCAAAAGCTTCTACAAAAACTCCTCTCAAAAAATATTTTCGAACTAACCCAAATTACTTTACTCAACGGCAAACACATCATGAACAATGAGGACTTCAAAACCTACCACTTCACCCCATCCAAACTAATAAAAAGTGCCCTAAATGTTGCTAAACAATTATTTTGCCACCCAACATGCCCCACTACATGTAACACTCTTGGTAACATACACCTATACTCTCATATACTTAAAGATTCATTCATCACCCTCAACAATAACAAATGCCGAAGAAATATCCCCACACCAATCAATCCCCCTAACCCTCTACATACATACCACCCCCGTCCCCCAACATACATCCCCAAAAACCCTATCACATACCCCATTAATAACATCATACGCCATAAACACATCCAATACACAGACACAAATAACATACAAAATACCTACACAAAATATTTATGCCAATGGCAACACAATAATAATACATACAATAAATGGCTTCCCCAAAGAGACCTTTTTCCATGACACGACACCAATACTTCCACACATAACACCGAAAAATTAAAACAATACTACCAAAAAATTCAAAACAAAACATACTCGGATATCATCCTAGCCCACCACCCCCGAGAACAATTTGCAGAGTCAAGATTCGTAACACCACCCATAATTATCCCACTCGTAAACATCTACACAACAAAATGCAACCTCGAAAATGATATCCTTACATCCTCAAACACAATTCAAATAGATAACAACCAAACACATCTATACAAAGAAAATGGCCGACATTTACACACCATTCCCGTTACTCAACTCCAATGGTTATGGAATCAATATAATACAAAATTACAAACCCCAATAAACATCAAACCAACGACCCAACCCTTCGAAACTGAACTAATATGGCTATACCAAAGGTACAAATACCGAATACCAAAAACGGACCCCTTAAAAATGCACAATACACAATACCCACTCCCATTTTAGACTCACTAATCTCATCCTTTAACATCGAACAATCATACTTTTCTTCCCCGGTCACATGTCCTACCAAACTAAAAAAATTCTACTCACTTTATGAAAGAGACAAAATATTCGGATCCCTAGGTAAGGCCTTTGACTATAAATGGATCGGTAATGGTATAGCTCAGCCCCACAACGAGAAGGAGATGGAATAAGCCATACATGGGGCTAGACTTGCTGCCAAACACGATCCAAATAACACAAATACAATCATCATCACACCGAACAACAATTGGTACCAAAACAACAACCAACTTTCAAACCCATTCTCAGATTCCCATATCATTGCATTATTTGAGGCAGACACAATACCATACGAAGAACCTACTACTCCACCCGAGCACCCTAAACCCCGAATCGAGCCATCTACATTACAAATACTATGCGTCCATCATCAAAATCAAACCCTTGGCTCCCCAGAACAACTTGTTGAACTTACTTCCATAACAGACAATTTAAACATACATCGACTATACACAAAGCTGGCCCCACCAACACCTATACAAATCCCGGTAAACAGAAGTAAAAACTGGTCAAAACTAAACTATGTCAACAACACATTAAACTACTCCGTCACACCTCCTCCTCTCCCAAACTACCCAACTCATACCAAACCAAAATTTAATCCTGCACACAGTTATCATATCGATGGCTCCTTTAAACCACCAGAACAAATTAGCCCAAGATCTTGGCGCAGAGAAAAAGCTGGCTATGGCATATATAATTCTACTAAGGAAATTAAACTAGCCAAAAGACTCCATGGACTACAAAATATCCTAAGAGCAGAACTCATGGCCATCTACAAAACACTACAAATCATCACAACAAAATACAACAGTGAACCCGCACATATATTCACCGATTGTATAAATGCACTCTACCTACTAAACACTCAAATAACACACCCTACTCTTCACAATAGCCATTCCGACCAAACCATATTAACGTCAATGGTCCAAATGTTACAAAACCGTACACAAATCACAACCCTCCACAAAGTGAGAGCCCATGCCAACATTGATGGCAACGAACAAGCAGACAAATTAGCAAAAGAAGGCTGAGAAAAAACACACAAAAATGCTAAAGACCCACACGAACATGCCCATGCCATCCCATACTACTTTCAAAAAGAAGACTGGCCTTCCAAAGAAGATACCCCCGACAAAGGCCTGATTTGATTTTTGGGCAAATATCTCAAAAAACAAGACCTCTACAACAACCTTGATACAATCTCAGACAACTTCCCTAACATAGAAAAGTGGACTAACAACAATGACATAGACAATGAACTCTCTACAAATTTTTGGAAAAATCCCATCATCACTGATTCACAAATCACATGCCTTATCAAATTCGGTACCGGTCAATACATGGGAAACGCCCGTAAACAACTCTTCTTTGGAATAGAAAGATTCCCATCCATAACATGCCCCATTTGCCCCTCAACGGACCCTGACACATGGCTTCATGTTCTACTCAAATGCCAAAACCACCACATTCACTCTCTAATTGTTAGAAGACATAATAAAGCGGTATGGGAAGTCCAAAAACTAATCACCTCCTACAATAAATCGAGATGTTTTATACTTATGAACGCCGGCACTTTTAATAACAAATCACAAGAAAATACGGTCCCCCCTTGGCTACTCCCATGCTCATGTACGACCCAAAGATGTCATTGCAACGCTAGGCTCAAATCGGACATCCTTTGTGTTAAAGGTTTACCATATAATGACCCACCACCAGATAACATCAACCGAGACTACACCATTCAATTCATTGAATTTACATATTGCAACGATAGATTTTCCCTAGAAACAATCCAAAATAAAATGGATAAATACCAATCCCTTATTGACAACATCATTGCCCTTGGATGGAATGTGGACCCCCTTATTGTAATCACATTCGGCGCCCGTGCCACCACTTTTATCCCATCTATGAAAACTCTAGAAGATACCTTCAAAATACCCATTGAAACAATTAGAACCACCTTTAAAAACATTAACACCATCGGTACTCAATATGCCATGTCCATTTTACTGCATATACGCAAAATTGAAAATAACCAAGCCCTTCTCGATACACAAGACCCCCCTTAATTTCTTTCCCCCGCTTTGATTTTTCTTGATTGGTTGGCTTTGTGGTTTTTGGCTACTTGCTAGGTTGATTTGTGGTTTTTTGGCTACTTAATTGGTTAGTTGGATGGTTTGATGATTGGGTGTTTGTTTAGCGGGTTTATGGCTACCCGTTACATAGTGTCTACCCTTGAAAGGGGGAAGTAGTTCCAACTTGCTAATTCCTTGTCCAGTGGGCATGGTCTTAGTAGTGGAACGAACATACACTTTATTCACGCAGGTTCCCAAAGGGAACCGGCGTTCTTCTTCTTCTACCACATACTAGAACATCCCCCATGCAAATCAGGACTCAAACGCCATTGTTAAGAGTTACGACAATAGCCTCAAATCTATCTTGGCTTGCACTAGGGAGAGGTTTGATGGGCGGCGTTTGGACTGGCTTGTTTATCACCTCGCAAAGGATGTGCTAACTCATTATTGGTACACTATACAATACAAGCTATACGACTTCATCAAGAATGGAAAGGCAAAGGGAAGGTGGATAATGCACTAATTTGTGCCCAAGAAATTCGCGACGAGCATGTCTGCATTGCAGACTCAGGTGACATGGTGTACGTTGCAAGCTAGACAAATTCCTCCGGTATCTGTGTCGTCACAAGTCTTGCCACTGATTAGGCAACGTGCTCTTGTCCATTGAGATTGCAAAATAATATGTGCAAGTATTAAACAAAAGTGTTCAAGTTGATCCACCAAGACGTGGCGGACGCTCCTAAAATACATTATACAAGATCATTCATTGGTACGATTGCCACTGGTGCACGAGCAATGCCAATGGACCTTATACCAGCCACGGAGGACGGTGTAGTCACATTTGGCAGCACTTGAAGAAGAGACGTATTTGTTACCTTGGCGAGTCGGTTAGCTAATTTGGTTGTCTTATTTGATGACATACTAAAGTTGGCCAAGGACAATCCAACATTGATTGATCATGCATCAGCTAGAGCCCAAGAGCTAAAGGTCAGCATTTCAACATCATGTCAAGGGTGGACAAGGTCATGTGCTGATGACAACTGAGCTTGGCCTTGACATTGAAGTTCACATTGCAATACCTATCCCTTCATAGAAGACATGGTCAGGCTGAGTTGACATCATCAAAAACTTTCTTCGCTTGTACAACTGCAATGGCAAAAATGGAGACTTATTAGGAAATAACTAGACTAAATTACCCTAAATTTTAGGACAGAATGCGTGGTATGAACTTACCCTAGCAACAATCCCTCAAACGCAAGTATTGATGCAAAGATGCCACTATAGGGAGAGTTTGCCAACGTCAAATATGGTGGCTCTAGCAAGCAAGACACTAATAGGCCACGGCATCCGCGTATGACAATGTGGACAGATCTAGTGGGCTTGATGACTCCACCTACGAATAGAGTACACACGTGAAACATAAATCATCCCCCCAAATTCCATATTTCAAGATCATGCCCACTTAGAATGTAAAATGATTGGGTTTAGGGACTCACAAGGCACGTGAGAAATCTTTCCCTATGATCTCTGTCAATTGTAGCGATGGGCGTGAACTGTACCCTAAACAATAAGACACTTCATCTCGATTTAAGAAAAGGACATTGATCACCTAAGCCCCAAAAAGCCCTAAATCCGTGGACATATATGGACAACCATAAACCAAAATTGTAAAGAAAGGACCACCATACCTTGTCTGGATAGCCGTAAACCAAAATTCCAAACCCTGGACCAACATACCCTGTCCGGATACCTTGGTAAAACATCTAAAATCCAAAAACCTTAAATCTGTAAACAATATAGAAAATGCGTCCAAAAAACAACAACCCTGAATTGGGAGGGAAGGAAGTTAATAATCTGTCCAAAACCCTAAATCAAATACAATAAATATCCCCTAACATATCCTAAATCCCCTAAATGTATAAGCAAACAACCCAAATCGTAATGACAGCAAGTATACCTCCTCCAATTGTCACCTCGGTGGATAGGAGGTGCAAGACTTCTTTGCACCTTTGACGTGTCCGGTCATGATCCGAGCTTGTGCTGTCACCTTCTGCGCCAAGCGCATGACCCCACGCGTAAGGATTGCGGCGCGCACTCTCACCTCTCTCTCATCTATCGTGCCTTGTCATCTCTTGTCCACGTTCCTCCCGGCGACCTCTCTAAAACCGTCCTCGCACCTTCCTCGCCCTTACTGTCTGATTAGCTAGCGTGCGGAGCGACTTTCCTATGTATGGCAATCGAGTCGCGCGTTTTAAATGCACTAGCACCTAGATTATCCTCTTCCTGACGACGACGTCTTGTGAGGGCTCGCTATCGCCTCAACCGTCCGATGACCTCCGCAACACACCTTGCTCCTCCGCGCCAAAAACCCTAAACCAATCGCCGTCAATGCCTTGCTCTTGTCTACCGTGTCGCAACCAAGCCGCGCGCCCCCAGTGCCCTCACAACCCTCACCGCCTTTGCTGTCATCACTGCCCATACCTCCTTACTGTCCTCCCCCACGCATCTTCACCGCCCTCCCCACACCTCCTCACACCCCTCATCCACACCTCTGTCAACCTCCCAATTTGAACTGTTCACGCTTGAATCCCTGAAATCCTAGAGCCGCTCACGATACCCTAAACTCTCACGACGTCACATCCTCACATTTCGGACAAGCATAAACATGTCTGGCCCTGGCCGATGACGTAATACCCTAGGGTTTCTCATCTTCGACAACTGCATTCAATGCCAAAGGCGGCTAAAAGCCGTTGGAACATTGAAGAGGAGGGGTACAAGCTACTACCTTCTGACGCAGACGTATTTGTCTAAAGATGAGACGTGGGAATGGGGTGAGGGCGGGCGGCGAGACCAGGTGGGCTCACGATTAGGCGGGCGAGGTGTTGCGAGCGTGGCGACCTTGGCCAACTGGCGACGTGGGAACTTGGTAGTTGCGGATGTGGCGGACAAGCCATGGTGGCCGACGGGGTCGGGTTGCAGAACGGGTTGGGTGCGGTGGGCAGGGATGGGCGCTGAGGCACCACACGCTCATCGCCTCGCCTCCTGACCCATCGTCGACGGGGTCATTAACGGGATCCATTTTTAACTAAGTTGAAATGTTAGCGTCCCATCAAGATTCTCAGGATGTGCTTTGGATCTAGGGTTTAGTGATTTCGTAGAAAGTGAACACAGAAGCATTTAGAGTGCAACGTCGCTGCTCCCAAAACCAATACCCTTCCACAGCTTCCTAATATGCCACCTCGAAGCATGCAAGCAACTCATAGTCCATGCAAAGCTGCATCCGCTCCTTCATCCACCACCGTTCGCCGCAACATAAGGAATCTACGCGAGGCCGACATCTGAGGAAACCCGTAGAGCTGAGGGCGCCCGGGTCGCGGTCACAACAGCCCCGAAGTGGCGCTTGGAGCTCCGTTGTCTCTTCAGCCACGGCTCCAGGTGCGGCAACGCCATAGGCCCCAACCCGCAGCGGCCCTCGCCATTTGGATTCCAGTTCGCGCCCCGTTCTCTCCACAGAGAGTGGTCGAGGAGAGAGGAGAATCATGTCCGGACGCAAGGCGTTGGCGGCGGCGCTGCGGGCCGGATCCCGGCGCCTCGGGGGTGCGCCCAAGCAGCCGGCGAGATCGTTCTCGGCCAATGGCGGGAGGGCGGTTGCAAATGCGGCCGCCAAGGTGCTGCCGCGATCGCTGCTGCAGTCCGCGAGGCCTGTGGCGCCCGCTGTGGCGCGCGAGATGTCCACGGACAACAAGTCAGCGGACTTCACTGGGGCCGGGAGCGTCGGGTCCATCGCCACCGTGATTGGAGCTGTGGTGGATGTGAAGTTCGAGAAGGGGCTGCCGCCGATTCTGACCGCGCTGGAGGTCCAGGACCACAACCTGCGCGTGGTGCTGGAGGTGGCGCAGCATTTGGGGGAGAACACCGTGCGGACGATCGCCATGGAGACTACTGACGGGCTGGTCCGCGGGCAGCGCGTGCTCAACACCGGGTCTCCCATCATGGTGAGGTTTTCTGCGTGAATTTGGGCTGGATTTTGGGGTGTTTGGGTGATTTCTAGGTGCAATGTGGCTTTCGGGATTAGCTTGGGGAAGAGTCGAATTGTGTATGTGTTGCATGGTTGGTCAGGTTGTTATATGCTAACTAGTCATGAAGAGAAGATTTGTAACAGGCATTTGTGTTTTTCTTTGATGTGGTAAACCCTGGATGCAGTGATAGTTATGATGTGTTGTTTGACCTGCTCGATTGACTCATCAGGCAGTTAGATTTTGTTCTGGTAGGTTCTACTTGTGATTTAAAACATTCTGGAATTCTGCATGTCGTATACTTAAGTTTGCTACGGAACTTGTAGGAATGTCTTCCTATAAACCAGTTTGACTGAAAGTGAAGATCACGTCTTGCCATGTCCCGGATATTTATGAATCCACGGTTTCTGGAAAACCATCTCATCTTTGTTCAACTCTTGAAACCCTAACTGCAGTTCGCCTTAACATTCTAAACCGGGGAACGTGACATTCTATTTGTGCAGGTTCCCGTAGGACGTGCCACATTGGGCCGCATCATCAACGTTATTGGTGAAGCTATCGACGAGAGAGGCGATATCAGTGAGTGATAACAGTTCATGTCTTCTCCATGCAGCCTTTGTACTTTCTGCTCCCTGATAGTGAATTGTCTTGTTGTTCCTTCAGCTTCTGTAGTTCTTCTGCTGACAATAGTGGGGTAACCGGTACTGCAGGCCGAGAGCACGTGCTGGGCATCCATCGCGAGGCTCCCTCGTTCGTGGAGCAGGGAACGGAGATGGAGGTCCTGGAGACGGGCATCAAGGTGGTGGATCTGTTGGCGCCGTACCAGCGTGGTGGCAAGATCGGTCTGTTCGGCGGTGCCGGCGTGGGCAAGACGGTGCTGATCATGGAGCTGATCAACAACATCGCGAAGGCGCACGGAGGTTTCTCCGTGTTCGCTGGGGTGGGAGAGCGGACCCGCGAGGGTAACGATCTGTACAAGGAGATGATCGAGAGTGGTGTGATCAAGCTGGGCGACAAGCAGGTGAGCGTAGGATTTGGCAGGGAGGGATGATGAAGAGGATGTTGGTGTGGGCGTGTGGAAGTGTTTGTGGGGTGGAGAACGTTGTGATGGTTGGGTGCGTGGGTAGGGTGGTGGAGTGACGGGGTGATGGGGTTGGTGGTGGCAGATGGAGAGCAAGTGCGCGCTGGTGTACGGTCAGATGAACG
Source organism: Bryoerythrophyllum caledonicum (assembly GCA_963971425.1). Taxonomy (NCBI): domain Eukaryota; kingdom Viridiplantae; phylum Streptophyta; class Bryopsida; order Pottiales; family Pottiaceae; genus Bryoerythrophyllum; species Bryoerythrophyllum caledonicum. The sequence continues at coordinate 15,936,794 of OZ020520.1, read as the reverse complement.
AGCCCCCCGGTGCGCGTGCTCGGGTGGGTCTGACGGGTCTGACGGTGGCGGAGCACTTCCGTGACGCGGAGGGTCAGGACGTGCTGTTCTTCATCGACAACATCTTCCGTTTCACGCAGGCGAACTCGGAGGTGTCGGCTCTGCTGGGGCGTATCCCGTCGGCGGTGGGTTACCAGCCGACCCTGGCGACGGATTTGGGAGGGTTGCAGGAGCGTATCACGACGACGCAGAAGGGTTCGATCACGTCGGTGCAGGCGATCTACGTGCCGGCGGACGACCTGACGGATCCTGCTCCGGCGACGACGTTCGCCCATCTGGATGCGACGACTGTGCTGTCCCGTTCGATTTCGGAGCTGGGTATCTACCCTGCGGTGGACCCTCTGGATTCGACATCGCGGATGCTGTCGCCTCGGATTTTGGGCGAGGAGCACTACTACTGCGCGCGTGACGTGCAGAAGGTGCTGCAGAACTACAAGAACTTGCAGGACATCATCGCGATTTTGGGGATGGATGAGCTGAGCGAGGACGACAAGCTGACCGTGGCGCGCGCTCGCAAGATGCAGCGGTTTTTGAGCCAGCCGTTCCACGTGGCTGAGGTGTTTACCGGATCGCCCGGGAAGTACGTGGACCTGAAGGACAGCGTATCGGGATTCCGGGTGAGCGCGTTGTGGCATGGCGTTACTGTATGAGCTGGGCTGAGTTGATTTGATGTTGTTGTAGCGTCTGGTGAGAGGTGGCAAGATGATGCGGTGGTGTTTGTATGGTCTCCACTCTTCCGTGGAATGTGATGATTGATGGGTGGTTTTGACCCGTATGTGCAGGGTGTGTTGGATGGTAAGTACGACGATCTGCCGGAACAGGCGTTCTATATGGTTGGCGGGATCGAGGAGGTATCGCAGAAGGCGGAGAAGCTGGCGAAGGACATGGCATAAGTTTGATTGCGGTTGTTGGGCAGTGCCAGGCGATCGATAAGGAAGAAGTGCAGAAGACAGCAACCCGGAGGAGAGACTTGTATAGCATTGCTGGGTACAGTTTTGGTAGGGGAGCCTTCACAGGGGCACTGATGGGTTGGCTCAATGGTTTTTGTGCACTCAAAAGAATTGGTGGCACTGGTGGGAAATCAGAGTAGGAGCGGCGGCCTTCTCCGGACTGTCACGTAATTTGTTTGCTACATTTTGAATGTTTGGGTAATAAGGTTTGGATGTCGCACTGCACAGGGTAGTAGTCTCCGTTGTAAAATGCTGAGTAGATAATGTGACGGGTTGCAGCTGCATTTGTTGCTACTCGATGGGCCCTGATAGCCGTCCTGTTGAAATTCTGGGATGAGTTTCTGTCGAATAAACGTTTTGTGCACGAAGAGTTGCTGTTGTTGCATTTTCTAGCATGGGATTGGGCTATCATTGGTCCCACTTTTGTTAGCATCTCTAACGGTAGGTATTTTGGCCACACCAGTGTTGCAGAAAGTGCCTTACTTCCCTATTCTGGACACGCAATCGCCTCACTAAGAGGTTTTATTTCAAATTTGGTTTTCGTTCTTCTCTGGAAGGTTGCACCTAAATTCTGTATACTTGTGTTTGCATGTAGTCATTCTGTCGATATCATATATCTATAATGGACATCAAATACACCTTGTCGCTAAGTGCCGCGAATAAAGAATGCAGCTCTATCATTTGTGCTTGGTTCATATGCATGTTATGTACCTCTTTGGGTACACTATCCATAACATCAATAGGAGAAAAACAATTATCAACATTGTCAGGTTCGACGCGATGGAGGGTTTGTGGAGGTTGGTTTACGCGTTATAAACCAACTAGGAGGTTAAACGGCCTGAGGAAGACCTAGATGCTAACGCTAGTTATTAATTAGAGTTAGTATCAGACTCTTTTGACTTTTAGGGCCTTGGTAGTGTCTTTTGACACCTCATTTGGGACTTGGAGTCCAAATGACCTTCACGTGTAGTATGGGGTGACTCATCTTTCTCAAGTTGAGTCTCCCACGTGATGGAGTGAGAGAGTGCGTGCGTGCGTGCACTTCTTTAACTTCATTGTTATTATGTGACCATTCTTTAAGAATGGCATTGACTTGACTATGTGTAGTTTATGAGTATTTTCTACTTGTTTATTACTTGAGAAAGATCATAACTAAGATATGAGTGTATTCCTAGTGATTTAGTGACACTTAAAACCTTCAAAATGTTGTGTATAGGGTGTTTTTGAGCAATGTTTTAGTGCTGAAATTTTTGAGCAATGTTTTAGTGCTGTGTGCGTGGAAGCGACTGCAAGGGGCTCTGGACGTTGGCGGTGAGTGCGCGCACGGGAGCCTGGAAGTGTTCGCGTCCAAGTCGTTGATGGTGAGTGCGCGCACGGGAGCCTGGAAGTGTTTGCGTCCAAGTCGTTGATGGTGAGTGCGCGCACGGGAGTTTTAAGGTATTCGCGAGGCTCCTTGTGGGGAGAGGAGGGCGCTCGTTTCCGGTGCATCTCTGGACCATCTCGTCGTTCGTTCCGTACTCGTGCGCGGGGAGGAGGAGGACGTACGCAGCGCGAAGACAACATCTGGAGGACGGTTTACGTGTCAGAAATCAATGAACAAGTTACGGAGGAGTAACTTGCTGCTCTCTTCATCATGTGTGGTCAGGTGGTGGATTGTTGTGTGTGCAGGTCCAAGCATCGTGATTCTGGTCGGGGGATAGACGGAGGCCGTGAGAGGGGGAAGCTGTGGGTGAGCTTTGGCGATTTAGATCAAATACCGTGCTTCGTGTACACCGAGTGTAGAGGTACGAAGGCAGCGGAAAGAAATAGGAAAGCTCTAGCGACGAATCACACGCGGCCTTGTGCGCAGCGTGGCGACGTTCCTGGCTTGGTCTGCGTAGACTCTCTTCCTCCCGTAGCTCAAGATTCCCTATTGCATTACATATTTTTTGCTTGTAACGACAGTGGTGAAGGAGAGCTTTCTACGGTTAAGGTTTAGGAGAGCGCCGGTGATCTTTTCCATGGTAGTTATACAGAACACATACTGATACTGATAAGAGCCACTCGCCGTTTTTGGTCGCTGTAGTTGTGAACTTGAAGGAGAGTTGAACTCTCAGCGGCGGTGGAGAGAGAGTTGCAGTTGTAGCTTTTGGGACTGAGAGACACGAGAGGTGCGGGCGGGAGAGTCGGCGTGCACAGGCAGACACGGAAGGCGAGACGCGGTACAGATGCGTGAACGGTACAGACACGGCGCAGACACAGTCTGTGCGGTACCCTACCCGGTCTTGATTTTTTGGTAATTATACCCGGACTTAGTACCTACACCCGGCTACTACTTAGTGTATCTGGTTGCTCGTCCCTACCGGGCTTCCGGCTCATACCCGGACATGACCTATACCCTTGGTTGGAAGTTGATACCCGACTTGAGTGTGATACCCTTACACGGGTCTGATACCCGTTCCCGTTCCTTAAATCCAGTCTTTATGCTGATACCCTGATATCATATTGATACCCGGGCAGTTGTTGTTAACCGGACAGAGGTTGGTACCCGGGTCAGCGGGTTGATATCCGGTCCATGGATTGATATCCGACAGCGTATGTATACCCAACAGTGTGTATATCCGGAAACGTTCGTATACCCGGCAACGTACGTGTACCCGACCTGTGAGCCTATGCCTTGTTGTTGCCTGATATCCTACTGCTTTGTATTAACACCTGGTTGCTCACTGCCTGTAGCTTGTACCCGCATACGGCCAATGTGGTACTTGTAATGTACGGTATTTGGTCGGTATAGTATTTGTACCTCGATCGTATCAACTCCGGCCACACCCGTATGAGGTTTAGGGAGGACTTGTGTGTGAAGAGTACCCGAGGATCAAGGTTGATTATGAGGATGTTGAGAGATGATTGCATACTCATAGCGCCTGGTGGAGGGTAAAGTGGATGCTTGGAAGCTTGCGGGGACCCTAATTACATGATTTAAGGTGTTTCAAGGACATTTGGGATTCAAAAAATGGACCATGGAGAGAGGAGGTAAGTCTAAGCAACCCCAGAAGACTAGTGGGCATAAGGTGGAAATTGATGGGAAGGTGTTGGACATTTTGATCAATTGTTTGTACAACCTACAAGTGACAGGCTCCCCCTCCACAGCAAGTGGTAGTCACGGGGACTTTGAGCTCTCTCTCATAGTCAAATGTCGCACGGGGCCCAGAATTTGCATAAACTATGCACAAAAGTGTTGAGCACGGAATCGGTGAAGTATTGGACTTCACTTGGTAGAGTGCAGAAGATCCGCTCACTTCGGGTGAAGGAGGGAATTCCAACACCTCTATGCGGCGCTCGTGGGCAAGTTAAGGTCGAGGACTTGGTGATTGAAGATAAGGCCGTGGTTCTGCGAAATTCTGGATCAAAGTATGGTCTAGAGGTAGAGGATTTCTCTTCAGGCATCCAACTACCCACCTTCTCATTTATTTTCACGGAATTCGAGAGCGAAGGGTTCTTATTCCACACTACGTGGCAGTGGGAAGTTAACACGTGGTTAGTGCGTGCCACTACTATGTGGGATATTCTTACCTTAAAGTTGCTGGACTGAGAAGTGACACCTACGATTTATGCTCCAGAGATGAGAGGAACTCATGAGGCTTGGCGGTTGTTCGAGTAAATCACGCAACTAGCAATCTGGATAACTGGAAGGGTCCCAGGTTCACACGGAGAAACACCCCCTTCTCGGTAGATGCTAGTGAGAGGGTGTTGACAGAAAATTGTAATCAAGTAGAAGAGGCAGAGGAGAGTATTTTGCCACTGGTAGAAGAGGAGGAATTTCTTGAAAGCCCACAAGTGAGTATTTAGGTCTCAGTTTTACCGACAAAGCCTTACCAATCATACTTTGATTGGGAGGAGATGGCTTCACCATATGGAGGTGGAGAATGAGGGGTTCGGAGATTTTTGGATGCCACGTACACCATCGAAGTCGATGACTTCAAGAGGAAATTCACCATGTGGTGTGAACTCCAGAAGTCCCGTAATCCCAACTTCAATCCGTACATGGTGTGGAGAGCATTGTTCGGGTGTCTGGAGGGAGTTCCACTGGCGGACTACGGAGAGTTCGAGGCGGCTCATTTCACCAAAATTATGGCTTGGAGAGACTTCTATGCACCGAACTACGTGGACGTGTTCGGTGGAGCACCGAGGGTGACATCACCACTCTTGTCGAAGGGGAAGATGGAGGAAGGCACGAACACTACGGAGGATGAGATGTAGCCAGAGGAGCTGGTAAATCATCCACCTCCATTCAATCCCACTGTGGAGTTCTTTGCGCAACTCCACAGAGATTACCAAGGACAAAGGGCGGATAAGATGAAGGCCTTTCGTTCCTTTACACGTGGAGGTGACGAGTCTCTGAGAGAGGCTCATGCAAGATTAAGGAGACTAATCTCAGCCACTCACGGAGTTACAGAGCAACAGGCAGTGCAACACTGGTAGAGTATCTTGGAAAAAAAGTTGAAAATCTTGGTTTGCAATGAGGCGTTGCGATTGGGAGTACCCACGACACTACGCTTAGTTTTTGAGCCTCGGAGCGGATTGAGATAAATTTACTGAAAGAAAAGGCAACCATGGGATTTCTCAAACGTGAAGAGAAGGTCCCGAAGAAGGTTAAGGTGACCAAGGTGGCTATCCCTTTGTATATTGTAGACTCTGGTGCCTTGTGCTTCAAATGTCGGAAGCTAGGATATCAGAGGAAGGATTGCAAGGAAATGAGAGGAAGGATTGCAAGGAAGGTAAGACTTCCACACCTCAGACTAGAGGTTTCTGCTCTGGTTGTGGTGCCAAGGGGCATGCAGAGGCGAACTGCTGGAAACTTCATCCAGAGTTGAAGCCCACTAGGAGCAAGGGAGCTAAAGGAGGCAAGGAGAGGGAGTCCAAGGCCACTAGAGGGGAGAAGAAGAGCTGGAAAGCCAAATTCTCCGACTAGGAGGCCAAAATGGAAGCAATGAGTGCCAACACTATTGTGGTAGGTGGCAACCTTCAGGTTACTCCTAGTTTCTATGTTGGGGGCGGTTTTAGTTCCATGGATGATGAGTTTGGAGACTTCATATTGAGTGGCATGGTACTTGCCATCAGGGATGGCACACAGGAGGCCTACGTCCTCACACGCAGTCATACTCCAATTTCCAAGGATGTTCCATGTGGAGCTAATCTAGCTCTGGATCCTCACCATGGAAAAGATAAACGACAAGCAAAGTTGTCCGAGTCCTTCACGTTAGAAGAGATGGTACCCACGTCGTCCATAGTGCCTCCACCGGGACCAGTGGCGACATCGACACGAGCCTCACCAGAAGCTGGGGGACTCACAAGAGATTCTAGAGTACTTATGGAGGCAACTACTTCTGTATGGGAAGCCTCTTTATTTTCTGCTAAGATGTTGTCACAAGATGGCTTCAGTGTGGCAGAGGTTTTCAAGACTGTAGACTCAATGTGTAAGTTGGACAACTCCACGGGTGTAAGTGTATTGAAGACGGAGAAAATTAATGCAGAGTAGAGCCAGAGTGACAACGTGGACGGGCTGCTTTCATCAGCCATGCGTGTGAAGACAATGGCCGCTAGACCTGCGGTTGAGAGATCATCCATTACCCCTGCTGTGGTAGTGGTTAATAATTCCCTAGGTAATTTCCAACTCGTTCGGCCTAAGGGGAAGGTTTTTGTACCCCGACGTGTGCTTCTGGATTTGGGAGCTCAATCGTTGATGCTAGGAGAGTCCGCTATTGAAGGGTTGGGTTTAACTCGGGATACTTTGGAGAAGTGTCCCTAGACCATTAGCATATCCATGGGGGGTACAGAGCATGCTACAGGGATGACAAGGGTTGAGTTGGTGTTGCAACTCAACCAAAGTGATGTGGCACATGCCACTTGTATGAAGGTGAAGGCAATAGTCACGGAGGCCAAGTCATATGATGTCTTAGTAGGCTCGGCGGTGCTATATCCAATGGGATTCACATTAGATTTTTGGTAGTAGTCATCAAGCTATAGATCAGGATGGCAAGGAGGAGATGGGCGGAAGGCTCAGCTGCCAACTCGTTTTGTTCGAGTTTTTACTTGTAACTTTGCTGACGTATTTGCCTTCTCTGGATGTGTGAATATGAAACCTTCATGGTCTCAGACAGGTTTTGAGGACCCTTCCATCGTACACCACACTTCAGAGAATGTGGATGTCTGTATGGGCAACACGAGTGGTGGAGAGGAAGAAGGATACCAACCTGGGATTGAGGCGGCGTGGAGTAATACCACGTAGTTGAGGGAGGTTGCGGAGTTAGCAGTTAAAGAAGCATGACAATATTCTATGCTACCACAGATGCAATAGGAGCCTGGAGTTGACCAAGACCTAGGGCCTCTTTTAGGCACTGCCACCATCCATTGGAAGACACCAACAAATGGCATTGTGCTGTTGGAGCTATTTGGAGGAATTGGCATAGGATTGGTAGCTGTTTTACAAGTTGGGATCAAAGTTAAGCGCTACATTTACGTGGATGTAGATGAAGCAACAAGGTATGTGGCCAAATGTCACACACGGAGACTGAGGACTCAATATCCGGAATTGTTGGCCACTAGTGCCATCAAAACTCCTTTCTCTACACTTGTGGACGATATTTCCTTCCTATCAGAGGATGACATTTATCGTGTGGGTCATGTGGACTATGTCATTGCAGGATGGCCTTGACAAGGCATGTCTATGGCAGGTAATCAGAATGGGTTAAAGGACTCCCGTTCTTCCAGGTTTTTTGATATGATTCAAGTACTTCGGTTGCTTCAAACTTCTCAGTAGCAACCGTCTGGTTATATTGTACAGAATGTGCCCGTGGTGAGCAGTTCGAGGTCCAGGACACTCGAGAGTGTGCACATTATCCATCAGACTCTAGGTTTGCTAATGTTAATTGATGCAGCTACAGTGGGGTCCATAGCACATAGACCACGCTTGTGGTGGACAAACCTGGCACCAGTAGAGTTGTTACAGTCCGCAGTGGGTCGCATTAAACGCCCAGATGTGTATGTGAGTGATATATTGGATCCTCATAGGACACTACGGCGCGTGTATCACGATGACCAGGCATCATTAGCGGTGGTTAACCGCAAGGGGGAACCACGTAGGGCCTTGCCCACGTTGGTTAGCTTTGCACGGTCTTATGCTTTCAAGGATAATGGACCTGGGCTTGTTTGGGATTCATTGTCTGAGGAGATAGTAGAGCCCAATGCAGATGAGAGGGAGAGAGCCATGGGCTTTTCCACTGGCACCACCGATGTGCCTAGGATTTCAGAACCACAGAGACGGTTTTTACTTAGTCAGGCAATGGATGTAAATTGCGTGATTTGGATTGTATCATTAGTGGTTGCTGAACAGAAGCGTTTAGCTTCTAGTTTGACGAGTTATATGGGTCATTATGAGTTGCGGGCGGCATGAGAACCACTTGCCTCTGTCAGGGTGACAAGCAAAGTGGTTGGGGGCGAGCGGGCCTTTGCACCTCATCCATGGAACATGTGGGATATCGGAAATATTTTTGCGACCACCACAACAACTGATCTTCACTATGGAGGGGAGAACTGGAGTAAAGGGAGCAGATTGGCTCACCAAAGGATAGATTTGGAGGTTGTTGTGGAGAAGATCTTCTTGGAAGAACACACAACTCTTCACATGGAAGAAATTGACAAACTTGGTCAATTGGAATGACTTGAGAGCGTTATTGAGGAGGAAGGAGGGGAGTCTCAGGGGATTCAATAGCAACCAAGGGTGAAAAATCCTGCTCCACAGGAACCGAAGGAGGTGCTGACTAAGGATACTTGGAAACCAAGAGTAGGCCTGGCGGATGGAGCAGTGGAGGTGGAGGAACATGAATTCCTGAAGAAGTATTTAAATTGTTTTGCTTTCAGTTTATATGATTTGGGAGTGTTGAAGGGGCAAGAAGTGTATATTAACTTAACCAACGAAACACCTATTTATCGAAAGCTATACAAGTATAGCGACATGGAACGAAAGATGATTCGTGCTTGCACAGAAGAATTGATGGCTGCAGGGTTGGTGGACATGGCTCCTCCAGATTGTGACTATGCATCAGCAACGGTTATATCATCTAAGAACGACATTTATGGTAATTGGGCTGAGAAAAGGATGTATGGTGACTATAGGAGAATTAATAAATTCACTAAGTCAGACCGTTATGCCATGCCAACTCCGGAGGAGAACTTTGAGGCCATTGGCCATGCTAAGGTATTTAGTACGTTGGATTTAAGCTGTAGATACCACGAGATTGGATTGAGAGAGGAAGACAAGGAGAAAACCGCGTTCTGGGGCATTGATAGAGATGGGAAGGACCGGTTATTTCAATGGAAGTTTCTACCATTTGGATTGAAAAATGCTCAAGCAGAATTTCAAAGGGTTATGGAGACAATATTCTCAGGGTTGGATTTCGTGAGATGCTATATTGATGACATCATTGTCTTTAGCAGGAATTGAAAGCAACATAGACTACGTTTGATGGAGGTTTTTGCTAGATTGAGGCTCCATGGATTAAGGTTGTACCCTGATAGGTGCAAATTCTACTTTGATCGCATTGAGTATTTAGGCCCTATGATTTATCCAAGTGGATTAGATGTGGTAGCTAGCAAAGTGGAAGTAATGACGTGTATTCCTAGACCACAAGATGTCAGTAGGTTGAGAGCATTTCTTGGGTTGTGTAACTATTATAGAAAGTTTGTCAAAACTTTCAATGCTATTGCCAAGCCATTAACCATGTTGACAAGAAATGATCAACCTTGGATCTGGGGAGATGAGCAAGAGGCGGCCTTTCAACAGTTGAAAGACCGTTTGGCATCAGCACCAATACTTCGGAGGTCTATAGCAGGAAGGACGTACCAGTTAGACACAGATTGGAGCTCGTTGGGGATTGGTGCAGTATTGACGCAAATGGATGATGATGGCAAGGAATTTGTGATTACGTATGTCTGCTGGTCCAACAACAACGCTGAGGCTCAGTTTAGCTTGTATGAGGGGGAATGTTTGGCTGCAATATGGGCAATTGCTCATTTTCGGTGTTACCTTTATGGTAATGAATTTCTGTTAGTTACAGATCATCAGCCCTTGAAATGGTTAATGGAGTTTGATAAATTGACAGGAAAACTAGCACGGTGGGCCTTGATGTTGATGGAGTATGACTTCAAGGTGGTTCATAGGGCATGTTTGGTAAATATGGAAGTTGATGGCTTTAGCCGTAATCCAATTCCAAATCAAGGGGATGATACAGGTGCTAGGTGGCATACTGAGGGTGTAACTGACCCTTTGCCAGGTTGGCATTGTTCGGTCTATCTGGGAATATTGGCAATGAATGGAGACACCATCGGGAAAGCTATTGTGGCTACAGTAGATGAGGATGGAGGTGAAGAGTTTGGAGGCGCCAAAGATATTCATGAAGATACAAATGTGATGCAATTTTTGAAGGATGGAGAAACGGTGGCTTCATGGTCTCATAAGGAGAGAGATCAGGTTCTACAACGAGCTAAGAGGTTTGTGTGGGAGAGGACTCACTTTATGAGATTGTGGCCAGATGGTACTAAGTAATAGAAGGTAGTATCAGCTCTAATAGAAAGAGTGAAACTGATTAACGACACACATGAGGACCTTGGACACTTTGGAGTGCGGAGGACTTATAGTCTACTTCAGATTCACTATTGGTGGCGTGGAATGCAATCCCAAGTGCAAGCTTTGGTGGCCCGATGTATGGTGTATGACCGAGTACGAGCGTCTTTTAACGCTCCAATACCTTAATTACAACCTTTGCCAATTATGGGCTTAGGATATAGATGGAGCTTGGATTTTGCACGTCCATTGCCAGTGACACCTCGACACAACAAGTATGTGTTGGTAATCATCGAGCATTTCTCGAAATGAATAGAATTAGTGGCATTGCCTGATAAGTTCAGTGAGGGGGCCGCTTATTTGTTTTTTGATCGTGTTCTGAGTCGCTTTGAAGCTCCAGCGGAGGTACTCACAGACCAAGGGAGAGAATTCTTGGGTGAGTTTCAGACGTTGTGTGAGCAAGCGATGATTGATCATCGCACTACTTCGAGGGATCACCCTGAAGCAGATGGATTGGCGGAGCGCATGGTGCAAACCGTCAAAAAGAGGCTCCAAAAGTACAGCTTCTAGAAAAGACATCAGCAGGATTGGGATTTCCAACTCTCGTGGATAGCAATGGGCTATCGGTTCAACAAGCAAGCATCCTTGGCATCTTTTTCACCTTACTATCTATTGTTTGGAAGACATCCGGTTTTATCGAAGGCCATTCAAGCAGATGCTAACACCGTGTTGGCTAACATGGACAATCCAGACACGTGGGTTCAAGTGTGTGAGTAACGTGCAGAGTTGTTCAAAAGGGTGATGCCAATAGCATTGGAGAACCTCTCCATTGCTCAACATCGGGATACGTTGCGCTATGCTACAATACGGAGAGTTGGTTATCGACCGCAGGTGCGGCGTTTCACGCTTGGAGACTATGTGTATTTGCAGCAAGCAGCGCCCACCACCTTGGATGTGACAGTAGAAAGGGTAATCTTGAGAGTTCGTGAGGTGAAGGACTCAGGGGTGTTAGTGTTGGAGGGTCGTGATGGCAAGATGTGGAAGGATCATACACGTAATTGTGCGCCTTGCCACTTGCCACACATTGATGGGACAGTACACCCTGGTTTCTCACATCTCTGCTGGATTACGTTGTCGGTTGTGTGGTAGTGTCAAACGGGCATCCACTATGGTTATTTGTGACTTATGTTCTACGGAGTGGCATTTAGAATGCTTAACTCCACCTCTTTTGGAGGTACCAGTGGGTCAATGGTCTTGTCCTGAGTGTTTAGCACGTTGAGGGTCTGAGTAGACAAAGTCTAGCATTAAAAATATGTTAGAGGCGATTAACGATGGGGCTCTACTTGCACTGGCCTACCCTTTATTTGTTAAGTCTTTTAGCCTCTTTTCATGTTGATCACACTGGTTCTATGGTTCTGAGAGGTTTTCATTCCCGGTTATCATTCAGTTTACATATAATCTGTGTGGTTCGCAGGTGTGAAAGGGGCTTCAGCACGGGCGAAGGGGGCGAGTAAAGGGGTACTTGTAGACAGCTTACTACTTCTTGGTGTACAAGGTTATGGGTCATTTATTTCTTTTTCCTAAGTCTTGATTGCTGATAGTGTGTAAGTGTGTATTGTTTTGTTGTTTTATAGAGGTAAGGGTGGTGGTTGTGTCACCGTTACTCTCGAGTTGTCTCTAACGGTGCGCTCTCACGTGATTAGCACGATGTTATTTTGGCACGATGTGGTTGTGAACGACAACGCAGAGTAAGAGTCTGTTTACTCATAAACTAGTAGGATTTGGATATCGCCAACTAAATTGGAGCAACCCATTTCTGATTGTTTAAGCCAGTTGGGGTCTCAAATGACATTGAATGTGAAAAGAAATTATGTAGAATGATACGGAATTAGGAATGAAACTCAACAAACATTTTTTCAAATTTAATCCCAAAATTTGGAATTGATACAAAATATAAAAGCCCAAAAACCACCAAAGCCCATAGTTGTGTTGTAGAGAATTTAGTAGTTGTTATGAGATGGATAAGATTTCATGCCCCATCTTTGCCATGCATAACCAACACATGTATGATCCAAGTCTGGCCACCAATGAGGAGCTGGAGTGGGTGGTGCAATCCAATTCCGATCTGTCACGGGACGTGGCGTCGAGGGTCTCTCCGTATCGTAGATTTTAGCGTAGATTAGTTTGTTACTAATCTACGTGTGTTTAGGGACGAACGGCGGCGCACCGTTTTCATCTGTGGATGATTTTCATCCACTTAGGGTTGTATGCGTGTGCGTATAGCGCCGCACACGTCCTTGACTTGACATCTTTGTCAAGTCAAGCTTTGTGGGTGAGGTTAGAGAGTGATTAGTGAGTTCTTTGCTTGTAAAATGATGGTTTATCATTAGTGAAAGCTCCGCATTCTCTACTTTAGTTGCACTCGTTGATTCTCCCCTTGTGGAGTGCGTGTCGCTTGACTTCTTGTGGAAAACACATGTGATTCACTTGACATCTTGTGGAAAACACATGTGATTCACTTGACAAAGACCCTCCATTTTCTACAACTAGATCTCGTTTTATGGAGCTAGAAATTGTGAGAAAACTTGTGGGTACTTAGCATGATGTTGTAGAGCGCGTTTAGAGGAAGCTAATGCGACAAACGGCGTGCGATTTGGACAATTTTTGAAGAAGTTGTGAGCAGTAGAAGATTGGAGCAAGGTGGATCAGCTTCTGGACCTGTTGTTGCAAATTTTTCATCCGCCGCGCGATTTTTCATCCACGGTGGTTTTTCATCCACTGCGGCAGTTTTCATCCGCTGGGTCGCAAATCCGTTGGGGTACGTATTTCCGTTAGGGACCCTAAACCGTGCCGAAGTTCCTAAAACCGTCACTTTTGGGCTGAAATTTCAGCACATCCCTAGACCAAAACATCAAAATTTTAACTTTTGCAATTTTGATTATTTCTGGATTCCGATTGCGGATTTGAGTTCGCAGAGGAATTATAAGCCTACTAGAGTAGTAAAATTTAGGTTTTTAGCACTTTCAAAAACCGACATTTTTTAGGTGTCTTCAAAACAATCACATGTTTATGTGACCTATAAAAAAAAAAAAAAAAAATGTTTAGTGTCTAACTTCGGAGGTAATTAGCTAGTGCATTTTTACTCTAGTTTTGAGTGAAACTTGCGTTTATAGTTAAGGAATCTCGTCATTTATCCAATTCTAGTATTGGATTGACGTTTTGGCACGTTTGTCATCCATGGTTTGAATTTCGTTGGGGGACTAGTGTTTTTGAACACCGTGACCATAGGATTCTATTACCTCCTTAGTTTTTAGACATTGGGGGCACACCTTGCGGTGTTTCTCTTTGATTAGCAGGTTTTGCGACTTTGAGGCATCCACTGCAGGCGTGTGCCAGTGGCGCTGTCTCTTTCATTTTCCTGCTTTTATGTTGTTGGGGGAGAGGATCCGGTTTTGATTTCTGGATTCTTGTGCGGTACCTCCCCCGTGTTGCGGGCTTGTTGCCGGTGTTTTCCGGTGGCCCCATTTCTTGTTGTTCCAGTTTGTGATAGGGTACCGTAGGGGTGAAGTCGGATTTATGGCCGGCAAGACCTTTCTTTGTGGGGGGATGTGGTTGGACCTGTGGTCGCCGGAGGTGATGACCGGTGATCCACACAGCTTGGTGATTTTGCAGGTGCAGGTTGCCCGTTCGTACCCTTACCCTTTAGATAGTACCCGTAGATAGATCCCGAGGTGGTTTTTGTTTATGGTGAGTACCCGGAGTCGGTATTACCGCTCTCCCTCACCAAACCACTCGGAGAGTGCTTCCACCACAGACTTTGGGCCAGGGTCGGATACTAACGAGGCTTTTGAGCCTGTTTCGGCGTTGGATACCGACCGTAGGCTTCGGGTCTGGAGTGTGGGCACGTTTGACGACATGGAGGACGATCACCATCATGTCGTGCGAGACAGGTTCTCGGGACGGGCTGGGGGCATCTCCTTACCCGATTGGCGTCTCTGATTCCAAACTTGGATGAAGGAGAAGCGCCAGCGGACGCCGTCGTTCAACGATTGGTACGCGTTCGAGCTTTTGCCCCAGCATTTAGAGCTGGAGGCACTTCAGATATATGGGAGGTGGACCACGCAGCACGAGGCAGAGTTGCGCCCGGTTGAGGAGTATTGGCGCCAGCGTGTGGAGTTGGTCACTGCACTCAAGGAGAGTGCGGTTGCCCAACTCTCGACTTCCACCGAGGAGCCCATGGAGGAGGAGAGTTTCCTCAGTGAGGACTCCAAGGGCAAGGGTGTTGCCATTGTGGGCGAACGAGCTGGCATGAGGGCCATGTCTCGTTTGGCCGTAGCCACACGTGCAGCATTGGTGGCGGTTGGCAACCCGCCAACCTTCGATCCTTTGGCGCAGTTCATGGCGCATCTGGAGGTGGAGTACGGGGGGTTTCGGCGCGATCAGATGCACCGCATCCAGGACTTCCGCCATGAGAAGGAAGACACGCCACGCACCATGTACACACGGTTGGCGCGGTTGGCGGCGGAGGCTGGTGATGTCTTCACGGAGCGCCAACTTGTGAAGATTTTTATCTCCAAGCTCGACAAGCAGATGGTAGAGTTGATCAGTCCGCATTTGCTCTTCCAGTACCACGGCAACGCGACCTTGGCTCAGGCGTTCGCTGAGGTGGAAGCGCTTGACCGGGCGTTGGGTGTGAGCGAGGCCACAGACTTGGTCACGTCGCTCATGGATGCTCCGAAGCTCAAGAAGCTTGCCACGGCGACTGGTAGCTTGGCAGAAGCACAATCTGAAAAGGTTGTGCATTGTTGGGCTTGTGGAGAGGCCGGTCACACCAAGGGGGACCCCAATTGTCCAAAGAAGAAGGAGGCAGTGGCGAGGAAGGCCAAGCCCAAGACTGAGGCGGCCAAGCTTACGGAGAAGACTGGGAGCAAGGGGAAGAAGCTTGTGACATGCTCTCACTGTGGCAAGCCTGGCCACAGTGATGAGAACTGCTTTTCTCTTCACCCAGAGAAGCGCCCAGGATCTTCGGCTGTTGGATCGGATGCCGTGAAGTCACTTCAATCCGAATTGGCGGAGTTGAAGAAGCAGATGAGCGCGATGGCTTCTTTGGGGCAAGTGGTAGACACACGGCCTGTGGTGACGGGTCAGGGCTCATCTTCAGCCTTAGATCGCTACTTGTATGGCGCTTCGGGGGAGGTGGTGGCAGCGGTTGCCACTCGTGCTCAGACCATTACACAGGCGGTGGCACCCTCTTCCACTGTGCCGGGTAGTTGCGGTCGTTCACGCCATGCGGGTTTGCCGGACCACATTGGTCAGTCCCGACTACCTCTGTCGTTGAGCATCGCGGATGCGGCTACTTCTATTGCCGCTCCCACTTCGATTCCGGTCCCACCGGTTTCTTCTAGTCCTGGAGATGCTGCACACACCTTGGCGTATAAGGTGTTGCAATTGCCGGTGTTTGCTGGTGTGGACTTTCTCACACCGGATCTTCAACCATCCGGTGTATTCCACTTGGCGGGTAGTATGTTGGAAGGCAAGGTGCCCATTCCGTCGTTGGAGGTGTCACAGGCAGTGACCGCTCCACCCACTGAGGAGGATTTGGGGGCAATGCGGGCCAAGTTGGCGGCGGAGGCTATTTCCGCATTTGAGGCCAATGCCACTTCCACACCTATGGAGCAGTCGTCCGGGGATCGGGCCTTGATCTCTGGAGTGGCTTATTTGTCTGACGTTGCAGCCCGGTCGGCACGGGAGCGACGCCGTGTACGTCCAGGGGTGGTACGTTTGGTGAATGACGATGGAGTCATGGTGGTAGGCCGTACGGATGGCAACTCCACTCGAGCTACCCCCCTATGCGTTATGTTGGATTCCGGGGCTCAGCCAGTGATGATTGGCAAGCAGCTAGCCCAGGATTTGGGTCTAGGTGCTTTGGACCTCGAGCCTTGTCCATTCACGATTGTTACATCGGTTGGGGGCACGGAGAAGGCCATGGGCTACACCCGACATCCGTTGCAGTTGATGTTTGGCGTGGGATCTGGTCCGTTGTTCTCCCATGTCTCCCTTCAATGCGCTGTTACTGGCGCCACCAACTACGATATTTTGGTGGGCCAGTAGGCCCTATATCCACTTGGATTTGGGGTGGATAATTGGACGGAGGAGGCCTGGATTAGGCCAGGGTGGTCTGCCGGTGATGGCAGGAAGGAGCTCATCCCCGTAGTCTTCGCAGCTAGGGCGGTGACTTCGACGACAAACGCTATGTTTGGGTGCAGTGCTCTGGCATCAGACTTGCCGTGTGCTTCTTCACTTTTAGAGGAGACATATGCATTTAGGTCTGTGGTGGAGGATTCACGCGAGCATCCACCATTGGCGATCCCTGCCCGTCATTGCAAGGATCCGCTTCCGGCGTGGGGGACACCGTTGGAGCTCACTTGTCGTAGTGGAGAGATCGTGGATGCTCTTGATGCTCCACTGCCTTCAGTGGACTCTTCCACTCCGTTGTTGGCTCGTACTATTCAGTGGCGACCACCGGATGAGGGTATTACCCTTGTGGAGTTATTTGCCGGTATCGGTACGGGGCTCGCGGCTGTGTTGGAGGCCGGGCTCAAGGTACGACGGTATATCCACGTGGATAGTGGCTTTGCAGCCAACCGTGCCGCTCACCATCACATTCAGCGTCTTCTGGCGTTGTATCCACAGCAGTTACCATCTTCTGCGATTCAAGGGTGTTTTGGCAAGTTGCCACGTGATGTGACGTTGATCAGTGAGGATGATCTTCGCAGGTTAGGTCACGTGGACTTGGTGATTGCCGGATGGCCTTGCCAAGGCCATTCACGGGCGGGAAGTGGACGTGGCTTGGATGATCCACGGTCGGGTCTCTTTGCGGATTTGCTCAGGCTTGTCCAGTGGTGGATTACCCACCAATCGACACCACCGGGGTACATTTTTGAGAATGTACCCCCATTGGGGGATACACGGACGAAAGTGCGTGAGGATGGGGCATACATCCATCACCTTCTTGGCCCCCCTACGTTTGTTGATGCCGCAGCGTTGGGATCTTACGCCCATCGGCCATGTTGGATTTGGACCAACATGGCATCATCCACGACGCTCACTTCTGCACTTGCTCAAGTGCAACGGCCCGTGCGCCGTGAGGTCGATGACATTTTAGACGACCACCGTGTTTCCACGGAGGTTACGAAGGATGATGAGCCACCATTGGCGGTGGTCAACCGCGTTGATTTCACTCGGGGGGAATTTCCCACTTTGATGTGCTATCCGGGCTCTTTTGCCTTCAGGACACGCGGTCCGGGCATGGTTTGGGATTCTTCTTCCCAAACTTTCGAGGAGCCTTCTGCCGATAAGAGGGAGCGGGCGATGGGCTTTTTGACAGGCACCACCGCCGCACCGGATATCTCTGAGGGCCAACGCCGTTATTTGTTGGGTCAAGCCATTGACCTCAACACCCTTGTTTGGATATGTGGCCTCTGTTTCGCCGCTCAACGCCGTTCGAGTGACCATCCACGCGTGCTGGGGGCAGACTCTGATGGTCAGGGGGCAGCGGTACCACATCTCACAGAGATTGAGGAAGCGGAGTTGCTTTTTCGTTTGAAGAGGCATGCAGCTGAGGAGCTTCGTGCTCAGCGTGTCTTTGCAGCCTTGGCAGAGGACTTTGGCCGTGAGGATGCTCGGGATATCTTTTCCCAGTTTTATCATCACGACACGGGATTTTCTGTAGACCCTGTGAGTGAGGGGTCTGGGGGCATTAATGCCCTCTCTGCTACCAAGTAGCAATCACCGGCCATGCCGGTACGCGGTGAGTCTTCTACGGTGGAGAAGAAGACCACGGAGTTTGATGATTGGCCTCTGGATTTGGGGCCACATCTTACTGGTGTCGAGGCACGAAGGGTACGAGCGTTTATACGTTCGTATCGTAGTTGTTTTGCCTTTAGTCTCCATGATTTGGAGGGCTATAGAGGCAAACCGATTCACATTCAGTTGGAGGATGACCACCCGATCTTCCGACGACCGTACAAGCTCAGTTTCTCTGAGAAAGTTGGGGTTCATACTCGTTGTCAGGAGTTGTTGGCCGCCAGTTTGATTGAGCTCTCCAACGGCGAGTATGCTTGTGCCACGGTGATGCCATCGAAGGACATCTTTGGCAACTAGACGGAGAAGCGGATGTGTGGGGATTATAGACCGGTCAATCGTAAGACCAAGTCGGATCGGTATCCCATGCCCACGCCAGAGGAGTTGTTTGATGCGGTGGGACACGCCAGAGTATTTCGTACTCTGGATTTGCGGTCCGGTTACCACCAATTACCATTGATGGTGGAAGACCGGGTGAAGACCGCGTTCTGGGGAGTTGATCTAGATGGGAGAGATCAACTCTACCATTGGAAGTTTCTTCCATTTGGCCTCAAGAACGCACCCGCTGAGTTTCAGAGGGTGATGGACCGGGTGTTGACCGGTTTACCGTTTGCCCGATGCTATATTGATGATGTTATCATTTTTAGTAGCAGCCCACAGGAGCATGTGAGGCATCTTCAGGCGGTGTTTGAGAGGTTAAGATAGTGGGGATTGCGCTTGCACCATGGCAAGTGCAAGTTCTTCCACGATCGGTTGCCATATTTGGGACATATGATTGTTCCAGGAGGTCTTGGCGTGCAGCAGGCAAAAATTGACGCGCTGTAGAAGATCCCAGCCCCAATCGACGTGTCACGGCTTCGAGCTTTTCTTGGCTTGGCGAATTACTATCACCGGTTTGTCAAGAACTTTAGCTTGATTGCCAAGCCTTTGACTATTCTCACGGGGAAGGATCAGCCATGGACTTGGGGACGGGAGCAACAGCAGGCGTTTGCTACTTTGAAGCTGAAGCTCGGTTCAGCGCCTGTACTGCGGCGTCCAGATGCTACACGGCCTTTCCACTTGCACACAGATTGGAGTGCAGTAGGATTGGGAGCCGTGTTGACTCAAAAGGATGATGAGGGACGGGAGTACGTTGTGGCGTTTGCTTCTAGGAGCAACAACAACGCGGAGTCCAACTATTCGTCCTATGAGGGGGAGGCCTTGGCCGCGGTTTGGGCCATAGCTCATTTTAGGCCCTACTTGTATGGGCAACGTTTTACTTTGGTGACCGACCACCAGCCTTTGAAGTGGCTCATGGAGTCTGACAAGCTTACTGGCAAGCTTGCCAGGTGGGCTTTGTTGCTCCAGGAGTATGATTTTGAGGTTGTACACCGGGCGGGCATCACGAACTTGGATGCGGATGGTCTATCTCGCAATCCAAGTCCATCGGAGGAGGATTTGACTGGTGCCAGGTGGCATGGGGACTGTGACAGGGAGTCAGTCCCGGGGTGGCATGCAGCAGCCTACCTGACATTGATGTCTGGATCCACATCGACGTTGCCTGATATGGCAGCGGATGAGGAACCGGACAAGGCCCAGGTTATTAGCGACGTGTGGGAAGACATTCCAATCTTGCACAAGCTGCAACATGGCACACTTCCGCCCGCTCTTTCGGCCATGGAGCGCGATCGAGTTGGACACCGGATAGCGAGGTTCCGTTGGGAGGGGGAAAGCTATTTTGCGAGCCCAGAACCGCGAGCGGAGAGCGGCGAGCCTTGGTTTGCGAGCGAAGAGTCCAAAAAAGTCGAGATTTAATACAAAAAGTAAAAGTATGGGGGAACTTTAAGTATAAAGTAAAAAAAAAACCAAGGATTAGAATAGGGTCCTATAGCCGTGGTCATTGGATCACATCTGGAGATTCAAATGTTGTCATGATGTACTACTTTGCTTCTTGAATTGAAATTAGAAGTAGGCTTGAGGTTGACATGGATAGTACTACCCTATGACCGTGGCCACATTTTGAGTAGAAGAAATCAATCGATTGAACCAAAGTAGGGGAGCAAAGTTAAATTTCAAAATGAAATTTGCATTTATTTGGACAAGTTACTGGATTTTTAAAGAGTTGGACTATAAATTTATATCAATTCAAAATTTCATTTGTAAGTTCAGGCGACTAAGTCTGTTGTTTAATATAAGATATACTAATATAGGAATTAGATTAGACGAAGGGGAATTTAAAAACCAATTTTGTGGAAAAGGTTTGACAGAATAAGACAAAGTGCGCTTCAAAACAGAGGATGCAGAAGAAGAGAAATGTAGAGAATTCCTTACAATTGAGAACGTGGTATTAAAATAAAATTCAAAAAAGGGGAAAAAAGGCACCAGAATGAAGGGTTCTATTGCCAGTATTACTAGAGTACGAAGTTCGGGAGGAGATGGGATTGGATCCGGTAGAATGCCTACATTGATATATATATATATATATATATATATATATATATATATATATATATATATATATGTTTGTATGTATGTATGAATGTATGTATTGAGATCTTAAAGAATGTAGGATGTACAAAATTTTATTTTACAAAAAAAAAAGAATTCTATTAAATGGATTATTGTCTTCGGCTTGAGCTCTTCAATTGAATGAAGTTGAATATTGTAATTCACCTTCTCAATCGAAGTGATGAATACAAAAGAGTAAAAGCACAACAATGCAAGGCAATATTGGAAAAAAGTAGAAACGCAAAGAAAACGTTGTTTATGGCCATGGATTGAATAGAAATGTAACTCAAAAAGAGGGAGCAATGAGGCTTCAGAAGATCTAGAAATCGGAACTGTCGGAACTAGGTGACAAGATGTGCAAGTCTACTTCTGCCTCATCATCAATATACCTACGAACATGTGTGTTAAAACGTAGAGGGCGCCAAGAAGAAATCGGAGACGATGTTGCTGCTTGTAAATTAGCGACTTCTGCATCCCATGGAGCCATGACGAAGTCTTTGACGGGTGACACGGTAGCAGCCATTAGTCTGCAGTAGCATAACGCGGATCAGTAGATACAAATGAAAATTGGAACGGCCTAACAATACGAGAAGGGAAATAAATGAGAACGTACTTACTCAAGCGGTTTCTTCGTGTGACTTGACGGATGGGAACATCAATATCAGGTGCAGTCCGAGCCGTTGAAGTAGAAGCCTGGACGGAAATTACCTCTTTGATAGTCTTGAACGGTTTGAGCATTGCTTCAAAGACAAGGAAGTCATCCTCAAGGGCAGCAATATGACGGCCAATGGTTGTGCAAGCCCGAATAGAATTTCCTAGTCACAAAAATAACATTCATAATAGGTAATCAAAGAAAAATTAGAAATAGACAATGTAAACTACAGTCCAGCAGTACGTACCAACTGTGGCGGTAGTGTCGAGGACTACAGCTCCTCCCTTTGTCAGTGCCGCAATGAGCATTTGGAGGAAGACAGGGTCTTTCTCGCGAGCCCCTCTCCAAGGAACCGAACCATTCATGGACTGAGACTGAGACGAGGTGAAGTTGAAGAGGACGTCCGAATCAGAGACCCCAAACCCAAACTCCACGAGGTCTTTATTGACTGTGATCGAGAAACGATCACAATCCAAGGCACTGTGGATAAAGAGAAGAATTCGAAAACGTCGACACTGAAATAGTCCAAGGACACAAATTAGAATGAACTTAGAAATAAAAATTGAAATAAATATTATTAGCAAGGAACGGAGGAAAATAAAGGAGACAATGTGAATTGGACAGTGAAGCAAACCTTAACTCCTGGATTTCCATAAGCAGTAAGAGGAAGGTCATTAATTCCCCACCACTCTCGATATAACTTGAAGTTATAGGCCGCCGCATATGAGAAGACGTCTGTTCGAATGTCAGGAACGTCTGGGGCAAAAACCAGCATGGCACCTTGTTTCTGAAGAAAATTCTCTGCAAATTCGAACACGTAATCCACATCTTTGACTGAGTACTCATTCCAGGGTGGAATGTAAGTTGCGTCCAAAGAGATTCCAGGAATAGGGAGGCCATCCTTCAAATCTGCCATAATCAAATCGAATCCAGAATGTTTGCAGTATAAGGAGAGTGCAGCACTCCCAGACTCCTTTTTCAACTGCAAACAATGCAAAAGCCAAAGAATGAGAAAAGAGAGGTGAGCATTAGTCTTTGTAATGGAAAGAATGTATAATTTAAGGTTGAATGGATGGCCCCAATGCCGTGGAAGTAGTCTTCTACTGAGCAGAGACATGAATAAGTACCAGGGCACAGTGGAGAGGCGGCCCAAATAAACGCAAGAAAATAATTAATTCTAGAGAAACGGCAACCGAAACTGAAGAGGGTGTCATTGATAAATTATGCGGAGGGCGGCAAATGAAACAAATGATGAAAATCAATTTAGAAATTGATTGGAGGGACTCTACCTCGAGCCCGAAGTTGTTAAGCTTCGTGAGGCAGTCGTGAACTTCAAGTAGTTTCTCCATAATCTCACGTATGCTTGTGTGCTCCACCAAAATGGAAGAAGGATGAGTCAAAGCACTGACAGCAGCTGATGTACCTGTAGCCACCTTCTTCTTCAATTTCTGAGTAACTAAGGCCAAGGGACTACACTCGCCTTGCAACTGTGACGGCGGAGAGTGTAAGGTCCGAATAGCAACATACGGCAATGGAGAGTCATCAACTCTGTCACTGACTTCCACGTTCACATCCATGTCCACGACGGGGAACGCCAATTCGTGAGCTGCCTGCTTCGCCGTCATCTTCGCAATCGCAGCTTCGGCAAGGCGCTTCATACTTGCTTCAGCCTCGACTGCGACTGCCTTCAATTTCAAAGCAGCTTCAGCCTCCGATGCGGCTTTTGCCTCCAAATCAGCTTTCTCCTTCTTAGCCTTCTCTTCAACAGCAGCCTTCCTCTTCGATCCTCGAGGTTGCTTCACTGGCGCTGCAGCTTCAAGAGGTGGAACCACAACTTCATTGCCTGCTAAATCTGGCTGGATGCGGTTCCTGAGTGCAACATCAAATGACGGTGGCTTTGTTAGTGGGCAATCCAAGTACCACCCGCAGTTCTGCCAATGCTGATGAGTCCACTTCTTTGAGATGACATCTGTAATCATGCAACTTTCAGAATCTCGATCCAAATAGCTCTCAAAGAAAGCAGGCGTCTTCATTGTCGCCTTCCTTGGATAAAGAATGTAGAAGAAGTATCGGTACATGACACGAGTCACGGCCTGGGAGAGTCCATCCTGCAACTCTGCAATGCGATTCTTGTGTACTCCCTTGGAACTCAACTCATCAAGAAACGCCAAGTCCCAAAGCTGAATTCGCATTCTCTCCACCCATTCGTCAATCGTTGGAATGGCGCTTTCTCCAACTGGATGATAGTTAATCGAATCGCCGAGCTCAGATAATGTTGAATCAAACAAGGCCTTCACTTCAAATGAAAGCTGCATGTATATAACAATGGATATTAAAAAAAAGAAATACTGAATTTGACAATTCGAGGAATTGGAAACAGACCTGTGCCCACCAAGTTGCCTTTGTTAGCCAACCAGGAAAGTTATGGTCTGGAAACTTGGCCTTCGGGAATTTCACAGCAGCTCGTAGGGAAGCTGGCTTGTTCCAACGATCCAACCATTTCACCTTAGTGCCGGCGTCCATCGCCGTGGTTGAAAGGTACCAAAGCTTTTCTTGAGTCATCTCTGGGTCATCCTCACGACTCTCATAATGAAGCCGTACTTGTTCAAGAAACTAAGGGGTGTGCTTGGGATCTGCAATCGGCAATTGCTTCTTCAATTCGTTGCACATTTCTTTCTTCGCCTGCTTCACTGCCTTACCAATTGCCTCGTGCAGCTTACCCGTTGTCCACTCTGATGACTTCTCTTGATATTTCTCTTGGAACATTCGAGTCGCATGTGCCACCGTATCACCAAGCTGTTGCTGTTAAACCATGAAAAATATAGATTGATTGCCAGTGACTAGGAGAGGGAAAAAATCAATAGTCGAGAGACACCAATCTCTGATGCACAACTTCTTCGAGGCAGCCGATAGCGGCTGCTGCAATGGAGTGCCTCATGGATTGCAAATATCATAAGAGGCAGACATAGTGGTTACAAGTACTGTGGAAAGGCTAAACAAGAGGAGAGTGAGGTAATATTTCGTACCTGGTATAATATCCCGACTAGTGAATCAATAGTCAATGTATACCAAGTATTTGGATTTGTCTTGTACTTCTTTTCCGCGTCTGCAATTTCCTGCTTGGAGACAAGGTCCTCGAAATATTTGAGAGGCTGACCAGCAATTCCCTGAAGGCGATAGAGTTTATGCACGAGATTTGTTTTAACATGACCGGTTTGGTTTCGCCTGAACACTCCACAAGAACTTGATTAGAAAATTGATATTTAACTAAGAAACGAAAGAGAAACAAAGTAAAATAATTACCAATTCACTTGGTGAAGTGCCGATAGAAGAGAACCAATTTGACCCTCAACATTTAACACAATTGATTCGACAGAATAGTGCCACGCTGGATCGTCATCATGATCACGATTAATTATAGGCATCCAAGCAGCAAGTCGATGATTGCCATCCCAAACGAAGAACATCTTCCCTGAAAACTGCTTCCATACACTCTCACTCTGCAGCTCCTGCTCGAATGCATCATTAGCATTCTTCCATGCTTGACTCTACTTAGCTATGTCGCTAGCAGTCACATCCTGAGTCTTACCATCATTGTCTTGAATGGCGACATAAAACACCCCATGCCCATCCATATAGCCTGTGCCAACAAAGTGAGCACTAAGTGCGATGACATCATTCTTGAGGTACGGTCTCACGGCTGCAAGAGCCTTCATCCTACATAGAGGTATATTCAGTTTAGACTTATTCTTTGGCTTAAATCGAAGCCTGTCAAGTACAACATTTGTATTCACAGACTCGTTAACCACCATCATGTCCATCTCCTTTCGAAGATCCTCAGCGGACATCTCCTCATGCTCCTCTGAATCTGCATCATCCTGAGTAGCTTCACCATCCTGTGTCTCCAAAGTATCTAAACCAAAGAACACAAAACAATCATAAGGAAAGCTCCACACCAATAAAAACAACAATAACGCTTTAAAAAAATCACAATGACAAACGTGATTCAAGTATTTCAGGCTGCGATAACTCCATAAGATCCTCTGATTGTGTCGACCTACTCGGCACCTCAGAACGCTCATCCTCTGAAAAACAAGGGCTGTTAAAAAGAGGAAAAACGAACCAAAACAAAGCTTTACAACAACTATGCACACACAACGAAGAGAGAAGCGTCGAAGTTGCGCCCAGGCTCACTCTGGCCATTGACACGCAAATGCCAACACCACGAGGCAGCCGCTGTCGGCGGCCTACCTCGCCATGGCCATGGCCACGGCGAGGAGGGGCGGCTCCCTCCTCGCTGTGGCCGTCGTCACAGCTGCGACGACGGCCACGGCGAGGAGGGGGAGGAGAGTCCTCGCCGTGGCTGTCATCTCCAGCGACGACGGCCATGGCCATGGCGAAGAGGGTTTTGGTCCTCTTCGCCATGGCCGTCGTCTTGACAGACATTGACACTACTCCATTACGAAAATCCAACTTCAAATTTGTGTCTTACCTGCTGCGGTGCGCGTCGCGATCTCCATTTCAATGTCCACGAGCTGCAGACCTTCACTTTCGCTCCTCGCCATGGCTGCAGCTGCATGTGTTGCACGACAACAAGTTAGTTACTAACCTTCACACTAAGTTTGATGACCTACATCCTCTTCAACAACGGCGTTGCATTAAACAAAGGAAAAATAGACACCTCACTCATATGCGCCTTGCTATCTTTACACAAACCCTAGTGTATTCCAAAGGAGAAGTGGAGGACATACTGCAGTGTACACCAAGTAGAAATGGGTTCGTTCATTAGAACTAGGCGAGTGTATTATTTCATTCAATATGCATGGAATTCTCATTCTGAAGAGTTAAAATGTTTAACGAGACTAGATTTTTATGGGCTACTGATTGATCGTTTCTAAGCACGAAGACCCAGCATTAAGGTGGGACGTCTGAAACAATAATCTGTTTCTGCGAATCCTTCTGACGGGACATTCTAAAATTGTTTTGTTCAGTATCACACATTGGTTTTTGGTGTATCACCTGATTGTGGAAAGGACCACTGTGATGGATATTGGCCATCGATACGATTTGGTGTCGCATGAGTACTTTCGAATGCGCTTTCTCTCAAACTCATCTTCTCCGGTTCTCCAGAAGTCTTTCCAATCTCTACAGGACTGAGCATCTCTTCCTCTAGACTATCCTCCATTGTTAGACAATTGGTTTCCGTTTCTTCAAATTCTAGTGCTTTTACCGTATCTCCAACCTCTTCCACTCTAAAATAAGATCTCAACTTTCTCATCAGCCTCGACCTCTTCAACTGCTTTGGATTGGTAAAATACACAGCCTTTCTCTTACGCCTTCTTGGCATATTACACAATCAGTCGGACTCTACTCGCTCTCAACAACACAAGCTTCCTTAGGCTGAATCCTTATGTAATATGTTTTTGAGTTTTGATTTCCATCTAGAAGGTGCACAAAAGCAAAGAAGATCTTTTTGTCGTAATTGTCAGCCGTTTTTGGAAGATTTCAGCCTGACAAAAATAAACTCACTACTGACAGCAATAACGGCACAAGTTTATGCGATTTTCATATCTGACTCTTTGAATCTATTGGGATATCGATATCGAATTTTGGGAGCCGCCACTTCAGATTAACATATGTCGAGCACCACCTTCTTTAGTCATTCAAACTCTGTTGTACTGAATGCATATATAATAATTTAAACAATCTACAACTCAGTGCATTCATGTATTTTAAATTTTCTGTGGTCCTTGTCTTGCGCCTAATTAATTACTTGCAGGCCAATTCAGATCTAGCCCCCAACCACCTATTTATCAAAGATTTCCTGGAATTGATTAATTTGTTGAGCACCCTATTGAATTAACTTGATAAATTCATACTTCTCAAATGGAGTCCCTGTCAATCTTTAGAGTAACCTTCACTTTATTGTTTTCTTCGTCACCGATTCTTCTCATGCGTAGGCAATGGCTTCTGATCCTATTGACATTTCTGAATGCGTTCTAATTAGATCAGATGATCATTCACTTCCGATTTCATTTCCTCTAGGTGCAGATGGATTCTCCACTATCGCTAGCAGTCGTCTTGCATCGCGGTTTCATATTTTAGAGAGTTCTCTGCATGTAGACAAGGAAGTTCTTGACGCGGGGTCAAAGACAATCTCGCATACAGTAGCACAGGTTTCGTGTCAACGTGAGAGGGGTGATGTTTGGTTGTTGAAGCCAGGGAGGTACCGAGTTTATGGATCTCCTGATGTGACCCCATTGCTTCGGAAGGTGAAACTAGAGCCACCTGATCATCCGGTCATTCTTCTTAGTGACGACTCGGACGACGACCGCACATGTCCGGTCCCATCGAAGAATAGAGTAGAATCTCGGGTAGACCTCGGTGGTCCTCAGCTTACTTCGTCTGTTGTTAGTGATTACCCAATCCCTGGGCCTTCGACTTCGGAGCCTACGTTTTATTCGACCACGGATACTTTCCAGTCTGCTCCATCTACGGAGTACAAGAACATAGACCCTCATCCTTCCACTTCGGGGCCATTCTCGGAACGTACACCGGTGATTCAGGTATCGGCACCGTCTTCTGATAATGAGTGCATCTATCCGACTCCGCCCAATTCTGCTTCGGATTCCGTGGCAGCCTCGACAGTAGTTGGCAGTGCCCCGTCCTTGGCAAGCGGACAAACCAGTTCAAAACCTCCCCTCTCACCGAATCAAAGTATACTCCATTGCTTGCGAGTTCTTAGCAGTCGCAAGGGAGCAAAGTCAGTTCTAAGCAAGTTAGATTACAGTACAATTTCTATTAAGACAGTTGAGTATGTGCCTCCCGATTTTTATGGGGATGTCATATTTGAACTTCCTCCAATGGAGAAGTATCCGCAATCATCTAAGGCTGGTCAGCTTCATGGAATGGATAAGAGGGACGACGGCCATGCATGGACTCGAACAGCAACGTCGCATATTAAATCTGAGTTCAACCTTGCTTTTCGAACGTCGTCTTGTCTTGGGCACTTAAGATGCACAAATACTACCTGTGACTATGTTAGGCGTGTTCATCGAACATCACATCAAAATGAAACTGAATGGGATGGAAGTGCGACGTCCCCATTCTTTCCAGGTTGTGACCCTCCTCCACAATCCATTGTTGTTTGCGCTATTTGCCAAATGTCCCCTACTTGCATCGCAACCTGTCCGGCAAAGATTTATTATGTCCATGGAGATAGCCAAATGACACGAGCTTGCATTCATCTCGGTGTGCATTGCCATCCAGTGAAGACGGGAAATTATAGAGATTCCTCAGCAAAACTTCGTTCTCTAATAGGCGAACAAGTAGAGCGGACTCCATCTGCTACAAGATCAGCGATTGTCCTAGAAGCCAGTAAAGAGTACTTAGGGGAGTTACTGTTATCCTCGGAAGGTGTTCCCCAAACGATTCTTCCGTTCGATGAACTTATTCCAGTTCTTGACAAGTTTAAGCAGATGTCCTCTCCGAATATTCGTAATGAAGTGACTACGTTTCGATACTTGCGTCGGTTTGGAGTAATGGATAGTATAACGAAATTGAGGGGTTCAAGTAAGTGGGCATTTATTCAAGAGAACCGTTTCCCAGGACAAGGCTCAGAGTTGGACAAGGTATTCGTTTTTAAGATGTCTGAGGTTGGACCTGGATGCGGTGTTGATTTAGTTAGGCGAATGCAACCCGGGGGCGATTTGGAAGCCTCTTGGATGATGTTTGATCATGTAAAACGTGTCAAGGGCTGGACCACCATGGCTTGTCACGTTTACGATTCCACGTTCTGCCGAGTCATGATAGTTGCTGTGTGCGATATGCAATCAGAGGACGTTGTTGCTCAGCAGCTGTTCTGGAAGAGTCTAAATTCTGTTGCAAGGAGGCACGGTATTGCTGACCCAAATTTTAAAGGATTCATGGCGGACAGTGCACAAGCTAATTGGAATGCGGTGCGTATTCTCTACGGTAGTGGAGACCCCACACTGCCAATGGAGAACCGCGAGAGAACTTGCCTATTTCACTGGACACAATCACTGGAGAAGCACACTAAAGCGGACATCAGGGCCGACCTTCAAGACCAATATCGCCGTCTCTGCAAGGATTACAAAAATTCTATATCTCTTGAAGAGGCCCAGGGTCGATACTTGGCAATCCGAGCATGGTGGTTGTCATCTGGTGCGGCAACGGAGGAAGCGCTTTCGAGACTCGATTTATGGCTTGCTTTTTGGCATTTCAGATACCGACAATGGGGCGGATTCATGCAACTTGTAAGTTCTTTTGCACTTTTTTTCCCTGTGCATATTTTAATTCTACCAAATTTTATGGCTTTCAAGTTTTACATTGTTTTCTCCTCTGTTTAGTTATTATACCTTCTGCTATCGTAGGGAAATTCATAGTTCTTATTAACTTTCAGCATATTTTAGTTTTTTGCCCTACTACGTTAGTTCGGCACTGTGTTGCTTAGCCAATTGAACTTTTTCAATCTTTGTTGATGTTGTGCCCACATTTGCATTTCAATTGCTATTTTTATTTATTTTTAATTTTTATTCATGTTTTCCTGACAATATATGTCTTCCGGGTTTCTTCCTTGCCTAATTTTGAGCCGCCGATATCGGCTGCCTATTCAGTGTGATTTCTTTTCCGTCCATCTTTCTGTGAAATACAAGCCGCCGACATCGGCTGCTTGTAAGAGCCCCGCATGATGTAGCAATCAATTTTTTTGTGAACGAATGGTTCTACAGGAGACCAATCAAGAGGTGTTGCCGATACGGGCTCCGATCAACCACGTTTTTTCCTACTCTACTGTTGTCTTTACAAATCTTTCACTAGAACTTACTGGATAGAACCAAACTTAATGTCCTTTCTGATCTATCTTCTTCATTGCAGGATCTTTCTAATGCCGAGCTTGCAGAAATGCCGTCCTGCAATTTGGCCGAGACAGTTCACAATAAATGGCTGCAACAATCTGGCAAAAAAGGGAACGATCTCTATGTAGCCGCTGTTGATGACATGGTCCGCGCATTCATGCAGGTTGTTGCGTACTGTCAGTTTCTCAAAGGTGAGAAGCCCGGAACTGGTCCTGACAAAGACGAACTTCGACTCCGTATTGCCCATCGTACCGCTCAACGCACTGGCAATGCGAAAGTTCTTCAAGCAACTCTGGCGAGAATGCCTGGTGGAGACAAAATATGCACCCGGGATCCTCACTTGGAAGGTGAAGAAGAATTCCTTTCTTTGAAACGGAAAGCAGACCTCCCTCCTGGCTCAGAATTTGATTCTCATCGCCCTGATAAGATTAGTGTTTCCCGTCCACGACTTAGGAGACGACGAGATGACCTGAAGATCGTTGATCTCACAATTGACGACTTTGATTTGCCACCTAAGCCAATTCCTCCTCTAGCAGCGGTTGATTCCTTTGAAAGTCCTATTGTTCTGCCTCCTGTTCATCACGTGAAATCTATTCAAGAGACTGCTTGCGACGAGGGGCTGTGGCACATCGCAAGGCTCCCAAAGACCTCAGCCAAAGCTTGCTTTGCCATGCATGGACGAAAGAAATGTGTTGCTAAGATTGTGCAAGGGGGACGACCTACGGCTGCTCCTACTTATACTGGCCTCATGGACAATTACAAGAAGACTAGGATGGATAAGATGCAGTTCTTCTTCTGTAGAGATGATATCCATCGTTGTGTCCATAGTTCTAAACGACCGTGGGTCGTTTCAAAATCCCCTATCCCAGATATTTGGCCAGTGAAGATAGACACAAATCTTAGCAAATCGGAGATACTTGCTCTTGAGGGCGGCGGCTTCAGACTTGCCGAACGTGTACAGATGTCTCCTTGCCAGTTGTTTGGTGACGGCGTATCAGTGAACCTGTCGGACTACCCTCCACCCCCCAATCGTTCAGACCATCCCACCACGAGATTCGGGAAGGCCGTCCGTAGGAATCCTACAGTGCCTAGTACTAAGCATCACAATAGTTGTGCCTCGGCGCTTTCACTAGCCGCAAAGATCTGCGACATTCTTATGGTACCGCCTCCTGCTCTAGGCTGCATTGTTACTTTACAATCCAGTAGCATTTCGAAGGTCTCACGATATATGTTGACGATTGGCCAGTTCCCGTCCTGTGATTGTCCATCTTTTACTGAGATGTCAAAGAAATCACTAGGCAAACGCGGTGCGTGGACCTACTGCAAGCACCTTTACTATATCTTTACCGTACTATGTGGATTAGACGAAAACGTCGATGTCTTCATGCACTCTCCTAGTTTCAGTTGGAATGAGATCAAGCGAGTCCTCCAGATTCTCCTCCTAAAACACTACGGTGTTTGAGTATATTTCAGAACTCTTCGTTTTGTTTTATTCTACTAATATAAATATTGCGGTGAGACTAAAAGGGCCACCAAAACTTATTATTCCTGTGTAGTTTCTTCTATTTCGCAAAAGAATGATGGAATGGATGTGCGGTGTACTAGGTATCATAGTAGTGTGTTGTTATTCGGATTCGGAACTCCGCTCTATATCCGTTCACTTTCGCTGTCACTGTCTCTAACACTCTATCCTTACATGATTTCCATCACACTTCTTGTTAATCGCACCTAAACCGTACCCTAATCGTTTTGCATCTCCACACCATCACCGTCTACCTCTCTCTGACCCTAATCTTTAAAACCATACGGAGCCTTTATTCAGGCTATGTCCTCGTTGCTCCATAATACTCCTCCCATTCTAAACCATTTTCCTTTTTCCATCTCAATTGTGTTCCCGCTATCAATTTCCTTTCCGCTCTCTCTCTCTACCGATTAAACCTGAATTCTCCTTCATCTTCTCAGCCCCAGAAATCCTATCTTCTCATCATTGCACAACCGTATCTCCACGGTTATAGGCCTTCTTCCTCAATATTTGCAATTTCTCTTTCTCGTGCACACGTATTGTTCAAAAAGATTTTGGCCCGCCTGATGTTTTAGCCACCAAATCCACGGTAATAGGACCCTATATGTACAACATTTCGTGATTTTTTTCCTTCTTAAACATTATAAACTTTAACTTTTTCCTAGACTCTTCCTACTTTTTGCGCTATGCGCTCGCAAACCAAGGCTCGCCGCTCTCCGCTCGCGACTCTACGCTCGCAAAATAGCCTCGTCCCCGTTGGGAGAACGGCTTTCTATTTTGGTTGTGGCTGGATGGAACTAGGCGCATAGTTCCCAGACCGGATCAGAGGGCTTCGTTGTACGGCAGGTACACGAAGACCTTGGTCATTTTGGTGTGCGGCGGACTCATTCGATGTTGCGCAGCCAATATTGGTGGACCGGCATGTATCAGCAGGTCGCCACGTACGTTTCACGGTATGAAGTCTGTGATCGGGTCAGATCCAGCTTCAACACCTTGTCACCACAGTTGCAGCCTTTGCCCATCATGGGTTTGGGCTACCGTTGGTCTCTGGATTTTGCCGGGCCACTTGTAGTCACCCCACGTGGAGCCAAGTACGTGTTGGTGATGGTGGAGCACTTCAGCAAGTGGATTGAGCTTGTGGCATTACCACAGAACTCCTCGGAGTTGGCGGCCATGGCATTCCTTGACCGGGTGCTCGCTCGTTTTGGAGCCCCAGCTGAGGTGTTGACTGACCAAGGGCGTGAGTTCCTTGGTGCTTTCGAGGCTTTGTGCACCAAGGCTTTGATTGACCACCGTACCACTTCTAGGGATCATCCGGAAGCGGACGGTTTGGCGGAGCGTGTGGTTCAGACCGTCAAGCGTGGACTACGGAAGTATGGATTACTTCAGGGTGGCCACCGTGATTGGGATCTGATGATACCATGGATCGCCATGGGATACCGGTTTAGCCGGCAGGCCTCTTTGGCCGCTTTCAGTCCGTATCAGTTGTTGTACGGACGGGAGCCGATTCTACCCAGTTCTGTACGGGAGAAGTTGGCCCCAGTTGTGGACTTGGATGATCCAGAGGTCTGGATCCAGTGTCTGCGTGACCGAGCGGAGTTCTTCAAGCGGGCCATGCCAATAGCCATGGAGAATTTATCCATCGCTCAGCACCGCGACACATTACGGTACGCTCGCATTCGCAGCGGCGCTTATCGACCTCAGTTGCGGCGTTTCTCCACTGGAGATTACGTTTATTTGCAGCGTGAGGCACCTACGACGTTGGACGTCAAGGCTGGGTGCACCATTCTTCGTGTGAAGGATGTGTTGCCTAGTGGCATCTTGTTGCTGGAAGGCAAAGATGGCCGGGAGTGTCGTGACCACTCCAAAAACTGCGCGCCCTGCCATTTGCCCATTGATGGCTCCGTGCATCCTGAGTTGGCTGTTGTGCCACAGGGTCTTCCGTGTTTTGTGTGTGGTGAGAAGAAGGGTGCGGCTACTATGTTGCTTTGTGACCATGGCCATGGCGAGGAGGGTTAGATTTTGGGGTTTAGAGGTTCTACGAGTTTGGTGTGAGATCTAGTGGATTGGTGGCTTTTCTTATTTGGTGAAATTTGGCATTTGTTGATAGGATTTGTGGGATTGCGAACCAGCTCTACATGTGGCTATGGCACCTTAGCAACAAGATCGAGTCAGACGCTGCCGATCTATGGCGCACGATGGTCGTGGGATGACGGTGGCGAAGCCGTCAACTGAGAGCCGGTGAAACCATACCAATCGAGCCACCGCCGACGTCACAGGGTGCTAGCCATGGCGGGCGTCTGGACCATGGCTGAGAGTTTCGTGACCATCCGTGTGCTCAACGAGCGCTACATCGTCAATGTGATCCAATATTGCCCCCACCCCCTCTCAATCGAGTGGAGGTAGGTGTTGGTGTCGGTGTCGGTATGATTTGGGTTGCAGGACGCTCACGACTTCATCGAGAAGATTGCCCCGCAATCGTAGAACAACGGATCACAGTGGATCTTCTAAAAGACGAGCGGTGTGGTGTAGCCAAGATAACCGATGGCTCCCACCTCCAAGCACACAACACAAGTGCGATGGAGGGTGAGTTGCGCCTACTGCTTGAATGGGCGCAGCGGACCCAATACCTCAACACCATCGTGTGGCGTGCCAACATCGGCAATTGGGCCTCGCGTAAGTTAGCTTGGTGTTTGAACTTCAGCCCGAACAACGTGTTGCACCCCTCCCACGTCTTCCATGGTGAGCTGGTCGGCAAGGAGCATCAACCGCAATGAGAAGCCAACTGAGGCGAGCGTTAAAAATGCAAGCAGAGTAAGACCCGTTGCGGTGAAGTCGATCAATAGCGACCGGAAGACGAACGAGTTGGCTAGCTCGCCGGTTGTCGAGGTGAAGGCGACCATGTTGAGACTGGAAACGAGTAGGTACACTGGCATTGGTGCGTTGCCAAGGCCCTCAACCTTGGTGGCCGTTGGCATGATGTAGTAGAAGACAACAAACATTCCGCCAAAATCGATGGCGCCGGCCAGCAGCGTTAGCTAGACTTGTGGCTTGGAGATTGCCACGAGCTCCCGTTCGACGAGTGGTCATAGTGTTGCCGGGACAGGAGGGGATTTCAAAGATGATAGTGTCAATTTGTGTTGTTCTAGTTTTGTTCTCATTCCTTGTATTCGAAACCACTAACCTCTTGGGAGATCCCAAATGTGGGAAAACTTGTAATACCTTTTTCAATCCCTATTTGGAAGACAATTGGTTTATCTTTTCCAAACATGGAATCTGATGGGGTAGTAATGTGAGGATTAAAGTAGATGCTCTGCTTGTTAAACTCCTCCTTATTAGAAGGAATATTTATCTTTAATCGTGGTCTAACTTCTAACCAGGCGGTCCAAATGTTGTGCCATTATGTACCCCCTTGGTTGTTAACCTTCTTCTTCATCAACCATTTCTTGTCCTCAGGACATTCATCTAAGTTTTTCAATTTGAGTTGTCCTATGCGTTGTTGTAAAAAAACTTTCCAAAGTTTAGGGCCGAGCTCCATCCCTCAAGTGATTGTTTTTTCTATTAGAGATGATGCTTGTGCATACTTGTCAAAAACTTTGATTCCTCCTTGCTTTGTGGGTAATTTTGCTAAAGCTCATGCTATTCTTGCTTGAGGGTGGCCCTTCCCTTTTCCTCTAGATGAAGTTCCTCACCATTGTGCATTCTTTTGCCAAAATGTTTTGCGTCAAATCAACTCCACTTGTTGCATACCAAATAGTTGCTATTACTACTTGGTTCAATACTAGTATTTTGGCGGCCATTAATAGGGATTTGCTCATCCATTGACTTAGTTTTCCTGTTATTTGCACCAAGACCATGGTGTTGTTTTTATGTTGGTTCATGTTATAACCCAAACAAAAGATGAGGCTTAGTATTGATGATCCTTCTAGAATTTACTTGAGTTCTTTGTCTTCGCCCATTGCCAATTCTAAGGACTAGGCAAGATCCAAATTGTTGTCCAAAGGAAGATCCCTAAACACAAGAGATTGAGAACCACTACCAACATCAAGTAAACAATTACTATAAAGTAATGTTCGAAGATTGAGAGACGTCTAAAAATCAATGCCATATTTAACTAAATCTAGACTTTGTAAAGTCCAGAAAAAATATTTTTGCTAATTTGATTGGAAATCTCTTGAGGATGTTGGATAAAATCAATTCAATTTAGAGCGCAATCCCTTGTATGGAGGTTGCTTCACATCAAAAGCTGTGAATTTTACTATAAAGCTTTAAATAATACGCACAATCCAAAGTCTAGATTTGACATGAAAGTCCTGATTTTGTTAAATTTAGTATAGCCTCATTAATGGAGAAATCAACCAAGATATTGAGTGGAGCATGGAGTGAGGCAAGGTTGTCCAATGTCGCCCTACCATTATTTTTTCATAGCAGATGCCCTCTCTCATATCAATTACAAGTTCACATGGTCATTGGCTTTCTCAACAATGATTAGAAGTGTCTGATTTTAATTTTTTCTCACTCCATTGCTTCGTAAGCCAAGAACACATTGTCCAGAATTTGTCGGTTCTTGACGAAGCCAATTTAGGAGGTATCGATCTAGGAAGGTAAGCAAGGTTGCATACAATTGGCCATGGCCTCAGCCATAGCTTTGTATGTACTTGTCAACACCGAAATCAGATTGTAGTTTGTTATCTGAACTTTGAAATCTTCCTTGCGGATGAATGTTTGAAGGCCTGTGTTGAGATCTTTGTGGAGTTTGTTCCGAGTTCTAAGGCCTTCTTTAAATTGCTTCAAAATTCCTCCTCTTCAAAATTCTAGATCAAGCTTGATTTTAGTTGAACGGGACTGAAGAGGTGCTTGAAGAAGTCCCATATGGAAAAAATTGAAATGATAAGAACTAGACTGAAGAGTGGGAGACAAGTGCTCCAGAGAATATTTTGAATTCCACTGAATCTGGAGTTACACTGATTCTTTGTGTTGGAGTAGAGATTTGTTGAAGTGCTTTTGACCTGGTCGAGCCAAGAAGGGTTTGAGCGTTAACTGTAGGAAACATTAGCAAGCTCCCTTGAACACGTCATTGCCAGTGGTGCCTTGCACCACTCTTGTAGGCTACAAAAAACAAACAACCAACTCGCATTAGGAAAAAAAAACCTTCCCCAAAAAACTCAAAAGACCTGATCGCAAACTAAAGACAACTAAAAACCAACGCTTTGCACCAGAATGTTGCGTCATAAATGCAAACCTGACCATATAATGAGATGTGTTTGGATATCATTGCCATTGAAGTCATGGATTGTCAAAGCAAAATCTTTCAAAGTACAAATGCAACAGTGTTGGTCACCACCATGTGACGTAAGGGGCAAAAAAAATGAAGAAGAAGAAAAAGAAGAGATGATTGGTATTTCTCTCTCCCTATTATTGGTAAGTGGTCACTACACTAAAGATCACATTTAGAGTATGTCACACTAAGGTATTAATAAATGCTATAACTTTTTACTCTTGATGAATATTTTTACTAAGAGCACAACTATCTATACTACACTAAACATCGCATTAAGTGTAGTCACACAAATAGTGTAATTACCCTACTACACTATTTGCGAACTTGTTCACAATTAGTTTTAGCTACAACAAGCTTTTTCATACACTAAAAGTGATTTTATTCACTGCAGCAAGATTTTTCATACACTAATTGTGCACAAGTAAAACAAAAAAACATCCATTTTTACTGCCATTCACATAAAGTGTAATGTTTCACATTTAGTGTGATGTTGTGTCATTACACTAATTGTAATTCTTACATTTAGTGTAAGGGTTCGTATTTAGTATAGACAATACTAAATGCGATGTTTAGTGTACTCAAAGAGGTGCATCATTATAGACAGAGTCGATACTAATATTCATCAAAAGTAAAAAGTTATAGCATTTATAAATCAATTAGTGTGACATACACTAAATGTGATCTTTAGTGTAGATACTAGTTCCAAAGTCTCTACCCTTGCAAGGGATAGTACACCAATTTTGATGTTTAGTGTCATGGGCAGTAAATGACTTGTAAATGCTATAAGTTTTCACTCTTGATAAATATTTCTACCGACCATGTCCACTATGATCCCCCTCTTTGAGTAGTATACGTTGTAGTGCTCTTAGTAAAAATTTATATCAAAAGTAAAAACTTACATCATTTACAAGTCATTTACTGCCCATGACACTAAACATCAAAATCAGTGTAGTTCCCTTTTGCTTGTCTGTCATGTGGACAAAGGTATATTGACCAGAACGAGGAAACACTCTATTCAACCCTGCAACCTTCGGAGGCTAGAGTTCCTACTTTGAAGATTTTTCACAAAGTCCAACCTGTAGGAAAACCTATCAAAATCTTCTATTAAACATGTCCAACCTATGCATAAACCTATCATGTGTCAAACATGTACCTCCCATAAAGATATCACATAAAAATAGATTGCACATGTGGTTTATAGGTTGGACAAGTGCAAACCTTTGTAAAAATTGAGTCCTAACTCTAATATGAAGTCCACCCCGATCTCCGGCAGGAACAAAGTTTTTTGCAAAGTAGGGATGAATCCACCTTGACAACAAGAGATTGTATCAGCGTACTTACGATGAATCCACCGTAATAAAATCCACACTTCTGCCATCCAAGTACGCTGATTTTGATGAATTTTTTACTTTAGATATAAATTTTTACTAAGAGCACAATAATCTATACTACTCAAAGAGGGGATCATAGTGGACATAGTCGGTAAAAATATTCATCAAGAGTGAAAACTTATAGCATTTACAAGTCATTTACTGCCCCTGACACTAAATATCAAAATCAGTGTAGTGCAACTAGCACCCTTTGCAGCACTTTGAATACCCTTCACATACATCAAAGGGCATGCTCATCAAATTTAATACATCAAATTGCACACTGTAATTTACAGCACCATAATTCATGCTTCCAACTTGGTAGATGAACCTATCAAGTGAGTCATCATGTTCCCGTGTCATTGGAATGTGATGACTGATGAGGAGCACAAACTCCAAAGCCATCATAAATAGAGTGTCTTTTTTGCACTACATATCACCACAACATCAACATCAGGTCATTGGTCGACGGAATGCAACTACACTGCTTTTGGACAGCACAGCACAGCACAGTAAATGAAATATAAATGCTATAAGTATTTATACTGTACTAATTTATTACCAACTATGTCTACAATGGTCCCCCTCATAATATAGATAATTGTGCTTAGTAAAAATCTTCATCAAAAATAAAACTTATAGCATTTTCAAATCAATATTACTGAATTACAAAATCAGTTACAAAATCAGTGAAGCAAACAATTTCTAATGTACATGTAAATGTCATTCCTCTCACAATGATAGTGAGTTGGGGGCATTCTCAAGTTCTCTTCATCATGTTCCCATGTCTATGGAAGGTGATGAGGAACATCAACTCCAAAGAAATCCTAGTAAATTAAGCATCGTTGTGCACTATGTAATAGTTCAGTCATAGATTGACTCTATGCATGGACTTATGCTAGATCTAAACCTATTACCAGAGAAAGTGGCATATATTCAAGGAGTGAAGTTCGGAAATGCGGTCACCTATTATGTTGCAGATTCTTCAGAAACGTGGGACTGCATTCGTCTCCGCACCAACAAGATGACACGACATGACATTGTTTTAGAAAGATTTCTTTGGTTTAGTTGCTTTTTCAAAGTGCAGCCTCCCAAATCATGAGGATGAAAATTGCTGCTGGCTCACTCAGGCATTTGGAAGGCCCTTTCTGGGTGATTGACAGGCCCAAGCAAAAACCTGAACACACAGTATATAGATATTAATTTCTAACGTTTAATGAGACTAGTATAAATGTAGCCACATACTTGACATTCTCTATGAAGCGAATGCTTTATAACCCATGGAACCACGTTCATATTAGCTCCTCCTTTTTTATTTTTTTAAAGCATTAACCCTTTAACGCCTAACTGGACCAGCGAGTTGGTAGGGAAGTTATTGCAAAACAGAACTTCTCTCATAACAAATTCATCACTAAAAGGTTTCAAAAATAGAAGAAAACATAACAAACACAACTAATATAAATAGATAAAATAAAGGAATTCATGAAGAAAAAGAAAACACATAAGTGATGGTTTAACCTCTAAAGGCCAAGTGTACCTATGGGGTACAAATTTTTTCACTTTGACTGTAATTTCCATATTGTCAAATTTCACAAAATTTTAAACACATCAGCTGATACAAATTTAGAAGATCCTACAGTTAATATTCTCCTAACGTTCATCTTGGAAATTATAATCACGGAGTAGAAATTCCTCTAAAAGGGGGTAAGAGATTACCTGTCTTGAAAAAAATGTTGGAGACTCATTATTCATTGCGCAGTTCCTCGTCTGAAGGTCCAGCGATCTCCGGTTCCGACATGAGACTCTGATATAAGCAAATCTCTGAAGGATTTGTGCTGGCGTTGATGCCGCAGTACTCCATGGGGGCTAGCTCTTCATCTTGGAAGATAACCACTGGCTTCTGTTGAAGTACCAGCAAACAACCAGGTTGAGATTATGAACCATCAACCCACGTTACTAGCAAACCTGTCTTACACATAAAAACCATCATCATTCAGAAAGAATGATAAGATTTGACTCAACAAGATTATCTCTCATGATCTGGGACTGACTCTTCGACATCGCCTAGTCCCAAACTTGAACGCACACCTTGATAAATGGTGTTACGACTCTTGGAAGGGAAAATTGTCTTTCTAGTGATGTAGGATCTTACATTGCGGATGAAGTCGCCGACATCAGTCCAACTTCGACATTCTTTGTCCAACTGTTCGCCGGTGAACCTTTTGCTCCTTTCCCTGTCCCGGTCCGGGTCGAGTGACAAAAAACCTATGTCCTCCTCAAGCTTCTGCAAACCATGATCCCACCACAACTTGGTCAAGATTGCCATACAAACGACAGGCAACTTACGAACTAATACCCTTGTACAAAAACCACGTTAGAAACGTTGTTATCAATGCAAACTTATTAGATTACAACGCACTCGAAACGTGGCTTCTCTTCTAAATACGGTGGTATTATTCACTCGAATATTATATAGTGAATAATATCACCGTAATTAGAAGAGAAGCCACGTTCAATATTATATTATATTATATGATTTTTTGTGATGTATAGCTTCCGCTATATTAGGCATGAATCGCCCAGGGAAAAGTGGACAGTTTCAATAGACAGGTTAAGAGTTAGGCAATAAAACCCGAGAGTTGACAATACCTTAAATGTTGTGTGGTCTTATCACATGGGGATTAACAAACATCATCAATATCTAGTCAAACTTAGAGCCAAACTCTTAGCTGCTACTTTGAGGATATATCAATAATAGGTAGAGATGTCTGATACAAACTTGAAGACAACCTAATTGATGTGATGTGATGTAATGTTCTAAATGGCGCAACTATTTTGTTCCGGGGCATTTTTATACAGCAGCCTTGGAGATAACTTACGCTGCAGTAGTGAAAACTTACAGTCCCTTTTGACTTTCTAAACAAGCTGGTCAAAGGGGCATAAGATCACATTCATTCATGTGAATTGTTTACAATGAATGACAGCATCTCATCGACAGGCAAGCGGTTCGATGTAATTCCAATCAGTTGACCAGCATTAAATAAATAAAAAGGAATCACATAACAATGTCCACGTTACACAGAAAACTCTCACAAGGTCTGCAATCTCACCTCCGTGCCCTTCTCTCCTTCAAGATCATCCACTTCAGGCACAACTTCCATCGGTTCCACTTCACTCCTGCAAGGCACAACTTCCATCAGTTCCACCTCACAAAACCAGCAGGGCACACTAAACGAGGGGGTCAAAGCAACGTAACCACGTGAAAACTGTAGTATTTATTTTTTCTAAAAAAGACAACATTACTTGAAGATTAGCTGCTTAGACACCTTCATTCTAGTAATGACAGTCACCAGTAGATTAGTACAAGGCTAAGTAAATAACTTCGAGACTGACCTGGAAGAACTTTCAGGCCAATGATCGGCCTTGCGTTTCCTCCCGATCACCTCGACATGGGGATCGGAGACGGACCTGGCTGTGGCAGGACTGGAAGTATTCAGCCTGGGACGTAGTACTCCACTAGCCGATCGCAGCTCATCTGGCGACTCGATATCATGGTCTTGGCCGGATCTCGTTGCCACCACGGCCTTGCTGCCGCTGCTGCTGGCTAACGACCTGCAAAGCAATAAGTAAGGCTCCGTACCATGGTGTATCTTCTGGAACCCTACCTAATAAATCAGAAACATGAATACATTGAGATCAGCGACCACATACTGGAGTTGTAGCAGAAGAGGAAAGAGAGGTTGGAAATTTGCAAAGTTAGGAACTGGGATTTGAAGGCAGTTATGTTCTGTTAAAGATAGGTTAGAATAAACATCCGCTATGTTAGAGACCTGTGTTCACATAAACGACACGATCAAGGGACTTACAGAACCGAAACCCTGATGTGCAGTACTGTAGCAACAACAAACACAACATACGATCATTGCAGACCCAGTTCGTGATGCTTACTTGAGAGGGTCGAATAGGATATCGCTTTTCCCAGGTTGCGCTGCAGCAGCCGTCTCCGTGAGGAAGAGGTTAGGCTCGTTGATTAAATCGAGCGGGCACCGGCGCTGGTGGTACTGCGGCGTCCGAGCCGCTCCAGGGCAGTTTTCGCAACGCCGGTTGTTCGTCAACGTAATCCCCGGCTTGCCGTAGAGACACAGCGCGTGTTCCCTGTTCAGCGCCTCCTCGCCTTTCGCCTGGTCCGGCATCGCGAACGCTCAAAAACCGCTCAAAAACTAACTACCCCTGCACACGAACGCCACAAACCCCAACACATGAACAGACTTACTAGGACGCCGTCGCCAACCGCAAACGCCTCCCCCGTACTTCACCCAAGTTAAGGAGACGTAACAGCACTTGTCATTGACTGCATTCCTAGAATTGAACCTAGAGCTTCTAGATTCTCAAACCTTGACTCGCACACTTCCCGAGGTGATCGGCAGGGTGAGCTCGCCGAGCTCCGGGAGGAGAACTGGAGGACTAGGAGGTTGTCTAGACTACTACAGTTACGGGCCCTGCAGGTTGGGAATGCACAAAATCCAGCGAGTGGAGCGGGAGGCTTGGTGAGGCTGCACGCTGCACATGATGGAGTGAGAGCACCGGGCCGTGTCTAGAGCGGGGTCAACCACGACGACATGGCAGCCGCGACTACGAGGGTGTGTGTGTGTGGGCGCGGCATCGACAGAGACGGCGACAATGACAGAAGCTCTCGCGACACTCAGGCGATTCGTACGAGGCTCTCGTCGAGAAGGCTATAAGCAAACGCACATGAGTGGTGGCTTTCTACCTGTACTTCCGGATTGAGAACCGGGTGACCGGGTCAACCCAACATCTGAAAGGGTCCAGGTCCAGGCCCGGTAAGCCACCCACACCGCACTCATGTGTGTTTGCTTATAGCCTTCTTCCTCAGATAAGTAGGAATCTACCCTACGCTTTGGTCCGGTTCCTACTTGGTTAATTCAAAGCGGAGACTG
Organism: Bryoerythrophyllum caledonicum; assembly: GCA_963971425.1. Lineage (NCBI taxonomy): Eukaryota > Viridiplantae > Streptophyta > Bryopsida > Pottiales > Pottiaceae > Bryoerythrophyllum > Bryoerythrophyllum caledonicum. Next base: position 15,893,195 of record OZ020520.1, on the reverse strand, counting down.
TCCAAAAAAATTGGAAATGTAAGGGATTTGTTTAAGGAATATTCATGTAATATCTAGGCAATACCCATGTAACACCTAGGTGATACCCGTTGTGTCCGAGCCACTGTGGATTGGAAAAAATAAATAATTTGGTAGGGAGTGTCTGGACGTGATCAATGGATACGGTACTAAGTAATAACTTCTACCAACTTATTTACCTTTGTTGAGATGGATGGAGGTGCTAGTGAGGCTAAAGTTACCAAGCGCCCAAGGTGAAGTCTTTTAATACCGAGAACTTAAGCAATGTGCATGTATGGAGAGAGGAAAGAATTATACAAGTATTTTTTAGTCATAGCGGGTGGGATTATGATTTCATATTATTCCTATGAAATGTGAATTAAGTTATGAATTTTCAAAGTGAGTTGTCATGTTTAGCTGGTGGATGTCAATAGGTTCCCCCCATAAGCGTCAATCAAAAGTGAGGAGTCATGATTAGTAGCAAACCTCTACTTGGAATTAAATGGGTGATATTGAGATGGAAGTGGGTTGGATATACCTCAATTTTATAAATGTCAGTTATGGGTTTTGGTTGGTTACTAGGAAGATTATCTTTACCTTTGCTAACTTTTAACCTCTATTGACATGGATGGAGGTCTTGGTCAAGCTGAAGGTACCAAGTCATACGTTGAGTTTTAACTATGTTTTAACCTTCACTAAATTCTTACCAAATCCATCCACCGGCATTGTACTCAAGGTAGAGCAACTCTATAAGCCGTTTTTTTGAGCTAGATAAGGTAATTTGAATCACATTCTATGTTAGAGGGAACTATGCAAAAGATGAAGAATAATTATGAATGAAGTTGAACAAGACAATTTTTCAAATCTAATCTTAGGCCATGAATGGTGCTATTGGTGTTTGTCATGGCTCGGATCGAAATTTTGTGCCCCCCCCTTGTCCAATGCCAGGAACTAACTCTAAGTAAAAGAGAGAAGGCATGTATATTGTACATGACTAATACATAGGTGTTCCAAGACCATACTGACCTATTGAGACTTTTAAGCAGGCTACCAATGATGAGCTTGTATGAAGTGGAGTGACCCAAAACTATGCACCTCCAGAGTCTTAACCACTACCGTAGGTGAACCTTTAGTTCGTCACCTCCATGCCATATGATTAATTACAGTGAGAAAAGGCCATTCAACAATTAAAATAAAAAATTAATTCATTTTCAGCAAGAAAATCACATATTATTGTATTTAGCACATTTGACGACCATAGGATTTGAATCCAAGACCTTGGGGTTCTAGACCATAGCCTCCAAGCATGCGCAACCTCAAATGGAGGCATTTCCAAGACCCACTCCCCTTTGATGTCTTCCAATGTGACAAAATGTGTAAATATATTGTTTCTATAGTTTTGGCAATTTCATTCAATATTTTACCACTTAATTCGGCAAGCATTTTTTTAATTAATAAACACCGAACTAGAGGTTCACCTACGGGACTCAATGTGAATAATTAAAATTATGTGAAATTTGTGTTGATTGATTTTGTTAGAATTCACCGAATTTTCATGCATAGTCTACGGAATATGTTTAGAAAGGGGTGCGGTTTAATAGGGCTACTCTTTGAAGTTAGCTATATCTTATCTAATGGATGAATTGTACTGGAGCAGTAAGGTGGAGCAACCCAAACTTGCCCCCCCCGCTCTATAAGTAGGATAAGTCCCCTCTACAACATCCATGTTCTTTTTACCAAAGTTTACCATCATCTACCAAGTCCACCCCTTGTATTTACTACATAATAGATAGATTCCTTACAACAACATTAATTGTTGTTGCAATTGAGATGTTGTTGTATAGGAAATTGACAATAGTGGCATGCAATTCAACCCAAATCAATTTCACAGACATGTAAGTGGAAAATTGCAATGATAGAATTAGATCATGAAGGGCATGTAATTGGGTTGAGGACAAGTATGTTAATGACAACACTTCATTGGTGGCCTTCCTCAGAAGTTCTCAACATGGCTAGTGCAATTTTGAGACACCTACTTATTAATGTGTAGCTTATGCAAGGCATGCCTTTTTCATTTACTAAAGGTCGGTCCTTAGCAATGAGCAAGAGAGGGCACAAAATTGATTCAATCCATGACGAGTGTCACATATTCTACAATTATTCAATTTAGGGTCCAAGTGGTTTTTGAGCTTTTATATTTTGTATCAATTTGGCAACTTTGAAATTAAACTTGGAAAATATCTCGTTAAGCTTATAATATACTGATTCTTAATCTTTCTAGAATCTTCCTTTTGACATACAATGTGAATATAGACCCCATTTGGCTTATAAGAACAATTTTGGATGATCACACCTTATGTGAAGAAGACTCCCACTTCATACCAACAATCAAACAAAGACCAAATGCGCCAATGACCAAAATTATGTTTTGTGTAATTTTCCTCCAACATAGATTTATGTATCATCCAATCATTGATTTATCTTGTTGATTTAGACTCGCAAGATTTTTTAAAGTTTTTTTTACTTTAATAAGCTCCTTGTTTTATTTTTGTATTTGCATGCATAGAGTGTTTGTTAATCAAGTTTTAACCTCCATGTCTACATGACAAAGATACATTTAGTGATTAAATTATTGTTCATGTCAAGGAGGAAGATACTTTAAGGAAAGAACATTATTTTGATTACCAATTGTACGTAGGTCCAAAATGCAATTATAGAATCTAAGAGAAGACCAAGGCAAGGGCCTTGTAGGAAAGGAAATACTAAGAGAAGACCAAGGCAAGGGCCTTGTAGGAAAGGAAATAAATTGTGGACTTTATCAAATTGGCCCTTCTTCTTGTATTCAACTTTAAGGTTGAAATGACTCACATGAGAAATAAAATCATGGGAATGAATCAATTTAATCCTAAATTTGCCATCATTGCAAAGGAGAAGGCCCTATGTGGTTAATGAATGTTATGGACATGACATTCATTACTAAGTGTACTCCGGCATAAATAACAATAGTGGAAAGCAAGTTTGTAAAGGGGGAAGAAAGAGAAAAGCCCTATCACAACCAACAAATTATGGTGTGGACTCCAACAAATCACTCCTTATGCTATACTTAAGTATAGCAAAAGATGACCCATAAGAGATTTAATCCTTGGAAACAACTCAATCATTCACCATCATTAGAAAAAACCAGATTTATCTTTCTAATGAATGTTTTGGACTTAACCAGTTAAGGATGACGGTGGAGGTTTGACCCCTCCTAACGGTAATTTTTGCAGTCATGCTCATTTTAAACTTTCAACGACTTAGCCTTACCCCCTAAATTTGATATCAAAAATTTACCTCAAAGACCACCATTGTCCTTAACCCTCTAAGGCCATTTTGGCACGATAATCTCAATAGCAAACGCCACAGACCACTTCCATGAAAATTTTAAACAAAGATACAAAGGTGGAGGGAGATGGGCATCTATTGAGACCATCACCATGAAAATACATCCACAAGTTACAATGGTTTCCGTAAAGTGGGATCATAATGAAATGTACCCTGTGCGTAGATGTTGTTCTGCTTGATCTAGAACACTCATAGACTCTTGAAGACTAAAAAAACCTTATCAGCCTTAAAGGGATAAAGAGTACAGTTTTCAGTGCTTGGCAAGTACCGGTAGCATTGTTTAGTTCTGTGATGTTGGGTTGTCTGGCAGCAGGATCAGGTTCTGTCGAGGAATTAACTTATGGGTTTGTGTAATTCTACAGCATTGAGAACTCGCCTGGCATCTTGGACTTTTGATAATTATCATAGTAAATGCGGTTGCTCTTGTAAAGATTAGTGGAAATGATGTGCATGATGTGGATTTTTGACGAGAGTTTCGACAAAACTTTGGAAACTGGTTTTTGAACAAGTTACGGATAGCTTGAAAAGTCTTGTTGGAGGGTTGCCCTGGTTGAATTCAATAGAACCTATTTAACTCAATATTGCTCAAAGTCAATAACCCTTGTAAACCAATATTCACCACTAGTCTCAAGCTTATACCATAAACTACCTAGGCCTGTTGAAGGAAGTCCTTTGATGCCCTACAAATGTCTCTCTAAACCAATAATTCCAATCATATTGAATTAGATAAATTCTATTGAATGTGGATTTAAAGTTATTCATTGCCAAAAAGGGATGTTTAGAGTGCTATTCAATGCCTCCAAGAGTGATTCTAGATCTTTGGGCTTTTTGGTCCATTTTGGGTTGATACTTTTTTATGAAGTTGATGAAAAAGATGGACTATAGTTTGATTGTTTCTCATAAAAAAACACTTCAAAACTACTTTTTCTAGTGTAAAAGACAAAACAAAAATTTAAAGTTCAATTTGTGTTTTCAACCATAGTAATATGAACCTAGGCCAATAATAGCACATGTCCTCTAAATACCATGATAATTGACCATACAAATCAAAAGATTATAAACTCGCAATTAAGCATTTATACACTTAGCCAAGTGCATTGATTGTCGGTTGAAACGGCAATTTTTTGCTCAAAATTAAAATTAAAAAAAGTCCAAGAATTTTGTCTGTTTGTTGTACTGAATTTAGACGTTTGATGTGTTAAACAATGGCTTCTTCATGTTCACATAAGTGATATATTTTCTCCGTTTATTTAGGATTTTTTGGAAAATACATGATTCCTAATCTAATTCACATTTCCTTCTACAAAACTACAATTATGAACCTAAAGAGATTATAATGCCTTTTGTGTTATTATAGGATTTTAGAGTATCTCACTATAAATACAATTTATAAAAGATATAATAATAAAATACTCAATTTGGTGAAAACTTGTGAAGTACCTTACAGGCTTTATTATATGCAAAAACACACATAATCAAACAATTCAACACTACTACAAAGATATATTAAAATCAAACATATCATATGCACCACTAAATATATAATTGTACATCACCCACCGAAACTATAGAAGCATCTTGAAGTACATTATTCCGACATATTTGCACCTACACAACATGTCTACTTGAGTGTAGTATAACTCTAGTGCTTAGAGCTCATTTTCAAACAAATCGACTCCCTCCACGTGTCCTATGGTGCTGCCTACCATAGCGGACAATTCATGATCTTGCACTGGACGATCTTTTGTATCTCTTAGATTAATGGACGCACACCTCAACATATGTGTAATTGCCAGGCACTCCCTCCCGCGTACGCCTTATGCTATCATCATTGTAGTAAAAGCCATCTTTTGTATTAAATGACATCTCTTGCTCTAAGGATAAGGCCTCTTAAAATGCAATGATGTCCTGCGATACGCTGGATCTTGGAACTGAAGGCAATATTGGCTTGTTATCACATTGAGTACCTCCGGACCTTGCATGTGTCCCTAATTCTGGTTCTGATAGAGAAAGCATGAAAGGTTGTGGAATTTTCCTCTGTACTGAAAACAATACAAGCGAGTCAAATTCTTCTGCCTCTGTCTCAAGCCCTTGAGGGGCAAGTGTACCCCCACTTCCTGTCACTGCAACCGAATTAACATCCACTACACTAGTATCTTGCATCCTCTCAATAAGTATTGTAGACGTCTCCACCAAAATATCTCCCAACCCCTGCTATGTTGATGAAATCTTGTCTCCTTGGAGACTAGTCCAGTTCCTCTTCATCGGTGTTTAAGTTCGTGAAGTTCGAGCTATTACTAGATATGGAATCTCTAGTGGTACCAGAACGTGGCAATCTCTTTTGTACACCTCCTTCATTCTCATTGTCGTCCTCATTCCTCACTACACGAACCGCCTTTTTGGTCTGTTGTATGATATTGCAAGCACTGCTTGTGCCACTCGTCCTCATCAACAATTGTCCTTGGAAATTGTGAGTCAACTCATTGTACAAGAATGAAACCTTGTCCGCACAATCATCAATGATAAAAATCTTAGATCCGTAGAAATCTCCTTGAAGGATTATAAGAATGGCCGTGGACATGTACATGCCACTAAACCCCAACCCCGGGGCAAGTACAAGTCTATTAGTTTTGCCAGCTCAGATGAGGATCTCTTAACAGCATCAACTTTTAAAGGCTACCATATCTCACTCCATTGATCCAAGAATACAAATGGAAGTAGAAGGTCTCCACAAAAATAGTTCGGGTCAGAAAAGTACCCATAGGGTGTTGCATACAAACCACAACATCGCCAATTGATTGAACTACTTGCTGCAAACGCCCATCCTCTGTAAAATTGAGAGCATAGGGATTAACGAAATTGAGATCAAATGCCCAACATCCACGTCGCATGGTACATCTCTTTGGAAGCTTCACCTTTGTGAACAACTCTTTGTTGGCGTATGGCTGGTAGTGATAAGAAGATGACGTTCCATCGTTTGATGTTTGTCATCCAAAATGCCAACTGTACAATAGCTTTGGATAATTGATCGTCTCGCACAAAGACCATCTCCATGCCTGCCACCGCCACGCCAACAATCAATCACCCTCAAGAATGGTTTTTCCAGCTGTATGTAGTCGGTACGGAATAACCTTTTTCTACACCAAACCAGAAGAGGATTCTCAGTGTCGTTTTTGGTCGGGCCTTCTAACTTCCATCTACCACTCCCAATTAACCGTATTCAAATCTCCCACATCCACGCACAGTCTAATATTCACGCCCCCCTGCTGTAATGTCACCATAACAAAACCAGATGAAATGGGGGATGAAGTAGGCTATGTCTTCAGTCTTAGTCACCTTCCTCCGTACAAAAGCAGTCCAAATTGCTTTTGTAGTATCATTCAACAGCTTTCCAAGGGTATCAAAATGCTCATTTATCCTCCAATAAAACTTCCCAATACAGATACAAAAGAACTTCTCCATAGAATTAGGAGAACATTCTTGGTTCTCCACCAGTAGCCAACGGATGGTATTCATCACAGTTTCTCGTCTCTGATACCGATCAACCGCACCGGCTATAGTACAAGGATGTGGATTTGGATCTTTTACACCGTTGAAGTAATATGCTTGACGAGGTCTCCGTTTGTCTTCCTTCACCAACTTAGCTGCAAAAGACTTTGCCAGCTGTAGATAATATGAATCCGGAACCCTACAAAACGGCCTCAACTAATTCTAGGTCATCAACTTCCGCATTGGTCGTTCATCCATATTTGAATCCAGCTCTTTCTTCCTTGCCATCTCTTTCCACTTGTCTCCTTCTTCCTTGCTATAAAAGAGAAGGCCGCATTTGTAGTCCTTGCATACTTGAATGATAGCTTCAAAGCAATCATTGCTAGAATTTTATGCATGATGGATTAGGTCCTGCATGTTTTTTGCCAGTTTCTTAACCATAACATCTTCACCCCCCTCCTTGGGCAACCTATGCATTGTACTTTCCGTATTCACCAAAGCAATAGCCTTGCAAGCATCGCCCGCACATAGTAAGCTATTAGGCCTCCTGTATAAATCCCAAATCTAGCAGAGCTTCCTCAAATCCTCCTCCACAGTGGAGTAGGATTTTCTCTCCCACTACGCTACATTGATCCGCACAGACTTCTCAGTATGAAACCGACGATCATCATACACTACAAATGTGGCCTCTCGCCGCTCAAAAGTATCTAGGTACTTGTTTGTTAGCATATTACCGTTTTTGCACTGCTTGTGGGCAAACATACAAGCTCCGACTATATCTTGCCCATCCACAAGTTCCCAAATGATACGATCTTGAAGCCAAGTGTACTAGGATCCTACGCCACCATGTGCAAAAGCACTCCCATGTGCAAGGAACATGCGCTCAAACTCTCGTGCTATAGCATGTTCCTACCAACGGAAACGACAACTCTTGTTACTCGACCGCATCATTGTCAGTAGGAGTATGGACAATATATCTGATTGATTAAAGTACTAATCTGCTCATCCGGGTCCTCAATTCTAGATCTCTTAAGTAGTCAAACACTTCTCTAACCCTCTTCTGTGATAAAACTTGGTGGTTTGTTTCTGGATTCTCCACAGAGACGATGTGGTCTATGTCTGCCTCAAACACAAAATTTCCCTCAGAGTAAACATTTAGCAATCTCCTCTGCTATACACATTGGTGCTTTTAAATACCTTGAAGTTGGAACGTCATGCGGTATCTCCGCATTGTCTTCTGAATCCTCTTGAAAATGGTCCAATAGGTTGTGAAATTCTTCTTCCTTTGGCGCTACGGCCGACAAGTGAACTAAATCACAATAATATTCATGCATTCTAAGCCTTGATCTAGGGACCCTACCATCCAATCCTAAAGTTCACCCAGTCACCCCCTCCCGCTTGCATCCAAACCGGAGGAGCCTCTTCCAGAACTAGAAGCTATATCCCTCTCACCACGTTGTGGCCGCTTTGAAGCACGCTGACTTGCTAACAGTGGATGAGGTGATGCTTATAGTTGAGACGTTGTGGTGGGAATCTGGTCCGCACATTCCATCCTCCCCTCAATCGGTTGTCAATCCAAGTGCAATGGAAGTGCAAAAGCTCGATAAACTTCTTTTGTTTCTTCTTGCTCCGTTGGAAGAGCTTGAACTGTTGTACGTGGTGAATCCGTCTCCCTTAATGCCTCATCTAATATGTTCATCCATAATCTTCTTAGCCTTCAACACCATCTCTGGTGATAACGCCAAACATGCCAAGACGTTATTGTGCCTAGCAATACGTACCGCAAAAGATATGTTCAACCAAAACATCTGCAATGATTTGAAGAATTTCACTTAACCTGGATTTTGGAGGAGATTCATAGAGATGGGTGCCAGAACCAACCTTTTGGAAAGAGAAGTCTTCACCTCCAATTGACCTAGACCCGACACGCAAGTCACATACACCATATCTTCACGTCGTTGTGAAATTGCTTGGATTTTCCAAAAAAATTCCTCAACGTTGATGTACGCTTTCCTAGCTCAAAGAGATAAACCGTCATCCATAAAAATGTCTTTAACAGTTCCACTTCTGCGATCCACTATCCGTGGCTCTCCCAGATTTTGTCGGTTTTTGGCAGTGCCATAACGCCGCACTCAAAAAACCTTAATATGATTACAATACAATAGTAATTGTCAATTTGGAATATAATTCTTCTTGCTTATTTAGATTGATTTCTTTAAGATACTACAATTATGTGAGAAGATGATCATTTGACATAAATAGAAAATTTGTATTGGTTATTTTTATCAACCTTCATATTAGACACAATTGTATTGATATGTTATACTATTTTTCTGATTGTAAAATTTCGTGTACAAGATACCAATACTATGGTTAATTTGAAAGTATAGTATGTTAAGCAATAGAAAACATAATCTATTTTTTTAATTAAGAACACTTGAAAATTGTTGATAATAGTTGACGATTGAATATTGAAAAAAATATAACGAAATTGACAATATTTGAACCTCCACTCCTTACACAATTTTTTTGAATATGCTACACTCCTTCTCTTAGTCTAAAAATTGGTGCACAAGGAACTAAACATCATGCTTAAGACGATGGTAATGAATTTACACCTTGTGTAGTGCAAAAATTGGACACCAAGTGAAGTATAAGTCTGATGATCCACTAACGCAATGAAGAAAATGAATCCTTTCATATACTTCAAACATTGTAATCTTTCAATCCGGCAGGTCAAAGTTTATAAAATTTTGTGAGAATGTTAGTTAATAAGTCATAATTGAGATCCTATGGTTACAACTAGAAGCAATAGTTTATATTACCTTCCTTACTCATTGCACTAAACAAGTAATTTTGAAGTGTTTATGGTGTTAAATTGTCAAAGTAAATTAGGGATTAAGTTACGAGGCGGGTACGGGTTTGGGCTGATACATGTATGAGCGGGTAGGGGTATTAACAAATCCAAGTATGAGCGGGTACATGTATGAGCGGATATAATAAGGATATGGGTGGATACAATTAAAGGTATCAATGGGAACAAATAAGGATATGAGCCGAGATAGGTAAGTCGAGTACAAGTAAGGGTATCAGTCGGGTACGGTATGGTTTCAGTTGGGTACGGATAAGGGTATCAGTTGAGTACAGTATGGTTTCAGTTGGATATGGATAAGGGTATCAATTGTGACAGGTAAAATTAGGCACAAGTAAGGATTTCAGTCAGGTATGGATACTTGGATTGTGCGGGTACCATTAGTAGGCGGGTACTGGTACTAGTACTAGACGAATATCAGAGAGGATATCAGAGAGGTTATTTGTGGGGTACGAGTATGAGGGTAGGGGTATTGGATGTGACGTTGGAGTACTCCTACCAGGAATGTGCACACACACACCCTTGCCATTTTTTGTGAGGGAGACCAAGGGACGAGAGGGGAAGGTTAGGGTTTTATTGGCGGCTTTGTAACGAAGTGAGGGAGGAGAGGTTGGGAGGAGAGAAGGTCAGGGCAAGAGGGGGTTGCACAAGAGAAGGCCGTGCGATGAGGTTGCACGAGAGGAGGTTGCGCGAAAGGAGGCTGCGCGAGAAGAAGCTGTGCGAGTAGGGACTTCGCTAGAGGGGGCTCACGAGATGGCTGCATGGAGGGGCTCGCGAGGAGAGTGCGGATTGGAGAGGAGAGTGGGGGATTAGAGAGGAGAAATGGGATTGGAGAGGAGAGTGGGGGATCAGAGAAGATAAATGGGATTGGAGAGATTAGAGGAGGGATTAGAGAGGAGAGAGGAGGGATTAGAGAGGAGAGAGGAGGGATCAAAGAGGGGAGGGGGGATTGGAGAGGGAGGATCAGAGGAGGGAGATGAAGGATCAGAGGAAGGAGAGATAGGATCAGAGGAGGGAGAGGAAGGATCAGAGGGGGAGAGGGGAGAGGGTCGAAGAGAGGGGGCGGTAGAGGGTTGTGAGGGAGAGATGGGCGGAAGGGGGCTGTGCTATTGGGGAAAAGGCTATGAGGGAGGAGAGGGGAAGAGGATTGTGAGGGAGTGAGGGAGGAGAGGTTTTGAGGGAGGAGAGGTTTTGGGGGAGGAACGGATTTAGGGTTTTGAAGGAGAGAGGGGGGGAAAGAACGAATCTAGGATTTCAATAGAGCTTTTTAGGGTGGAACGATGGAAGAGCAACACTTGAGGGTGTGCGCGTGCACACCTTTAGTCAAGGATTTTGGCATTGATGTGTGAAGCTCGGGTAAGGCCGCACTCACAAATTTAGTGTTACACTATGGGCTGTATTCACTAGTTCAATATTTACTGTTTCAATACTCACAGGTCCCAAAGTCACTATTTAAGTACTAAACTACGGGCTCCACTACACCGTTCCCTGAATATAGTGTAGACTAGACTATTTGAAATTTCCTACACTAATTTCAATAAACGCAAATTAAAGTGGTCCACTTGAATTTTCCATCCACATCAAATCATGTCCATTAGAAATAGTGTGGCTTGTTCCAAAATAAAAGACACGGGAATTGATGTGGATAAGTTTTTACAAATTGTACTCAAAACCAAAATTATAATATAATAACATGATAATAACATAATATAATAATATAATAATAACATAATAATATAATAACATAATAAAATAATAACATAATAATATAATAACAAAATAAAATAATAACATAATAATATATTAACATAATAATATATTAACATAATAATATATTAACATAATAATATAATAACATAATAACATAATATAACATAATAATATTATTTTATAACATAAGAATATAACATAAGAATATTAAAATAATATTATAATATAATATAACATAAAATAATATTAACATAAGAATATAACATAATAAAATAAAATAAAAATAAAATAATAATAACATAATAATAATATAATAACATAATAATAACATAAAATAATAACATATTAATATTATATACAATAACCAAAATTGATGTGGTCTACCTCAATTTTCATCCAAAACTAGAATTGATGTGGTCCACATCAATTTTCATCCACATTACCTATACCTCCACTCTATATTCAGTGAACGGTGTAGCTGATGACTTTTTCCATGTGTAAATACTGAACTTTTGAAGAAACAAAATTTTTGAACGTACTGAAGTTTGTGTCTTCATTCATGTGAAATTGAACCAAGCTCAAGTGAAATGCCTCAAAGCAATAGTCGCCTCCAATCTACACAGCACATGCAAAGCTAACAATAATTAACAAATGAACTGATTAATACATATGATTTTGACATCGTAGTTCCAAGAGACCTCACCTTTGGTAGTCTGAAGAGAAAAGACCATTTACGGTTTGTACATATAACTTATATCCATGTTGAAACCTTGTGCTTTAAATAAATTACTCCAACTCCAACTTTAGGACTTTGGAGATTTTACTTTGTTGTTCTTTTTTACTAAACTTTTTAAAGTCATATAAAATTTGAGTGCTATATTTGATATGAAGATAATTGGGATTTTTCATCATATATTTTCAACAAAGCATTACATAAATTTTATCCACGTTTCGTAGGTTTTTGGCAAGAGTTGAAAAACATGTTCAACAACGGTGGCAGAATGGTGATTTAATGTTGAACGCCATTGAATTGCGGTGTATGTATCGCTAATACTTGCAACATACCTTTAGGTGAGCAAATACTTTTTAAAACTGATTCTTGATTGATCTTTTGTACTATGTTGTTGATAGAATGACCTTAATTTGCAAGTACATATCCTTTCTTTTATTGGTGGTTATCACAACCTTAAGCTGCCGTGCGTGACAACAATATGGTTATAAAATCTTAAAATCTTGCAATAGTTTTCAATAGTATTAATATTGTATATAGTGTATAATATTTCAAAATGTTGTGGTGGTTAGCTATAATGGACAATTTTGACCCACCCTCGTTAATGTTATTGTATCCCTAAATTTGTTTGACAATAACTAATCCAAAACACTTCAAATGTATTGATTCTAGCTCAATGAGTAAGAAAAGAAATCAAGACTTGAATTTCCAACTTAAACCATAGAATCTCCATTGCAACTTATTAAACTCTAAAGGCCCAAAAGGTTAGGGCAAATTTCAGTGGTGTCAAAAATAGCAAGTAAGATTATTTCCTTTTGTTTTGTTAAAATAAATTTATTTGTTTTAATGAAAAATTGCACCTTAACCCAAGTCAAACAATTTCAAACATTGTCACGCATTGTTAGGTAAGGTACCAAAAAAACTCCTTCTTTTCTACAAAAAACTTAGAGATCTTTATATTTTTTACATTTTATTTTTTCTACTAGAAGATGTGGTGTAGACCTTCTTATTGACCATTGAGATTCTCATTCTAAAACATGTTTAGTTCACAAATAGTAAAGCGCAAATTGGTAATTTTTGAACCTCCACTCTTTGCACAATTGTTTTCAATGTGCTACACCCCTTTTCTACTTCTAAAAGTCTGTGAACAGTCAAATAACATTATGCTTAATACGATGGCAATGAATGTAGACCATGTGTTATGCAAACTTTTGAAACCAAATGAAGTGAAACTCTGGTGATCCACTCAACTTGGGGAAGAAAATGAATCGTGTTCTTTACTTCAAACACTTTTATTTTTCAATCTGTGCGGTCAAAATTTATGAAATTCTGTGAGGACATTAATAAATAAGTTTTAATTGAAATCCTGCGATTAGATGTAGGAATAATAAATTTCGTTTCCCTCCTTACTCATTGCACTAAAACAAACAATTTTGAAGTGATTTTTGGTGTGAAAATGCCTTGGGTCATTAGAGTTAAGTAACATACTCACAAACTTTTATGAACTTTGACCGCATGGATTGAAAGATTAAAGTGTTTGAAATAGAGAACACAATTTATTTGTTTCTACAAGTTGAGTGGATCACCAAAGCTTCATTTCACTTGGTTTCAAAGTTTGCATCACACATGGTCTAGAGTCATTACCATCATGTCAAGAATGATATCAGTTCCTTTTACACCAATGTTTCGGGGTAGAGAAGAGGGGTAGCATATTAAAAAAAAATGCAAGGATTTGAGGCTCTACTAACTTTAAAATTTTTCATTTCAATGGTTTTTTTCATTAAAAGGTTCAAACTCATCATCATATTTGGAAGCATCATCCATGTGCCTACAACCATACGTTTTATCACATGAATGGTGCGTTGGAGGTTAACAATTAGATGTATATTGACAAATTTGCAACCGTCATGTTTCTATTTTTTTAATAGCGATAGTGGAAAGCCCCACCTTTCAGATCCCTTTGATGCATCCACACACCCGAAGTGATAATATCCTTTCCAATAGCTCTCTTGGGGCCCAATTAGTACAAGTAGCACATGCAAGGCAAATTCAAGAGAGATCTGTTGGGGTCATGATATCTGAGATGGAAAGGGCAACATAATTGCTCTCCGAACGAGAAGATGTGGTGGCCTTGGCAACCGGGGATTACATTTTTTTATATAATACAATTCTTATAATCTTTCTTTGAAATAATGTACAACAATATTAAATAGGCATTTATCAATTATTAACAAAATGCCACTAAAAATTGGTTGAAAATGCCATCAAATAACTTTTAATATTGACAACTTTTGTTGTATATAATATTGTTGCACGACTCAATATCTTTTTCTTAAAAAAACATTTTTTTTGCAATTTTGACACTTTCGTTTACAAATGCCGCCGTTGTATCTGTGCACTTTTTAATGGTGAGGGAAAAATTGCTTAATTGCGTGTTTATAGTGTTTGAAGTGAAGAGAAAGATTTTTTTTCCTTCCTTGCATTAATAGGATCAACAAACTTTTACTTCTCTTTGTGTCAAAGTTTTGCATTGTGGAAGGTCTAAGGTTTACATCAATTTGGATTGTCCGCATGATGTTTGTTACTTGTATACCAAAATTTAGAAGTAGAATAGAAGTGTAGCACATTCGTAAAAAAATGTAGAAGTCACAAAGTTTCAAAAATTTCTAAAATACATATCCCTCTTTTTGTAAACTCAATTTTTTTAGAATGTATATTGAAATGGTCAAAGAGAAGGTCCATGCTATACATTCTAACAAGAAAATAGAAACAATATAAATACCGAAATCTTTTCATTTTAAGTAAACAGAAAAATTCGTTGTCTTACGATTTTCTCTGAAGGGTGTAAAATTGTTTGACTGGCTAAAAAATAATCTTTATTTAAATGAATAGATTTTTTCTTCTTTCGATAAAATCTCGAATACAAATTTTAGATATGTACAAAATATAAAGGCTTGTAGGAAAATTTGGAATTTCAAGAGTCACAATGTACTAATTGTACTTAAAATAGTACATTCTTTTTTAGACATTCAGTTGGTGATTTAAAGCATCTCCACTGTTGTCGCAATAAAGACGCCAATGGTGAAAATGGATGAAGAGTACTTCAACCACACTGTATTTCTTGGTCAATACTAGTAGATAAAATTAGTATTGAAGGAACGCTAAAATGATTTGTTGGAAGTTGACCGTTTGGATTCTCATTTTAGAACACATCAAGTTTACAAAATTTAAAAAATAAATTTGAACTGGCAATTTTTGAGCCTCCACTCCTTGCACAATGTTTAAAAGAATGGTACCATGAGATTATCAAACTCAATGAGTTTAGACATCTAGAGAAGGAGTTTAGTACATCTATGTTTAAAAGAATGGTACCATGAGATTATCTATCTTTTACTTTATATGTGATGGCTTGCAAGTGACACACAACCTACAAACAAATTTTGTTTACTATTGACAAATGCATATTTGTTGTGTAAGAACATCTCCACCGTAGCCCGCCCCTCGGCAAAAATGCACGAGTTGGTGGGTCTCTGGCAAACTGCCTCCCCACCATAGGGTCCGTGCCCACCATCCCAGCCAAGGGCAAAGCTCCGGCTCAGCGGGGCTACTAGATTGAAGACTAATGGCAGGCAATCTGGAAAGTATGGTGGGTTTAGGGTGTCAATCATGGAAAGGCATGTGGCGTGTGCCATGTCAGTTCATTGCCATTCTAGTGGGGATCATGTCGACGTCACCTTTGATGTCAACTTTTTTTATTCATGGAGCCTAGGTTTCGGGTTGCTGTGTGACTCCAATCTGCCAAGCCGCCAATGGGCCACAGATAGCGAGGGCATCTCCACCCTTTTTCGGCTGAGTTGGCGTGCAAAGGGTGGAAATGCTCTAATGGTGGAAAAGCTTGGCTCATTGAGTAACTCCATCGAACTTTCAGCCGAACTACTCGCATGATCCGATTTTTTTTTTAATTTTTTTTTTTTTTTTTGTTTTTTGGTTTTTGGCGACAAACTAACAAAAGAGCATTGCTGTTAACGTGATTTAGCTAATCCTTTGGAAGAATGTTCTGTCAGTGGCGTACGTTTTGGATTTTGGGCACAATCCTATAGTTCCGAAAAAAATCTTTTTTTGGGAAACTCTTATACTAGATTTTCCCTGATACAAGCTCCATATAGATATTATATTACTATTTTTAGATTCATGGATTGAAAGTTAGTACCACTCAAAGTTAGAAATGGAGACTCCGCGCAGCTCCAAAATTTTACTAAAAGTCTCTATTGACATTGAGATTTTCCATACAAATAGAGAATACTACGTTCTTTGAAGATGTCAATTTTTTTTTTGTCTTTAGTATTAAAAAATATCTTAACACATTTTTACACATTTCGGGCAAGCGGGGAAAAAACTTCATATTTTTTACATAAAACCTAGAGATCTTGATATTTGTCACTTTTTTTTTCTTCTACAACAATATGTGGTGTAAACCTTCTTATTGACCATTCAGATTATCATTCTAAAACATATTAGATTCTCAAAAAAATAAACCGTGCATTGCCAATTTTTGAACCTCCACTCCTTACACACTTGTTTTGAATATGCTACACCCCTTCTCTACCTCTAAAAATTGTTGTATACGAACTAACATCATGCTCAACAAAATGGTAAAAGATTTAGACCTTGTGTAGTGCAAAAATTTAATATCAAGTGAAGTCAAAGTTTGTTGATCCACACAATGTAGGGAAGAAATGAACCATTTTCTTGACTTCAAACACTATAATCTTTCAATCCGTGTGGTCAAAGTGTATGAAATTTATTGAGTATGCTACTTAGTAAGTCTTAATGGAGATCCTACGATCAAAAGGATAAATATATGGTTTTGTTTCCTTCCTTACTCATTGCACTAGAACCAACAATGTTGAAGTGTTTTTGGTGTGAAATTGTCACGGGCTTTTAGGGGTTAACCCTTAAACGCCGGGAGCCTATGACCGTGGAAAACTCCCAAGTGCATTAAACTGAGTGCTCTATTTTTTCATTCAATATAAGTGTGATTTTTTTTTTCATTATCTGGAGATGCAATCACATGTTCTGATTATGTCACAAAAAATTTCAGATTTTTTTGTGAAAATTTGAAATTATTGTGATTTTTGGAAGTAAAAAAGAAGAAAAATCATAGTAAATACAAATTGTGCTTAAAAATTCTGAAAATTTCTCCAGAGGTGCACATCATAGTGCCAAAACGTGTGATGGAAATGAAAAAGCCGTGTTCAGCTAATAATAGAAAATCGGTTATAGGTCCAAATTCAAATTGCAATAACTTATTCAATTTTATGTATTTTCAGAATTTTAAATTGGAATAGAAACAAGACTTCATAAACTAAATTTCATTAGTTGGACTCAAGTTAAAAAAACATCAATTTAATGGATCAAATTCAGATTTATAGCTTAAACTTGTTGTTCCTCAAATCCACTAAATTGAGATCCGTGTCACACACATTTTCTTTCTTAGATAAAACATGATTACCTCAATGAGGCAACTTTCATCATCAACTAATGCTTATACATTCAATAAATTCTTCACCAAATTTTTTTTTGATGAAAAACGACCATTGACATGGCTGATTATCCAAAAATGTCATCCGAGAAGCCAAAATTTGGCTGCTTCGTCGTTTAAGGGTTAAGGGTTAAAAAAAACTCCAAAGACGAACATAGAATGCTGAAACAGAAATTTCAACGTTCTATAGACTCATACATGAACATGGATCAAAAAGTTCAATGGGGTACTTTAGTGTGCCCCCACCAAGCTCACAAAGGTGAGGGCGTCTTGGACCTGGTCAAAACTGGATAGACAGAGCTTTGTGTGGTGGAAGTGCAAGCAACCTCTTTGGAAGCTGACGAGGCATCCCTACCCTGACTAGGTTATGAATTGTTGCTTTCTTGACCCCGCCTCAGTATCAACCGGCCACCACCAGCGTATTAGCTTGCAGTGGTATCACCTGAGTGGTTGTCTTGTCCATGCCTCAGTATAGAGATGGTATCTTCCTAGCATCACCTGGGTACGGCATAAGGCCGACGCACATGAGGACCATGTGGCGCTTCATCTCCCAGATATAGTCCCTAAAAGTTTGGATTTGGCTCCTCATGCCCACATGAGTTTCACCGTAAAATCCGATGTGGTTCCAAACCAAACCATTTGGTTACCCTCTTCTGATTTACCTTTTTAACCATATTATTACCACAATGTTCCCAATGCGTTCCCAATGAGTTCCCATGTTGTTCCCCATAGTTCCCACCGTGTTTCCCAATGAGTTCCCAGTGTTCCCAATGCGTTCTCCATGTTCCCAAACAGTTCCCAATGTGTTTACACCTGGGAACCAATTTACATATTTAAAATTTATCCAACTTTACCTTTTGTTTAGTGGGGCCCACCACCAAACGTTAAGCTCCCAACGGGCGTGGACAAGATATCCCCCAAGCTCTGACTTACCCAAGGTGGGCCCCGGCTTAATTGCATGGGCTCATTTTTATGGCCCACCCATTTGGGGGGGGGTCAGAGGCTTTTTTAGGCTTTTGTTAATACGAAATTGGGACCTACAGCCCCAATTTAGTGTCGGAGAACCCTCTCTTGCTAAATTTAGGACCCCATCCAAAAACAAAATAGGGGCCAAGTTTTGGCCCACCACCTTGTCCCCCACCTGGTAAGTCGAGCGTGGGGATGTCCTGTCAAATTGCTCCCAACGGAGGCTCATCCGCACACATGTGCGTCTGCCTTGTGCTTCATCCACAACTACGTTACTACTCCACAAACTCAGTGTGCTGACGTAGAAGTATTCTGAACCGAGAAGTTAGTTCTCTCCGTGTTCATTAGTACTTACCACCTCAAATTGTGAGTGCAATTCACACATTTTATGTTTTATTACATCATATATTTGATTCCAACATGGGCATGCTAGATTATCACAATCAAGGAAAGAAGTACTGTGAAGGTGCATTGCGGTGGCAATTATGGTGGTTAGCACATAATCCGGATCTTCCATTCTTGAGGAGTTTGTATACCTGGTCCTCATCCTGTATTATTTCACGAACATCTGTCCTGTGAACATAATAACCTCATGATATTATTTTCATGTCAAGCTTCCTCTGCGATTCAGATTGTAAACTACTATGGTTTTTGCTCATAGACACATCTTGTTTGATTTGTTAATGGATGCTTGCATTTGAAAATTGAGTTCTAATCACTGGCATTTGAATTTGTGTTCCACACATCAATATGAATGAGGCAAAGAAGGTCAGAGCGCTTTTCCAAAAAAAAAAAGTTAGGAATTCGAAGATGAGAACCAAAAATGTTGTGTGATTTAACTACATTTTGGGCTTCTGAAGGTAATGTGCGAACAGCCCAAGTTGCGTATTGAGAAACAATCTTGACTAAGAAGCGAAGCTATCTCCATAACCTTTGACTCATGAGCACTTTCTGTTGAAAGCAGATTGTGCCGCTTGATTTCGTCAAACCAAAAAATTAGAAAAATATATTATTTTCATTTTGGCCACTGAAAATAGTTTGACTGTGAGAGTGCTTTTCATGGTTTCTAAATTGTGCATGTAGTTGGTGTAACTCTTTCTAATGGCATATTTATTTTCAAGCAAGTGTGTGCAAAGCGATGGTTGCCTGTAAATTCCTAATTAGTGTAAAAACTGGAACTGCTCTTATCAACACTATCGTCCTCTTTGGGTTCTAATGGCTAACTGTCGTTACAATGTCTGACTGGCTTCGTTTCTTCACGGATCCGATTGTAACATGGACCCGACTGTGAAACCATAGCCTTGATAAGGAAGAGACATCAAGGTAAGCGCTTGGGTCAAATTTTACAATCAGCTAATCCTAGTTTTCTTTCTTAAATAGCACAACTTGCACCTGGCTTCTTTCGGGTTGGTTGATTGATTGGACCTTGTAGCAAACCATAAAGATGCTCAATGCATGTTTGGGAAACACTACCAAGTCAACACCACATCAACTAGACATGATTCACATCCACAATTTCAACAGCTTTCAACACGTCTCCCTAATCTCCAATCGATGTAGGCATTGGGGAACTATAGTGATTTCGGTGAAGTGGGGTCGTGATGAGATATACTCATTGTGTAAACGATGGTATGCATAATATATTACTCTCTTAGATTCTCCCAAGGCCTCATGGTCCATTTAGGTGTTCAAAAGGTTAAGGACGATTGTGGAGGTTTGGCCCCTCCTTCTAGCCCCTAGCCCCGGGCGAACTAACCCCCTCGTTCTCCCTTATTAGTGATTTCGACAGGATGACTGAGTTTGTGCACGAGTTGAGGTGAAGCGCTCCGCCGATCCTGTGTCCCCAGGGCCCACGCAGCTGAGGAAGGGATGAGGATCTTATCTGTGGGCAGATTCTGGGTGCCAAACTGCATCCCAGGAAATGGCAGGAATATGTTCTGCATGGCATCCAAGTGAGGGCGACTCTCAATTTATTTGTAGACTCGTGACTTTTATGGAAACTTTTGACGCTCTGATTTCGTGAAATCGCTGCAGATCCCACTGGGCATGGTCCTCGCAATCCCTCCGTTCAACTATCTGGCTGTGTCCGAGATCTCTACGGGCCCTGGTCGCAGGAAACTCGGTGGTGCTATCGCCTCCCACTCAGGTTATTACTGAGACAGGCATAAGTATGTTGCCACTATTACCTTGCCTACATCATGCTCTGAAACAATGGTGTCGTGCAAAGATTCCCATTGTGGTACATGTGAAGTAGAAGCTTAATGTAGAGGAGCTCCGATAGTTGTTGATGATCAAGGGAGCAGTTTCTTGGTTGCCTGTGATGCACTGTATGCACGCGGTGGAATTTCCGAAAAGCCTGCTCTGTGCTGTGACGGGAAAGGCTCAGAAAACCGGGGACTTGCTCACCACCCACCCCAAAGGGAACTGCATAAGGTATGAGGCGTAAGAAGGGAGCACTGCATTGGTAACGTGCCCGGAAATACTGCTCAGAACTATTGTCATGGTGTAGTTTTACAGCAGGAGACACTGTCATCGCTATCTTCAAAGGGCCGGCATGATTCCGATCCAGATGGATCTTGGAGGCTGCCTTGTCCCTGAGGATGCAGACTTTGAAGCTTGCTGCTACTCACATCATCAGAGGCGGCTTCTCCTACAGGTGACCCCCAAGTCTGATATTCATCAGGATCACCTTATGTTCTGCAGAATTCTGGACTTGAAAAGAACAGCCTGATCCCACGCTGCATTGCAGTGGAAATTTTGCAGTGGACAAAGGTGCAGTGCTGTGAAGTGTATCTGCGTGATGTAGAAAGTGGCAGATGCGCTTGTGAAGAAAGTGGTCGACCAAATGACCAAGTTGACAGTGAGTTTCCGGACGATAACTGTGATATCACGCCCGTCATCAGCAGTGTTAGCCGAGTTCATTGAAGGCCAAGTTCCACCAGGTGCCGTGCACAATCTCTACAGGCAGATGCAAATTGTACTCGTTTCCCTACATTTTCCCTACATTTCCCCTACATGTCTGACAAAATATATGCATACAGTATGATCCAGGATTGGAAGAGGGAAGGCAACCTGATATGGCTGCTCCTCATTGACAACGTCACGAGTAACATGAGTAACATCGCTTGGGAGGAGCCTTTCGGACCTATCATTCCCATCATAAGCATCAAGATTCCCGCAACACAACTCAGTGTTTGCCTACTGACATGTGCAAAAAAATGTGTTTCCTTGGTAGGGCGAAGAGAGTTTTAACACCATATTCATTATATTGGTAGATTGGAAGCCTCCCAAAATAATAATATGAAGCTTGAGTTGACCTAAACATGCAAATGTTTAGTAAATTTGCACAATGCAATTTGTCTAATGTCTACAATATGGGTACATATTCAGCTTGAGTCGACCTAAAAGTGCTGAGACAATTATTATTGAAAAAACCATTCATACCTTTCAAAGTCCTAGAAATCTCCCAATATAATGAATATGGTGTTTTTTAGCTTGGGGGCTGCACAATGCCTAGGTCAAGTGAGGGCTACACACACTGGGCAGGTGTATAATCAAGCTCGACAGGGAATGAATTGGTCCCGATTTCCAGGAGCAAGGACGGGCATTTGAGGGCCGGGTGTGGGCCGGCTAGGGGGTGACAACCTGGTTGGGGATGACAGGCAACGTAGGCGAGTTGGCCCTTTCATCCCACGAGGGGGAACGAGGGGGTCAATTCGCCTTGGACCATCTTCTAGAGGTAATTTTTTGCACTCTTGCTAATTTTGAACTTTTAACAACTTGACCTTGCCCCCTTTATGGAGTCACAGAGACCACCATTGTCCTTAATCCTTTAACGCCGAGTGTTGTTTGGGAGGAATCCCGGATTAATCATATCGGTGCTTAGCAACTAAAGTAGAGGCACCCAATTCCGATCACTTAAGCCAGTTGGGGACTCAAATGACATTGTGTGTCAAAAACATTTATGTAGAAAGATGCGGAATTAGGAATGAAATTCAACAAATATTTTTTCAAATTTAATCACAAAGATTTGGAATTGATATAGAATTTAAAAGCCCAAAAACCACCAGAGCCCATAATCAAATTGTAGAGTAGGTGAGATTTGGTGCCCTCTTCCCAATGCCAATAAGTGAGAGTGAGTATAAGGAGAAGACATACTATGTATAACCAACTCATGGAGGGTACCCAATGCCTATCGGCCTTGTTTGACTTTCGAGGCAAGGCCACCACTGAGAGCTCAATTGAGGTGGAGCAACCCAAAATTGCACACTTCATGACCCATTGCCGATAATGACCAGGGTTTTCAGATTTTGAGTTATCGGTTTTGGGTCGCTTCATGCACCATTTTGTGCATTTTTCATTTTCATGCACCATGCCATGCATACTCTATTTATCGAAATTGGGTGGCCGATCGGAATTGGGTGCCTCTACCTTGGTGGAAATGATGTTTATTGCTGTGGATTTCCGAAGAGGGTTCAACAAACTTTAGAAATTGGTTTTTGAATATAGTATGAATAAGTTGCTTGAAAAGTACAGTAGATCCTGTCTAACGTAAGCTCCCCATAACCAACAAGTTAAGCAATGTCCATAAACATTAAAATCAATTTATATTAGTTTTGTTTTTTAGTAAAAGTAAATAGAATTGCAATTGCAACCCAAGTGATTTCGTATGATTCTAATGGAATGTGAAGTTGTTATGAATTTTCAAAGTGTGCTACCATGTCTTGTCTTACCAGATGAAAACTGGTACCAAAATTCTACCCCTCACAGTGGTCCCTACCCAGACTCCCACATCATATGCTTATTCCTTACAGATACCATAACATACTTTGAACCTACCATACCAGAAGAATTAAATAAACCCAGAAAAGAAAAATCCACCCTACAAATACTATGCATACACCACCAAAACAATACAATAGGCCTCCAAACAAATATAGAACAATTTCAAATACTAATCAATACTCTAAACATACAACAAGTCTATGCCAACTTAGCCCCACCAACGCTCGCGCCCACTCAAGTTAACCGAAACAAGACATGGTCCAAAGTTAACCTCCCCAGCACAAATGAGACACCCCCAACCACCTGAACACCACCCCCACCCTATAATACAAACTTACCACTAAAATTCAACACAAAACATTGCTACTACACAGATGGATCATTTAAAGAACCCGTAGAAGTAAGTCCAGGGCACTGGCACAAAGAAAGGGCAAGATTTGGCATATATAACGCACCAAAAGACATCAAAATAGCTAAACGACTACAAGGTTTACAAAACATCATTAGAGCAGAAATGATGGCCATACATAAAATACTTCGAATCTTGAATGATAAATACCCAAATGAGCCTGCCCACATATTTACAGACTGCATAAATGTGTTATACCTATTAAACACACAAATCCAACATCCTTTGGCCACCCAGACAAAACTATCTTAGCATCAATGGTGAAAATGCTACAAACACGGATCCAACCTACATCAATATACAAAGTAAGAGCCCATGTGAACATTGAAGGCAACAAAAAAGTGGACGATCTAGCAGAAATGGGTAGAGAAAAAGCACATAGAGAAGCGAGAGAACCATATGAACACGCCCACCCCACTCCACACTATTATCAAAGGAAAGAATGGCCATCTATGGAAGAAACCCCAGACAAAGGCCCTATAAGATTGTTACCTAAATACCTTAAACGTTATGATTTAGACAACAACTTAATAGAATTAGCTAGAAATTTCCCAAATATCAAAAAATGGACAGGAAATAGAAACATCGACAATGAACTCTCCAATGAATTTTGGACAAACCCCCTTATCATAGACTCACAAAAAACATGTATCATAAAATTTAGAACAGGCCAATATATGGGAAATGCCCAGAAACAACTCTTCTTTGGTCGTGAAAGATTCCCCTCCGTCACATGCCCAATATGTAACTCCACCGACCCAAATACTTGGCTACATGTATTACTTAAATGCCAACAACAACACATACACGCACTCATTGTAAAAAGACATGACAAAGCCGTATGGGAAATCAGAAAACTACTTATACCATCCAGTAAATCTAGTTGTTTTACCTTAATGAATGCCGGTATCTTTCAAAATAACTCACCAGAAATACTATTCCACAATGGCTACTACCATGTAAATGCACTATCCAAAGATGCCACTGCAGTGCTCGATTTAAACCAGATTTACTATGCATCCGTGGAGTACCATACAATCATCCCCCACCAACAAATCCAGATCCAAACATCACAATTCAGTTCATAGAATTCACTTATTGCAATGACCGGTTCTCACCAGAAACAATAGGGCACAAGATAAACAAATATCAGCCCCTTCTAGATGAAATAAGTACATTAGGGTGGAAAGTGGACCCACTAATAGTTATCACAGCCGGAGCCAGAGCTACTATACACATTCCGTCTATGGAATCACTCGAAAAAACATTTAAAATCTCAAAGTCCTCCATTAGAAATACTTTTAGAAACTTTAACACCATTGCTATCCAACATGCAATGTCCATCCTCCTCCATAAAAGACAACTAGAAAACAACCAACCACTACCCGACCCACATACCTTCTAACTTAAATTGTATTCACCACAACCACCATCAACACTACTAATAATCTACCATAAAGCATTAGATATGTTTTGTTTTATAGTGTCTACCTTCGAGAGGGGGAAGTAGTTCCATCCTACTAAACCTTTGCCCAGTGGGCATCGCCTTAGTAGTGGAACGAACAGACACTTTATTCACGCCGGCCTCTTCTAGAGACCGGAGTTCTTCTTCTTCTTCTGCTACCATGTCTAGTCGGTGGCCGCCAATAGGTAACCCTCAAAAGCATAGACCAAAAGTAAGGGGTCCTAACTAATAGCAAACCTCCAATTTGGAGCTCAATGGGTGGTGATGGGATGGAAGTGGGTTGGATATACCCCAATTTTGCAAGTGACAGTTATGGATTTTGGTTGGTTACAACTTACAGGGGGTTACTACAACTTAATATTGCCCAAGTCAATAATTTTTGTAAACCAATACTTATCGTTCGTTCCAGGCCTATTACAACACTATGAACTACTTAGGCTTGCTGAAGGTAGTACTTGATGCCCTTAAATAGCCTCTGTATACCAATTTTTAAGTGCATCATGTTAATTTAGACAAATTCTACTGTAAATGGATTGGAAGGTTTTCATTGCCCTAGAAGGAGGTTTATAGTGTTATTCAATGTGTCCAAGAATGGTCTAGAACTTTATTTGTTGACTTTTGGGCGATTTATATAAGGATTGATAGTTTATATAAGGATTTAGAGGATGATGAACTATGGTTTGATTGTTTCTCACCAACAAGCACATCAAAACTACTTTTCTAGTGTAGAAAGACAAAATTTAGTGGATTCAAGCAACTCCACTAAGGGCCTCTTTACATTAGAAATGAGAAGCCTCCGGCCAAACTCCACTTGGGCCATGGCACATTCTTGAGAGGCCAATCCTTGGAAGCCATGGCCTTTGGGTGTGGTGTAAAGTGAGAGAAGGCCAAAAGCTCCAATGTTGAGCTTTTTCAAAATTCATCTTTAAATATATTAAATGATTGGTTGTGAGTTTTTTGGCCAATGGCCCCCCGGATTTATAGTTAGGCCCACTTCTTGAGGTAGGTCTAACTATAATTCCGGGGGCCCTCATTATTATGCACTTTTGTTGCCACGGAGGACAAAAGTGTTGTCCATGTCATTTTCTCCTCTTTCGTCCCTTGGGCTGAAAAAATCGGGTGTAAAGTGACATTCTTTGGTCTTCTCGATTTCTACGTCTCTCATTGGCTGAAATTTCTCTCCTCACGGCCTCTCGCCTCTAGTGTAAAGAGGCCCTAAGTTGGTGGAATAAAGCATCTCCACTATTGTATTGAGGCCAATGGTAAATTTTGATGAAAATAAATCCATCTACTCTAAATTTCTTGGTCAATAGTAGAAGATAGAATGAGTATTGAAGGGACACTTAACAAGATATGAAATTTAGTATATCCACACTATACAATTTGGAAGTGCTATACTTTACTTTTGACAAAGATTTTTTATAAGAGCACAATTACCAAAACTACTCAAAGAGGGGGATCATTGTAAACATAGTTGGTAAAAATATTCATCAAGAATAAAAACTAGTAGCATTTATTAATCAACTTATTTATGGGGTAATTTACTAAACTATGCCTTGTGGACATAAGCTTAGTGGAGGGCACAAACAAACACTACATTCACGTCAATCTTCCTTGGAGACTGAAATTCATCTTTCTTTAGATAGATCTACCTTTGAGATGATGATCCCATAGGATTCTCTATCTTTTACTGCATGTGATAGTGACCCACGACCTAAAAACAAATCTTATTTGGTGTTGATGAATGCATACTTGATTGTAAGGGTGGAAAAGTTCATATTTTTTGGCTCACTGCACAGATGAAATCACCCATTGGTACAACCAATCACAGAGTACACTAACTTTTTGGGGAACTCGGTAACGCACCCCAACAAGATCCTTCCATTTTAGAAAACATCAGTCATATGTCCTGTGGGAGGGTTATCCAAACCAGATTTTGGGTCCTAGAACCCAAATTTGCAAAAACAAAAAAAAACAAAAAATCCAGAAAACATAAAATGCTGGACTAGAAATTTCAGAGTTCTACAAATGTAGCTTTAGACTACATTCACATGCTAACACCACTCATAACACCAAGTGCGAACAGACACACCAAAGCTCACAAAGATGGCCCGGGGCATGTTGGACTTGGCCAATCCAGGACCCATAACTAGATAGACAAAGCTTTGTTGAATGGCCAGAGTTTGAGCAACATCTTAGGAAGCTGACGAGCCATCCCTAACCTGACTAGGTCATGAATTGTTATTTTCTTGACCACGCCACACTTCCAACCGGCCATCATGCCTCAGTATTAACTTGGTATCACCTGAGTAACTCTCTGTTGATACATCTTCTCCATGGCAAACATAACCCTTAATTCTATATCTTTTCTTAAACTTTTCTACACACCCATTTGAAAATTGAAGCTCTTTCTCATTTGCATCTCTCGTTAACAACGCATATAACCTATTTGTTGCAAATACTACAAGATTATTCAATAAAGATGCGCCATTCTCCAACATTTTGATGAACCAACTGACAGTCATTGCCTCTACTTCTGGACATTGCGCCTTTCTCATACGAGTGGAAGCATCCATTTCACACACCAACGGTAGTAACCAATACCTTTGGTTTCAACAATCTACCAATAGTAGTTTAAGAAATTGAAGCATTAACCCCTAAAGGACCACAACCACTTTTGCTCTAAAACCAGTCCAAAACTGCCACTGCCATGGATTACCCTAAACCGTAAGATCTTAAAATAGACTTCTATATAAACATGCCATAAAATTTTGGTTGCAATCCACCGAACGGATTGATAGATTTTAGTGTTTAAAGTCAAAGCAATGGTTCATTTTCTTCCCTGCGTTGAGTAGATCAACAAACTTTGACTTCACTTTGTATCAAATTTTTGCATTATACAAGGTCTAAATATTTTACCATCGTCTCAAGCATGATGTTATTTTCCAACACACCAATTTTTAGAGGTAAAAAAGAGGTGTAGCATATTCAAAACAAGTGTGCAAGGAGTGGAGGTTCAAAAACTGCCATTTCACGTTTTATTTTTTTGTGAACTACGTATGTATTCAAATGATAATCCAAACGGTCGATAAGAAGGTTTTCACCACATATTGTTGTTGAAAAAATAAAAAGTGAAAAATATGAAGATCTCTACGTTTTATGTAGAAAAGATGAAGTTTTTTTCCCTCGTTGCCCGACAATGTGTGAAAATGATTGACTTGGAATAAAATGCCTTTTTACACTAAAGACAAGTTTTTTTTTTGAAAATTTCCAAAAAGGAAATATTCTTTACAAGTGTGAAAAATCTCAATCTCAATAGAAACTTTTGTCAAAAATTTTGGAGGTGCCCGAAGTCCCACTTTTGGCTTTAAGTGGTACTAACTTTCAAATCACAAATCCAAAAAAAAATAAAAAAAATGTCCACGAAGCTCTTATCAGAGACAATGTAGAATACAAATTTCAGAGAAAAAGGATTTTTTTTCGAATTTTAGGAACCTGCTCAAAATTAGAAATCCCCCTGAAGGAGACTCTGGTCCTTTAGGGGTTAAACTTAGCATTGGCCCACTACACAATGCCTTGTTGTAAATCTTGTCGCCTGAAGCTATTATCTCCTCATGATGAGAAATGATTTCTTGTTGCTCCTACAATGTAAATTCAGAGCCTTTGCCCATGGCAACCCTTAATTAAGAACCAACAATTGAAGCCAATAAACTCATATTTAATCTCTTCACACTCCGTGACGTCAAAATTGCCTCATTGAAATATAGAGAAACTAAAATGTTACTCAATTTTTAAAATAAAAATAATAACCACTAAAATAACCTCCTATCCCTTGTCCCAAATCCCTAGGCCCTTGTCTCAACTCTTTGGCCTTTTCTTGGCTCTCTCTCTTCACCGTCACTGACTTTGCCTCTCCCTCACTAATTTAGACTCCCCCTCACTGACTCACTCAGTCTACCTCAGTGACTCTACCTCACTAACTCTACCTCACCAACTTCCACTCACTCAGACCCGACTCTAATCTCACTGATTTCCTCCCTCTCTCTCCCTAACTCTGGTTGACTCTTGATTGACTCTTGATTGTGCTTGACTCTGACTGACTCTTACTGTCCTTGACTGTCCCCTCTCTCTCTCAAATTCTTCCAAAGTGTCCCTCTCTCAAACCCTCAATCTCTCTCCCAGATTCTCCTAGACTCCCAAATTCTTCCAAGTGTCCATCTTTCAAACCCTCACTCTCTCTTCTGGATTCTTTGAGGAGAAGAAGAAGAAGAATACCAGACCCCTATGGATTGGCGTGAATATAGTGTCCGTTCGACCTACCCTTGATGATATGCCCAAATTCTTTGAGACTCCCTGACTATAACTAACTCTAATTGTCCCTGACTATCTCTTGACTCTTATTGATTGTCCCCGATTGTCCCCTGAGTCTAATTGATTGTCTCCTCTCTCTCCAACTTTGACTAACTCCAACTTACTCTGATTGTCCCCAATTGTCCCCTCTCTCTCCCACTCTGACTTACTGACTCTGACTCCTCTCTCTCCCACTTTGGCTGACTGTGATTGACTCTGATTGTCCCTCTCTCTTCCACTCCAAGAGACTCTGACTCTGACTCTCCCCTCGTCTCCTACTCTGACTGACTCTGACTAACTTTAACTGTCCTCTGGCTCTAATTGATTGTCCCCTCTCTCTCCCACTTTGACTGACTCTAGTAATTGTCTCCTCTCTCTCCCACTCTGACTCTGATTGCCCCTCTTTCTTCCACTCTGAGAGACTCTGACTCGGATTGTCCCCTCCTCTCCCACTCTAAGAGACTTTGGTTGACTCTAATTGTCCTCTAGCTCTAATTGATTGTCCCCTCTTTCTTTCAAATTCTCCCCTAATTGTCCCCTCTATCTCTCAGAGTGTCCTTCTCTCAAATCAAGCTCACTCTCTCTTTGCATGTCCCCTTTGTCTCCCAAATTCTCCTAGAGTGTTCCTCTCTCCAATCCTCACAATCAAATACCTTCCCTCTCAAATTACACACCTTTAACACTCTCTAGTACAATACAATGTCCCCAACTCCAAATAAAATTCATTGTTAATTGAAAAAAGCAACAAGTTCGGTACAAAAAATATGGATTATTTAACAAAGGAGCATCAAAACTTTTGGCTCCAATATACTACATATATGATGTTGTTTTTTCAACTATAACACTTAAAGAGGTAAAATTATCGAAGGAGAGAGCGGAGAATGTTATAACACTCATTAGTGTTTATTTTTTGGAAGCAAATTTTTTCATAACATTTATTGAATTATAACATATATTGAGGTAACATTTAAAGAGGTCCCGTTCTACTAGAGTTGTGCAAGAGAGTTGAGGTTTACATTGTAGAGCTCTTCCACCTGAGGGCCGCTTCACACTTGGTGGCCAAGTTGAGTGGCCGTCGATTTCCGCCAATGAGATTGCTAGAATGGCCAAAGTCCGGACTTCGGGCCTTCACACTTGTGCCCAAACTCCAAAGGCCGTTGTCCTACATGGCAACACTTTTGGGCTGTTTTGGCGCCAAAGCGACGGCCTCTCGAGCCAAACTTGGGTCCCCCATTTTAGTTGACCCAAACTACAATCGAGAGTTCGTCGAATTTTTTTTAAATAATAAAAAACTGCCAAGATCTGGACCGTTAGATGAAAGAGGCCGAATTTTTTGGCTGATTTTTTTGGCTGATTTTTATTGTCAGATTTTTTTGGCTGATTTTTATTGTCAGATTTTTTTGGCATAATGATATGATGTTTGGACTTTGAACTTGGCCTTTGGGGCTTCACACCACGACCGGCCAAACCTTCAATCTATATTATTTAATGTAATTTTTTGGCAAAAAAGTTTGGCCTCTCGCCATAGTTTGGCCACTCATTTTGACGGACAATCACTCGACTTGGGCATAGTGTGAAGCGGCCCTGAATTCCTTTCACTTGCATTTGTTGAATCAACTCATTTAACACCCCTACATACAACCAAACAATAAATAAATCAGCAACAATCTTCTCTTCCTCCTCATAAAACACACCCACAAAGACTTCTCACCCTAGAAATTAAGTAATGAATACCAATCAAAACTGTGGCATATACTACAACAATTGGAAGGTTTATCCCCCATGGAAGTGGAAACTAAAACCCCATGGAATATGTATATGTCTCATTTTAAAGGTTGATTTCTTTCTATCCGTGCGGCCAGACTCACCAATATTTTAACCACACACACTTTTACAATCCTCGTAAGATATTACAGTTTTATATATAGGGAATTTTTTTGTTTGTTTTCAATTTCTGTGGAATGCATCGAAACTAGCAATTTTCAATGAGCTTGGATGCTAAAATGTCAAAGAACTCTTGGGGTTAATGTGGTATACTATGTTATGAGTCTAGAAACTCTTGTTATTCTTATGTTTCTTCACATTATTGTCAATAATGTTATTAAAGCATTCATCACCAATGAAAATCACATTGATCTATTTCAATGATGCAACCAAGGTAAAGAAGGTCTTCTAGGAAGCATTGATGAGGGTTTACAAGACTCATTATTAATCCTTAATCCTTTAAGGCCAAGTTAGCTATGGCTGATGGAAAATCTACAAGAACATTAGATGATATTCTGTAGAATCTATTACATTCATAGATTTGACCATCGGCCATAGCCAACCCCGCTTTGAAGGATTTAAAGCTTAAAGTCCATTTTTGGGTCTTTTTGGCAAGATAATTTCCATAGAAAGCACTACAAGCCACCTCCATGAAGAATTTAAAGAGGGACATAGAGTTGGAGGAAGATCGGCATCTATCGAAACCATCGCCACAACAATCAGTGCAAGCACAAGTGAGCTACAACAATTTCCATTAAGTGAGATTGTAGATTTTTGTGCTAAATGTGCCCAATGCGTAGCAATGTTTTTTTTTTGGCACCACCTATGCAGTCTGCGCCAACCAAAAGTCATCCCTCCACGTCTAGACCACTAATCTCTATTCTCTCCAAATTTTTGAAGCCAAAAAAAAAACCCTGATGCGTAGATGTCATTCTACTCGATCTAGAACACTTGTAGATTCTCACAAGCCAAAAAAGCTCATCGGCCTTAAAGGATTACGAGAGTAACAATCAGTTGTCCATATCCACTCATTGCCCTCTAATCATCAAATGAAATTTAAAACCCGAGTTTTGTAAACATCTGATCATTCCAACTCAAAGCCTATTTAAAACCAATCATGTGCAAAGCTTTACCCAGCAATGCTGAAGCAAAGGTCTGTGACGCACAAGCCTACTACTTAGACATCCTTGTAAATCACCATATTTTCTAGTGCATGTTGTATAATAGCATTCATAGAGAGTATTTTTGTGGTTTTTTTTCATTGTATGGATCTCTTATAGTTCACAAAGAAATTTTGTCTCTGTGCAATAAAACTTACTACTGTGTTATTTCACCAAGTTTTGGTGTTGATTTTTTTATCAATATGTGCTCATCTAACGTAGTCCAGCTCATCTAACGTAGTCCAGCCCATCACAGCCACCCTCCTATCATTGCCACTCTATATTTGGTCCCAATTCCACCCCATATATGCCCCATTTCCTTCCATCCACTCTTTGTGAGCTCCAAAATAAGGCTTACTATCAGTCAAGACCCCTAACTTTGGTCGGCGTTAATGGAGGGTACCTAGTAACAGAGATAGGCTAAACATGGCTGATCACTTTGAAGATTCATAACTAATTCATATCTCATCTAAATTTTTTGATATCACTTGGATTGAGATTGTGATTCTATTGGCTTTCAATGAAAAATAAATGTATTATTATTTGGTTTTTTTCTTATATACACATTGCTTAATCGGTCGGTCATAGGGGATATACCTTATTCTTTGACTAAACAATGTTACAGATATTTAACAATGGTTACTTCCATCTGGATCTAAAATTTGTGTTTTGGCTTGACAATAGTAGGTATTGCAACCTAAAGAAGTATAGCAATGCTCTTCTTAGTGCTAGCAACCTTGTCGCTCCTCACTGATGAATATTGCAAAAAGTGCGCCTTGGCGACAAAAATGTGACTCATTACACTCTGGTTTGCGGTTCATGCTTGGTGAGAATGTGCATTTGATCACAAAAGGCAAGCTATAGGTCACATTGTGAGACACATTGCATGTCACTCTCACCAAAGGTCCGCCATCCAATATGTTTCCATCTTAACGTCGTTAGCAACACATAGAGATTTCTTGAGCACTATAGATGAAATGTTTAGTCCAAGATTTCTTTAATTAGATGTTTTCAATGGACGGTTGACATTCAACAACAATTTAAAAAAGGGGTTCAAACAAATATACTTAAGATGAATATTATTTTTGTACAAAAGTGTGTCACTTGAGTGGACTTCTAACCCCTCTCAAGGCAATTTGGCAATGATGATGCCTTCGGGTGGACGTTAAGATCACAGAGATGTAAAAGCTCCTTGGGCGCCTCCTAAACCTACACCCATAGAAGCAAAATCTAGCATCCATAACAACAATTACCAAGTGGAGAAGATTTTAAAAATCGTTAAACCAAACCTTAGAGACGAAGATTGTACTTGTTGGAGGCATGCAAGGCAGCCATTGTGGCCGCAGGACAACAATTGCGCACCGCCGTAGGAGCGGAAGCGTTGATACAGTGGCTAAGAGTGTAGATACGACGACACAATGTTAGTGGAAATGCAAGGGTGGATCGGTGCAACGGGCTGGCGATATCTTGCCAAGGAGTATGAAAGAGAGGTGAAGAGGTGCGAAAGTAATGAATTTTTTCCTTCTGCAAGCATTTAGATACAATGGATATTGCATAGGCATTACATGGATATCATCTAGACAAATTTCTTGAATCACCAAAAAATTTGGACATTCTCATTGTGCATCAATTATGTACAAAATTGACCCGCACGTAGGATACCTCTTCTTCTTCTTCTTCTTCAAATTGCAAGTAGTAGCAGTAGAATCTCCCACCTCCTTCCGAAAAAGTAAATAGGAAGTCATGCCATCTTTTGAGGGTAGACACTATGGAACAAGTAACCAGTAGCCAGTCACCAGCCACCAATCACCAGTAGGGGAAAATAATTTCCATGTTTTAGAAGCTCTTTCTTAGGAAAAATACTTTTGTTTGTAAGAAAATTGTGTATTCATTATGTATTTCAAGAAGGAGGTCATTGTTCCCTAGTTGCCTTTTGTATGTATCTGACTACGAGGAGTAGTATATTGTTGGAATTGGTTGATTTTTTTTAATGCAACGTTGTGTAGTAGGATGGACGTAGCCTGATGTGCAACATTTGTGTTGATATTTTTATAGGTGTAGTAGATAGTAGTGATAGGGATTTAAAATCTATTGGCAAGTACTGTCATTGGTGCTACATGGGTTGAAGCACGGACAGGAGCTGTTATAATATTGACTTTCCAACCATCTAGTAGCGGCTAGTAATTGTTGATTTTGTTTATTAATGTTTGGGCTAAAAATCTATAATTTTAGCATGCAAATTCAGTAAATTGGAGAGTTAAGTTAGGATCAGTGGCAAATTTAAGGGAGGGTGGATAATCAAAGTCCCCAAAGACATAGTATGTCAGGCTTAATTCTAGCGTTGCATTGGCAGTGGGGGAGGTGGCATGTGTAGGGTACGCACAAGTTTAGGGTTGTATTTTCCGGTGGGCAATTGTTGAATGTGCCAACATTCATAAGAGTGTAACAACGGTACTTATCAAAATAATTAAACAATTTTTGGAGTTTCCAAAAGGTTTTGTTGTGGCATTTAATAATTAATGCATGTTTGTGGGGGTGTTGGCAATTTAAAAGGTCGTGGAGCCAGGGGTCGGGGTTGGAGGATTTGTATATGGAGCATGTTGTGTGGAGAAGTCTTTTGTGGCCAAAGAATAATCGTTTATATGCGCTAGCCATGTATGTAGAAGGGAGATTTATCCTTTACTCTTTTCCTCAATCAAATCCTAAAGGGATTCAAAACCAAACTATGATCTACTCAAAGATACGCAAGAAACCTCAATTCACTTTGGATTTTATTGGCTAGTTCAAATGTTCATACAATGCAAAAAACCTTAAGCCTTAAGATCCTCTTCCAACTTTCTAAGATCTCCTCTAACCCTCATACACACTTGCTTCCCCTCAAGCACTCACACACGTGAGAGAGAGAGAGCTTTCTCACCCTCTCCCGACATGTCTCCTCGAAATCCTAGCTTCATCCATTTATCCAATGGATGAGAATCGATCAGGGTGGACATTCATTCACCTTGTCATGTTCATCCATTGGTGATCAACCAATGATGAAAACAAAAAACACTACATGGTTCCGTAAATCCTATTTCTTGGCTAATCAATGTATTGTATGGTTCTAAATTTAACTAGACAAGTTATTTTCGCCTTAATGATGGTAGAATTGGTCCAAAAATCACTAGAGTGTGTGGCATCAATGTCGTTGTTGTTTAGCCATTTCCAATGTTGGAGAATTGTGCAACAATGACTTCTAAGTCATGTATTTTATCTTGTGTTTTGAGATATTTGTCTAGAAATCGTATCGGACATTTATTGGGTGTGTTTGCCATGTTGAACCATTGGCCTTTTTGGAAGTATTAATGGATGGGGTGGGCGTGTTTGTGTGGTTTTTAAGAATTTTGTGGATTTTGTTGCTTCCGTCTATGGTCAATTTATCTGCTTGTTCATTGTCCGTGATGTTGGTATGGGCTTTGACTTTTAATAGTGTGGTTGATTGTGTTACGTGTAGTATTAGCTTTATAAAAGAGGTTAGAAGAGTGCGGTTTGGGTGATTGTTGTGGGTGGTTGAATGTTTGATGTGTATGTTGCTGAGGTATAGTATGTTAGGGCAATCCGTAAAATTATAGGCAGGTTCCTTTGGGGAGTGTTTGATGATGATCTTTAGAGTTTTGTAGAGAGCCATCATTTATGCTCAAAGAATATTTTGTAGACTAGGTAGCCGTTTAATATGTTTGGTTCTTTCTTAATGTTATCAATGCAATAGCCGGCTCTCTTGGATTGCCGGATATTAGGGCTCCTTTCAATGGGTAAGTTGAAGGATCCATCGATATATTAGCAATATTCTAGGTTAAATTTGAAAGAGGGATTTGTATTGTAGGCAAGAAGAGGTGGAGAAGGTGCGTCTAGGGGTGGGATGTGTGATATGTAAGTGTAAACCAATGTTTATTGCAGTTGACTTTTAGTGGTGTTGGAGTTGGGGGTGTGTGATTAGTATAGATATAGTTGATGCCTATAGTTTATGTTGTAGTGCGTAGTACGTTTAATTGCTTCATGGTTACAATGACATTGTTTTGGTGGTGCATGCATCAAATTTGTAAGGTGGAGGGTTCTATTTGTGGTTTGTAGGATTTGTTGAAGGTGGATTTGGTATAGGTGATAGTATCGGCGTCGAAGAGTGCAATGATGTGGATATTGGGAAATGGCTTGGTGAATGGTGTGGAGTTTTGGTACGAGTTTGTGTGATATGTAATTATAAATATAATGTTGTATGTGTGTTGTCGTGTATCTAGTGTGCCCAGTGTATGGCTTAATGGGCCTCTTTGGTATTGTGGGGATGTGCTAGTCCTATGCCTCTCTAATTATATTCAAATGTTTTTTCTAGGGACCAAAGATTTTAACACTCTGGAAATAAGAGAAAAATTTGTTCAATGTTGTGGAGCAAGTTAGTGGGGATGAGAAGTAGGTATGTTTGATAAAAAATTGGTTGGTTATAGAGTGGAGGTTAGCAGTTGTGTAGTATAGGAAATCCTATCGCAAATTATATCAATCAAAAACCCCACTAACTTTAAATACTTAATCAAAATTTGTGGAATTCACTTCCCATGGAAAACAAGCCACAATTTAAATTCATTATACAATTTTAACTAAAATTTCTTGTCCCTTATAATTTTTTAAGTACTCTCCATAATTTATAAAAATTCCCTTCTTTGATTTAAAATAATTTTTTGTTATTTTCTAAGGTTCTAACCTCTAGAAAAAAATTACAAATTAATGTAAATAATTTGTGATATTAAATTTTTATAAAAAGAATATTTAGTTAAAACAATTACTGCACAACATTTTTAGCTACCACTAACTGGAACCCAATTCCTTGGCAGCGGCGCTAAAAATGTAGCATAGAAAATTTTATTGCAAATTAAATCAATCAAATATCCCACGTAATTCAATTCTAAATAATTTCTTGTTGGGAATGGATCTTTTTGTTTAATGTATGAGTAGCTCAAGGTCACATGAAGGTAGTAATTGTGTTTATTAATGAATTAAACCAAGGTATGTTCTTTAAGGAATTAATTATCACCCAAAGAGCACTCTTAGTGCTCAATCAAATTGATACCAATCAATTTGATAGTCTCTTTAGTATCCAGTTGATGTATCCATGATCAAATTGATAGTCACACAATTGCAAATTCATTTACTTTAATCTATATTACATATTGAATTATGCCATGTTGTATAATTGAAATTTGGGTTTCAATACTTAGCTCATGCAACTCTCCCGTTTATTCTTTATTCCATCATTACTTCTTGTAATCTAATTTCAATCTCCAAGTGAGAACACTTTACGTATGTAAAATGCATTGATTACCATTCATAGACTCCCATGAGTCAACTTACATTCCTGATCTTCCTTAGTGCAAAAACTGGATAAGTTCCAATCATAGTTATAGTGTTCTATTTGATGAAGGTTGCGCATACCTCATATAAAATAGACTTCCTTCAATTAGATTACCATTTTTTGCACATTAGACCATTCAGTAAATAATCTAATAGATGTGGTTGGCCAAACACATATCTAGTAGAACAAAACTCGATCAATCATTCACATTTCCTTTTTACTATGTATTTCCTATCTAAATTGAAACATTGTATGTTAACCTCACTCCTGTCAACACACATATTAAATCCAGTTGATAGAAATTCATGTCATAGCTATTGTAGGATCATCATCTCTACAATTAACCTCTCTAATCCATTGGATAGTCACCGCTGTAACTCTTAGTCAGCCTCAAACCTCTCTTAGACTCCACCTATCAACTTGATCTCTCTCTTATCCGGTTGATAATATAACCATGGTTTTCAACTGACATTTTCAACTGTGCCACATGACCGCCTTCTCTAGATTGCAATTGGAACCTGCACTTGCAACAGATGTCGTTACACCAAGGGTTTCCTTCGCACGCAGACCTCCCTCAGTTTCAAGTCTTTGCTCCCGGACTGCGCAGTGTGAACAAAATATGCAAAAATGGTTCCAGCAACTTGGGTCTACATACAGTTTCAGCTTCCACTTTGCCTCGCTTTGACTCGCCAAAGCTAAGGCGCCTGTGGGAACAAAATGATGGTCGTCTTCGACAGCATCAACATGTTCAGGGACTTTTGTTGGTCTTCCAACCGCTAAACCATTGAGGTCGCATGTCTGTCCTCTGACCTAGACGAAGTTGCCGCTGCTTTACGACACTAAGGGCGAGTTCCTTTGGAACTCATGCGCCACCACATTTGACAAGAAAAACTCTTGGTTTTCTCACCCAACACGGCCTTCACGATGTGCTAATTGACCGATTGCAGCAATCTTGTACACAAGTACGTACAAAACCAAGCTATCCCACCAACGTCTTAATTCACAATTGAGCAAGGAATGAAGAAAGAAAACGGGACTCTCTATCATACAGATGATGTGCCAAAGTGTTGATGTCACCTCACAGCTCTGTTGCCTTCTTCTCAACCAGAGCCTTATGATCTTCAATAGTAAAATCAGAATAACATGAATCTTGTACGCACTAAACCCCGTTCATGCACATGGCTCCTGCTCGCTTGTTGTACCAAATCCTCCCCGGTTCTTTGAAGCGCCTTGCCTGCAACCCGGCTTCACGTCTACGCCACCACCTTGGCGGAGAAGGGCTCCAACTTCTCAGTGACTCCTGCAAGCAAGGTCTGCGGTCCCCTCAAAGCTGCAAACATGCGCCTCAAGAGTGCACGTCGACAAGTATGCAAGTCGGGTCTCTACACTTCAGACCCTGCCGCTCATATGCTCAAATTCTTGCGTTGTTTGTCCAGCTTGTTCTAGCACCTCTCTTGCAAAGACCATAGAGTCCCTACCCCACTTTGGAGCAATCCATACACTCCAGCCTTCCAGCCTCTTGCTCCCGAATGAAATGGATCTAGGTAAAGGCTCCCTTTTTTTGTGAATGAGGTGAGAGCTAATGGGATCTTATCCCAATTAGTTTGCCCTCCACCACCTCTTCTAACCTTATCAACATTTTCATCCATCTACCTAAGCATACTTGAGGTTTTGCAACAACGGATCCGCACAACAACAACGCTTTAAAAACACCCTACACACAAAATTTGAGGTTCTAAGTGTCACTAAACCACTAGGAATACACTCATATCCTAGTGGTGATCTTTCTCAAGTAATAGATAAGTAGAAAACACTCACAAACTACAATGAGTTGAGTCCATGCCACTTCTCAAGAGTAAAAGCATACGACCAATGAAGCTAATGATGTACAACACGCACACACCCTCACCTCATCACGTGGGAGATTCAACTTAAGAAAGATGAGTCTTCCTCAACCACATGTGGAGGTCATTTAGGCCCTAAGTCCCGAATGAAGTGTCAACAGACACCACCGTTGATCCTAGCAGTCACACGGCACTAATCCTAACCCTAATCACTAAATAGGGCTAAGTTGTATGCCTTTCGGTAACTCCACAACTCCCTAGGTGGTTTCTAATCGAAAACCACCTACATCAACGCTTCCATGCGCCGATCCTGACAAATCTATAAATGACATGCATTTCAACAAATACCTTTTTTTTTGCTGCTTTTGAAAATTCTTCGGCCAATTCCCCACGCACATCAATAAATGTCTCTACTTCCTCATCTTTCTAGTATAAGTTCTCATCATTGTCATCCTTCTCACGTTCTTCAAAACATGACTTTTCTTCAAATTTCTTGTTCATCTTCACTCCCTTCTCCCTTCCTATAGCCTTTGTTGGACTTCTACCTCATTTCTTTGGAACAACCTTTGGTTTTCCTTCTTTCTCTATTTCTAGCAAGACATTCTTCC
Organism: Bryoerythrophyllum caledonicum; assembly: GCA_963971425.1. NCBI lineage: Eukaryota > Viridiplantae > Streptophyta > Bryopsida > Pottiales > Pottiaceae > Bryoerythrophyllum > Bryoerythrophyllum caledonicum. The sequence continues at coordinate 15,852,740 of OZ020520.1, read as the reverse complement.
CAACATCTCTAAAAACCTTAGGCTGTGAGAAAAATTGTTGCTTCAAGAAATTGGAAGAATGTAACAATTACTGATTGTGTGAAGAAATTTGAGGTGGAGGTTGATATCCGAATTCCTGCACCTCACTGTCACTGTACGGCAATCTAACATATAGAGATTGAGAGAAACTATTGCCCACACTTTGAAATGCACTCGGTTTCAATGATGGACCATGTGTATGAAATTGAGGGATAGAAGGGGAGCCCATCATCCAAGCTGAATTTTGGCTATAAATTTGAGACTCATTTGGCTCAACTTCTTGAGAATACCCTCCTTCCATTGCACAACAAATTTAAAAAAAATTGAGAATAACACAACAACCACGATACACAAGCAATTCAAAGAGATGTAGAAATGAGCAAAGACCTTCTCTATTTCAATCAACAATTACAAACTCCCAAAATAACTATACTATAGGCTCCAGAAAAATGAGACGTTGCACTTTCCAATAATGAGCAATAAAAGGTAACTTCTACCTATGGGTAATAGTGCAAACAAAAAAAAATTTCCTCATAAAAAATTCAAGCCAAAAGAAACCCATAAACAGACAATAAACAAATATAAATGATTGGTTGAAAAAAGTCTCCCTGAATTTCCTCCTGGACTTCGGGGTTGGGTAACTCCGAGACCTTCCCAACAAATACTGCCCTTAAGTCCAGGAAGTCAATATCCACTTCAGCCATGTAGGATTCAAGCAAGGATTTTCATCCACTAAAAAAATTTTGGGCTACAACCCAAGTTTGATATGGTGTAAACTCAAAAGCGAGGTACCATGGCTACCTTCCAATCAAAGCCCTCCATCTCTTCAGGCTCCAACCCAAACTTCTTTGGTGTAAACAGGCCCTAAAGTAAGGGTCTCTTGATCCGACCTTGTTTCTTAACCCCTAAGGTACCACGACAGTTTTACACCAAAAACACTTCAAACTAAATGGATTCTAGAGCAACGAATAAAGAAGGTAACAAAAACTTTGATTTTTAGTTCTGACCGTAGGATCTCAATAAAGGCTTATTCAGTAATACATGTTCAAAATTTCATAAACTTTGACCGCACGGATTAAAAGATTATAGTGTTTGAAGTCAAGCAAATGGTTCATTTTCTTCCCTGCGTTTAGTGGATCAGCAGACTTTGACTTCAGTTGGTGTCAAAAAAATTCACTACAAAAGGTCTAAATCTATTACCATCTTGTTAAGCATGATGCTAGCTCCTAACACACCAATTTTTAGAGGTAGAGACCGGGTGTAGCATATTCAAAACAAGTGTGCAAGGAGTGGAGGCTCGAAATTTGTTAATTCACACTTTATTTATTTTTGAACTTAATATGTTTTTGATTGATAATCCGAATGGTTAATATGAAGGTTTACATTACATATTGATGTGGTAAAATAAAAAGTGGAAAATATGAAGATCTCTAGGTTTTATGTGGAAAAGAAGAAAGTTTTTTGGTACCTTGCCCGACAATGAGTGACAATGTGTGAAAATGTTTGACTTGGGTTGGTATGCTATTTTTCACTAAAGACAAGAATGTTTTTTTGACAACATGAAGGGAAATAATATTACTTGCTAGTCCTGAAATTCTCACTTTCAATAGAGTGTCCTATCAAAAGTTTTTGGAGGTGCCCGAGGTGCCCGCCCTCCCCATTTAAAATTCAAAACCCTATAACTTTTTCATCAAATGTCCAATTTAGGAAAAAATTGTTTTCCCACTAAGCTCTTGGTAATGTCTTTCTATAGTAAAGATTTCAAAGAATAATGTTGGAAATTGACACCATAGGAACCTGACCAAACTTTCAATAAGCCCTTTTTGGACACTTGGTCCTTTAGGGGTTAAACCGTCCTCTAACTCAGAGTACCTACAGTGTACCTTCAGTGTACATGTCATTGGGGGACGGTTTAAGAAACAGGGTTGGATCAAGAGACCCTTACCTTAATTTCTTGATGGCATTTGTGTGTGGACATTTGGACAGCTCAAGCTGCTCCTCTGATCCTTTCCAAGGCAACTCTTTTGAAGCAATTTCAGTGCATGTTCTTTGCACATTATATTCCCAGTGATATCCTGTTTGGATAGGGCAACAATCATTCAGCAAACGAAATGCCTTTTGCGGCCCCAGTTGTGCGCATTCAATATCATTGAAGGTCATATGTGTGGGTAGCATCTTTGATGCTTTTACTTTGGAATATACACATCATACTCTGTAGTGGGTGCATTTTCATTGTGCAGGTGCCATAAGTTGCAATAACATAGTACCCTGCAAATTACTCCACGTGGCCGTTATATTATGGGTTGTTGTTTTGCGGTCACATAGGTTGCTCTGATGTACAACCCCATGGCCCAATGAATTTCTTCTCATTTCTTAAAATGAAATTCTAAACATTTAGTTATGGTTGGTAGTAGAGAGCCTTGATGAAAAGTCCATGTCATGGTTGGAAGTGGACCCTCGATGAATCAGTCCAGAAGTCGCCTGCATGTCATTCACTGTTGCTTGAATCAGTCAAACCTCATGGCATGATTTTACCTTCTTCCCATCATGTGGGATAATTTATCTAACTGCTAAGTTCCATAAGAGCATCTCTACCAGTTCTCAACACTGGTGGAGGAGTGGGGTTTTCTGAGGAGGAGAGTCCCACCGCTCTGCAAACTGGTGGCCAAGCATATTTGGTGGAGAGCATATTCGCAGCGGCGCCAGAAGTCCCGCCCCCAAGCTCAGCATTGGTCCTCGTCTCTGCTTTTCCACCTTCTTCGGCCTTAACTTCCGAGGTTCACCAAAGATTTTCTTACTGCGTGTACTTACTGTGGTGGTGGTGTCGGTGAATATGTATGTCGTCTTTTGGAGATCTAGAAGAGCTTCTGGGAATAGTGTATTTTCTCTGGACTAGTGAAAACTTATAGCATTTTCAAGTCATTTAGTGCCCATGACACTAAACATAAAATCAGTGTAGTCTTGAGCTGATACATGAAAAAGTCCCGCCCTAAATGAAAAAGTCCCGTGGTGGGCTTTTGAAAATCTCGAGCTTGTTCTCGTGGTTGCAATTTATACTTAACATTCTTGAAATTTTGTACAAAGATGCAAGTAGACAAGAGGTACACGGGAATATAACTTTTATCCTCATTGGACCTATGGAAAAAATTTACACCACCTTAAAGAAAAACTTCTCGAGTGCGGACATGTCGAGCAACTCCAAAAACTTTTGCTAGGACACTCTTTTTAATGTGAGATCTTCAATACTAGCAGGTAATATTACTTCCTCTCAACATGTCATGTCAAATAACATTTCTTGTCTTTAGTGAAAAAAAACATTTTAACTCAAGTCAAACACTTTCACACATTGTCACACATTTTTAGGCAAGTTGCCAAAAAAAACTTATTTTCCTCATAAAATCTAGAGATCTTCATTTTTTACTTCTTAAATTTTTTTACTATTAGATGTGGTGTACACCATCGTATTTACCGTTTTGGATACTCACTCTAAAACTAATCAAGTTTACAAAAAAATTAAATGTGAATTGGCAATTTTTGAACCTCGACTCCTTGCACAATTTTTTTGAATATGCTACACCCCTTTTCTACCTCTAAAATTGGTGCAGAAGGAAAAAATATCATGCTTGACGTGATGGTAATGAATTTTGACCTCACGTAGTGCACATATTTGACACCAAGTGAAGTCAAAGTTTGTTGATCCACTCAACGCAGGGGAAAAATTGAACCATTTTTCCACTTCAAACACTATAATCTTTCAATCCAAGCACTCAAAGTTTATGAGGTTTTGTGAGTATGTTACTTAAGAAGTCTTAATTGAGATCCTACGGTTAAATGTAGAAATAAAAGTCTTATCTTCCTTCCTTTTTGATTGCACTAGAATCAACAATCTTGAAGTGCTTTTCTCTATAAAATTGTCAAAGAAATTTAGCAGTCAAAATGCATAGAAATGACATAAATATTTAGCTTTTCAAATGAATATGGCAAGGGAGCCGTTGGTCGACTCTAATTCGGCAAGCACGGCTAGGTTTACGCACTATGGAGCAACATGCGGTGGAAAGAGACCTTAACCCCAAAAGAGTATGCTGACATGTCCACGCAACAAAATGTCAGCAAGACATAACTTGAAGTGGCCCTAGAAAGATTTGTCAATTGCGCAATTTGTGGAAAGAAAAAACAGAAACTTCGTCTAAACTTGGCTACATGATACACTCACACAATTCACCATGGTGGTTCATATCGCAACCTTGTTTCACCGTGATCCTTGTCGTACGTAGTTGCTGCAAAACTTGGGCATTCGGGAAGTACACTAAAGATGACATTTAGTGTAGCACCCAGTAAATGACTTGTAAATGCTATAAGTTTTTACTGTAAGTGAATATTTTTACCAACTATGTTTATTACGATCCTCTTATTTGAATACTATAGAGAGTTGTGCTCTTGGTAAAAACTGGCATCAAGAGTAAAAACTTATCGCATTTACAAGTCATTTACTGAGCACTACACTAAATGTCATCTTTAGTGTAGTGCCGAATCAAAAGTAAGCAGCTAGATTCCGTGATTTTTGGGAAGTGTTGACTGTATACATTAGAAGTGGGGTTGCCAAAACACTCTCCGTTGTTGTTAAACGGTTAAAGAAAGAACAACCCAATCTCAAAGAGGAACGGTGATTGCATACTTCTATGTGATGTGCTCTATGATGGAGGTAATACAACACTCAAATATTTAAAAGCTTCTGGTAGTAACATTGTGTGTTACCAAAACATATATATTGTATAGCTTCCAAATAATTGGTGCTCCATGAAGGTAGTGCTTTGATCATCCATCCAAACACTCCATAGCCCCGCAGAAGATTCCACTCTCTCTAATCTTAATAGCAAACATCAAGGCATTGCAGTTGTGGCAATGCTAATTGTTGCAACGCATCAACAACATCTAGGATATGGCAAATGAACATGAAATAAACCAATGCTACTAATACTTTGGGCCTACCTTTATTCACAAGCATATGATGAAGAGAGGAAAAATTAAAGTCGGACTCTAGTTGCCAATGCTTCCTACTTATTAGGGTCATAAGAGAATTGACCCAAGATACATTGTTAATTAAATGTAAGTTAGAGCCAATTTCGTGGCCATTTGGGTTAACTTGAGGGTTGCATTGACTTCATGAATTAGCTTTGGCCCATAGTTTACTAGACATAAGTATGGGATCAACTTCTCTATCTCAATCATTTTGGCAACATTGCAGTTCAACCGTGTTTATCTGAGAAATGATTTCTGAGGATTTTCTCAGGTATGGAAGAAGTATATATAAACTATTAGTTAAAATTTTGAATCTAATTTGAAAATCAGTTGCAGTCCCCAAGTTTGTAATAATTGATAGTTTTATCCATTCCTTGATTTCATAATGTTTTTTTTGTCATATTAGAAATGAAACACTATGGTGGATATATTCAATTCTTCTTTATCCATGATTTTATCTTCTTAACCCTTTGGAGCCCACAAGACCCAAAATGGGACTCTCGAGGTGTTCAATCTCAATTTGCATGACATCCATGAGGAATTAGGTTGTGAAATTTCAAATTCACATTTGCGCACACGTTATATGAACATTCTACAAAACTCAAATCATGATTTGAAGTTATAGAACTCACAAAAAAGCTAGGAATACAACCAAAATACATTAGATACACTAAAATACAATGAATATCATGCCGCATACTATGTTGTATTTCATACACAAGCAAATTGATGCTGGTCTTAAATTTTGGTTGAAATTTGTCTTTATGAGATTCTTCATTGTTTCGTGATTGTTGGTCTCTCTCATCGCATACAAAACTTATGTTTGAATTTGTATAAGTTTGGAACATTTTTGTATACAATCAAGCACACAACAGTAAAAAAATCATCAATAATCATGTACAAATGTTTTCTTCACATATGGTATGTCAATGCAAAGCTATCAACCTAGTGCACATGTGAGCCTCTTTTTTTGAATATACAAAAATTCTTGCAAGAATTTTTTGATGGATAAAGTAGTTTACCCTCCAAAGTCCACAATTTTCATTACCAGTATACAATAACTTTAAACACTATACTCTATTTCACCAACCGTTGGATGTTGTGCAAATTTTCCCCAAAGCTTCATTCATACTTTGAGATTAGTTTTGTAAGGTTGGATACTAAAATTAGGCATTTTATTTACATCAAAATTAGCTCAAAGAAAAAAATCAGCACATATCTTGGTTTTGGAGAAACATGAACTAGGCGCCAAAAAATTAAAGGGTTAATATTGATGTAGGTGATGTAGGTTTTCCATGAGTTCTATAATTCCAAATCATGATTTTACTTTTGCAGAGGGTTCATGTAATGTGTGCAAATCTTAACTTCAAATTTCACAATCTAGTTCCTCATGGATTTCATGCAAATTGAGTTTTGACACCTCCATAATTCCATTTTGTGTCGTGTGGGAACTACAGAATTAAGGCCAAATGATCATTAGTGGGTTGTTTTGGCACATGAACCTTTGTAGCAAGCGTTGTAGGCCACCTTGAAGGAAAAAATAGACCATGACTTAAAGGTGGAAGAAGATGGACATCTATTGAGACCATGGCCACAACAATCGGTGCAAGCATCGGCAAGCTACAGTGATTTCCGTGAAATGAGTTTGTAGATTTTTTGTACTGAAATGTACCCAATACGTAGATGTCATTACGCATGATGTAAAACACTCGTAGATTTTTTGAGGCTAGAAAAGCTCATCGGCCTTGAAGGATTAACCCCCAAAGGACCAAGTGTCTATTCGGATGACCAAATTTTTCACTTTGACTACAATTATCTTTCACTGCGTATGATCAAATTTCATAATTTGTTTACCACATCATCTTACATAAGTTTGAAGAAGATCCTTGGATTACATTCTCAAAAAGTTAATCTTGTCAATTTTTAATTAATGAAGTAGAGTTCCTCTAAAATGCCTTGGTCCTACAGGGGTTAAGGTAGGACAAACCCAAACTAACTAGCACCTCAATACCGCTCCCTTCTATACCAATCCTATATTTTAAGGAGGAAATGTAGCATGTCTTTACATGACTTATGCATTGACCAATGAATTTGTAAGTGATGGATGATTGGCTACATTTCCTCCTTAACCCCTAAAGTCGAAATCGACCAGAATGTGGTCGATCTGACTCTGGTCAGGCTCTCAGTTACTAAATTTAGATCGTATGAAGTTATTACCATGGAAGATTGTAGAGTTTTCCCAGACCCTTAAAATGACACCATTCATGCTTCAAAACTCCTCATACTTTAGGAGATATTCACGGTCAAAGTTTGAAAACACTGTTAGGGCATGCTGAAATCTGCCCAGAACTGCGGTATATGCTCAATTATTCTCAAAATCTGCCCAAAATCAATTAGATCGCAGTAACTTCAAAAATTCACCAAAAATTGAGATTTTATTTTTTTTCGAATTTTGTTTTTCGTACATGTAAAAGAGGTAGTAAAGCATGATCTCACCGTTTGGATTTTCAATCCGATAATTTCTTACATGCCTTTTTAATTGTTGAAAATGGGCATTTGTATTTGTATTTCAGCATACCTCCATGTGAAAAAATAAGCATTTCTTTAGGTTTTATAGGTCCTATGAGGGTAAAAATTATATGGACATATTCCTTACTCACATAGGAACAAGAATTTGAAGAGCCTCATGTCAAATTTCCTTTCAAAATTGGTTTTTTTGGCCCCCAAAACATTAGTTTTCCATTCTACAGCAAGGAAAAAATCTCTTTTTTCAACTTTGAACATTATGATCTCCCAAATGGAGAGGAATTTGAATCTAAGATTCGGTATGCATGTACATGTACAAGTTAGGTACTAGATCTTACGGTTACATACTCGAAAATTTGTCAAAAGTTAAAAATTTTCACCTTGCATTGAAAGAGGGCAGTTTTGAGGGTTTTTGGCAGTTTTGAGGGCTTTCGACTTTAGGGGTTAAAATCTAAGAAGAGTATAGAAGGAAGCGGAATTGGATTGCTGGTTGATATTGGGTTGTCTTACTTTACCTTGTCTTCCTTACCTTGTGAAGTTTTGGGAATGTGCATAGCGTACAGGTCATGGAAGCACCTGACTTGGAATGACTCAACAAGTACTTGCATGATGAGCACATCCGCTGTGATGTGGTTTGTTCAAGGCCAAAACATGTGACAGCCAAAGTAATTTGTGGTTGTGCATGTTTGAATGTGTCCAATGCATACTCCAAAAACTTGACACTGCCTTGGGAATCACAACTATCCAGGTCTCTGTTCAAGCAGCTGGATTCAGATGCGATTTGGATTCGTTCTGACATTTCTGGTGCTGGTCGGCTGCACCACTCTCAAAAATCATGGTGATTGTAAGAAAACTGCCCCCAAAAATAAAACAAAAGAAAAAACATATGAAAACCGAGATATATTAGGTTAACATGCCATGAGTAACAGTCCTTTCACAGCATGAGTTGCAACCCAATGCATCCACAAATGGAAATTTCAAAGGGAGCCATTCTTCGTGCCCCCAAACATGGGTTGCCCGAGGAATTGCTATGCATGGACTCCCCATGAATCATGTGCCATGAACTGCAGATTTGCACCAAATTATTCAATTAGTCCCAAAATAATTACACAGTCCCAGTTTTATAATGTCCAGTTGCTGGACCAAACCAACTCAATGTCCTTGTCCCCAAAAGTAACTAAAATAGCAGGCGCATGACATTTTCACCATCTCCTCATGCCAACCTACATTAAAGCCATCCTGATCCACCCTCATCCACCCTCATCCACCCTCATCCACCCTCATCCATCTGCCTAACCCATCTTTCCCCATCCCTGCACATTGTCCTCAGACGAAGTGAATCATTCAATTTACTCCTAAATGTCATACTACAGATGAAACTCTTCACTTCAGACTTCAACATCTGATTGTAAAACGATTCTAAATACTATGGACTCGCCTCTGCATGTAAGTTGAATAATCTTGAAAGAGTAGATAGATGAAAAGATATATTGCATTACATGTATGTCACTTTTGTAGATCTTAACGGCCTAAGGGGCGGTTTACACTATGGACCATGAGGATTGACCAAGAGAAATCACTTATTTTCATGGTCACGGCTCTTGATCTAGAGCCGTGACCATGAAAAATCAAAAATCCTTTTTTGAGTGTCTTGGTCACTTCTCATAGTGTAAAGTGGATTTGGACCGGGACAAGTACAGACTGATTTTTTAAATGTATATATACAAATCCGGGAAAAAATAATTAAAAAATAACAAATAAAATAAATTTCAGCCAATCATTGATTTTCAGCCCAACGGTCCCCTTGATTTCCGTCGAGTCGACCTATTTGCCTCGACCCAACGGAAAACCCGTTGGAACAAGACACATTATCCACTCGGCAAAAAATAGCATACTTGGCGCATCTAAAATCAATGATTGGCCGAGGAAGTTGTCATGGTCTGAGTCAATCTCCGTGGTCCATAGTGTAAACCGCCCCTAAATACTGGCGCTAACTCCCAAAAAACTCATTATTCACGCCAGCTAACCCTTTGGTAACAACAGAGGGAATTTTGGCGACCCCACTTTTGAAGTATATGGTCCTTCATTTCCAAAGAGAGCAAAATCTACTCGATTGTTTTGGAATTTGGTGTCAGTCGATGGATGCCCATGTTGCGCAATGAATAGACACAACATACGTTATAGGGAAGCACAACTGCAATTGGGATCAACATGGCAACCTATGGGAGCTTACACTACGCCCAAGTTAACCCCTAAAGGCCGAACAGTCCCCTTGGGGGACTCTCGAAGGTTTGGCAGGTTCCTATGGTGTCAATTTGTAACATTCCTTTTTGAAATTTCCATTGTAGATGGACATTGCTAAAAGCTTTGTGTGAGTCCAATTTTTTTTCTTCTTAAATCCGACATTCTATGCAAAAGTTATAGGGTTTTGAATTTCAAACGGGGAGAGAGGGCACGTCAGGCACCTCCAAAAACTTGTGCTAGGACACTCTATTGAATGTGAGATTTTCAATACTAAAAAATAATATCATTTCCTTTCATATTGTCTAGAAAAATATCTTGTCTTAAGTGGAAAATAGCATAATAATCTAAGTCAAACATTTCACACATTATCACACTTTGTTGGGCAAGGTACCAAAAAAACTTCTTCTTTTCCGCATAAAACTATGAGATCTTCATATGTCTTACATTTTATTTTTTCTACTACAAGATGTGGTCTAAACCTTCATATTGACCATTAAGATTATCATTCTAAAACATATTTTGTTCACCAAAAAATATAACGTGAATTGGCAAGTTTTGCACCTCCACTACTTGCACATTTGTTTTGAATACGCTACACCCCTTTTCTACCTCTAAAAACTGGCGTGCTAGTAAATAACGTCATGATTAACATGATGGTAATGTTTTCAGACCTTGTGTAATGCAAAAATTTGACACCACGGGAAGTCAAAGTCTGTTGATTCACTTAATGCAAGGAAGAATAAGAACGGATTTCTCTACTTCAAACACTATAATCTTTCAATCCGTGCGGTCATAGTTTATGAAAAATTGTGAGGGCGTCAATGAATAAGTCTTTATTTAGATCATATGGTTAGATGTAGAAATAAAATGTTTCAATTACCTCATTACTCATTGCACTAGAACGAGGAGTTTCGAAGTGTTTTGGTGTGCAAATACCTTGGGCCTTTAGGGATTAAGGCGATGCTTCTGTACTTTCTTTCCATGATTTTGGCAACCACACGGATCTTTGGAGGACCACGTTGGCAGTCTTTCATGCTCAAGCCCCATCTCAACAATCATCTCAAGCAGACACGGCAATTGTCCCACACAAACAAGGTCCAGCGCAGATACGGCTTGCAAAGTCTATGTCCGCGTAAGGTGACATGTCAACAACCTCTTTCCACTTTCTATTGTAGTTAACCCTTAAGCGACGGAGCCTACGACCGTGGCATCAATCTAAATTTTTAATCAATTGTATGCTCTAGTTTCTCATCAAATATAAGTGAAATTTTTATTTAAAAGAATTTAGAGATAAGAAAATTTAGAGATCATATGTCTAAATTATGTTACAAAAATCACAGATTTTTTTTTTGGAAATTTGAATTTATTGTAATTTTTTGAAGAAAAAGTGAAGAAAATTCATGTTAAATACATTTATGCAATTTTTTTTGAAAATTTCACCAAAGATAGACATTATAGTGCCAAAACTTGTGGTGTAAATGAAAGTTCCGTGTCCGGCTAAAATTAGAAACACGGTTATAGGTCCAAGTTCAAATTGCAATAACTTGTTCAATTTTATGTATTTTTTATAATTTTCAAGATGGTATGAAAACTAGACATCATTAGCTTCATTTCATTAGTTGGATTCGAGTTCAAAAAATATCATTTTGACGGCTTGAATTGAGATCTAGAGCTAAAGCTAGAAGTTTCTCAATTTCACTATATTGACATCCGTGTCACAAGCATTTTCTTTCTTAGATAAAACATGATTACCTCAATTAGGCCAGTTTCATCATCATCTAATGCTTGTACATACAAGGAACTCTCCTAAAAAAATTTGGATGAAAAACAATTGTTTACGTTGATTATCATCCAACAATGTCATATGAGAAGCCAATTTCTGGCTGCTTCGGCGTTTAAGGGTTAAATAGGGCCATCACTACAATTTGCGAGAAAAATGGATCACTTTCGTTCAACCAACATGTGCTCGTGTCATTTTAAAGACCAAGCTCCTTTCAATCGCATGACAATGTTTGCTCCCAGGATCAAGGGGATCTTATCGAAAACATGAGTCCGTCCAAAAAGGGCCACTTTGTCGCTACATGATTAATCCTTTAGTGCAGAGCATGACAAAGGAGACCTAGGAGATCCTATGATTGTGATAAATCATGCAAAACATCATGTACACATTGGATACATATCACTACAACACTAATTCATGGACATCACTCATGTGGGGGCTGTTGCAATCAGATTTGACATTTGAGAGTTGCCTGTGATCCCAAATTTCAGGGCGTAACTCCATTCCAAAATAGGCAAAGCTCACAAGTGAGTGGATTCTCATATATTCTCCCAAAATAGTGCCTTAAGACCTTGTTTGGGCCTCCTCCGCACAAAAGGGTTCAATCCTCTTCTTCTTCTTCTTTTTCAAAAGTAGTCAAAATCAATGTACCCCTCAAAAGAAGAAGACGAAAAAGAAAAAGAAACAAAAATAGTAGGTACAATATAATAAGCCATCCTCGTCACGTCAACCTACACAACAGTCATCTCTATTCATCCTCATCCATCCGCACATGCAGCAGATGAGTCGTCCCACACCCATCCACACCCATCCACATCCATCCACATCCATCCACTCTCCAAGTTGTCCTCGTCGATCTGGACTGACAGCCACTTCATCCGTCCAAAGGATGAAAATCATCTATTCCTGCATCCATCTCGTGTCGGCCCAGCTGCCTTGGAGAAGGGGCCGGCCCTCGCGTCGATGCAGTGATCTTCCACAGTTTACGAGAGCCGCCTCCGCTGCACGAAGGAGGGAGGCGCTCGTTACGTGCCGCTTGCTCGCTCGCGCACCATCGCAGCGGAGTCACGGAAGTGAGCTGGTGGTTTGCTTTTATCCACACATCTTTAGGTAACTAGTTGGCGACCGGGTCCGCCGTTGGTAATCGTTTGCTGTTGGAGCTAAATTACATATAGTGTCGACATTCTTCCTTACAGCCTCCATTGTGTGCGCGTCGCGTGAATGTAGTGTGCTCTGAGTACTCGCGGACGATTCTGACTTGTATCCGAGCTGGACTGCTGATTGATTGATTGAGTGACTGGTTAGTGTTTAAATGCGCGCTTGCGTCTGGTGTTTGAAGATGAATCCGCTAGAATTTAGAAACTAGGTCGAGAATGTGCTGTTTCGCTTCTTGGTTGTGGTTGAGGTTTGAATCTGGCGTTTTTTTTTTTCAATCTGAGGGAGGGGGATTGTGGATGAGCTCTGGTGCTCTGTTTTTTTTCAGGCAGGAATGTTTTGTGTGTTTTTGTAGCTGGTCGCATTCCTAGATCGAGGATGGTTACGAGCCTTGGTTAATTTCTGCGCCTCCTGATGAACGCTCCAGGATCGAGCCTTTGATTTGTGTAGAAGCTCATTGATCACGCTTGTCATCTCTGGATTAGGGTTTTGAAGAGGAATCCCGTTCCTTCCACTGATTACTTCAGATATAGCACCTTAGATTCGCGACAAAACCTTTCTTCGCGGAAATGCCGAGTCCAATCCTTATCGTCTGCCAATGTTGAGCCAGAATTAGGTTAGTTTGCATTCTCCGAGGGCTATCTTGAAATCCAAGTAACGCCTCAAATCTGATCTCCTGATGCTCATCGCGTTTCCTCGTCAATTGCAGGCTCCGGCATGAGCGCACCTCTCCGCCGGTGGTGAAGGATTTCCGCATCTGCAAATGGAGAGTTCCGCACGAGCGAACGCGTCATGGCTGTCTCTCGTGGTGGCAGCCATGGTGGGCGCCACAGTGGCGGCCGCGTCGTCCTACCTCCTGCACTCGCGCGCCCTGGAGCGTCAGCAGCGTCTGGAGGATCGGAGGGCGCTCAGGCGCAGAGGCTACCGCCGCAACGGCACGTTCGGCCCAGGGGAGGCTCCCGCCGCCGGCCTGGAGCCCCTGGATGCCAAGGCGTTGGACTCCATTAGCAGCATCCCGCCCGGCCTGCCTCGCGTCCAAACCCGAAAAGAAGGTCCCTTGGTGTCAAACTCATAGTTGATGCATACTTCATTTGTGTGTGAGAGTGTGATTGCGTGTGTGAGAGTGTCTCGGTGAGTGAGAGTGTGTAATTGTCTGTGTGTGTCTGTGTATATGTTTTCATCCCATAAAACTCCTGCTTCTAGCTACGTTCATTTATCTGAATTTGTTTTCTCAATTGTTTCTGGTCGTGCTCTTGCAGGTGGTGGTCCAGCGGTGGGGTCAGCGAGGCGGCCTCCGACGCCGTTGCCGAGTGTAGCTGCCGCGATGAGCCAGCCAGACTCTCCAACGTCGCCGGTGTCGTTGCCCGGGTCGTACCGGAGCGTGGAAGGGTCGCAGGAGGAGGATGACGAGACTTACGAGGAGCAGGACGAAAAGCTGGACGAGGATTTGGTTGTGGATGGGGAACGAAACGGTGGGTCCGAGCTGGTACGTATGAAATTCGATTCATGTGGTTTAAATTTTGGACTTGTTTTTTGGTGATGGAACTAGAGCCTGCGTGGCTTCGTTTTTTACTTGGTTTTTGATGATCACATTTGAGGTATGCCTCAATCTATGGCTTTATTTATGTAGGCATTCATTTCTTGACCTGGTTTTGGTTTTGGCGATGAAACTTGAGGCTGCCTCAATCAGTGGTTTCATTTTTTGAAGCGTCCGTTGCTTGAACTAGTTTTTGGTGATGGAACTGTATGAGGTTCCCTTTTTGAGGCATTCATTGTTTGACTTGGTTTTTATGGTGCTGTAGGTGGATGGGCTTGTGAAACCCCAATCTCCCAGCGCAGAGAACGCTGTGCTCAAAGCTGCAGCTGATAAATCAGCTGCAGCTCTCATACGCTCACACAGCATAAGCGGAGACATGCATGGTGTGCATGCCCCAGACCCAGTGGCGGCTGATATCCTTCGCAAGGAGCCTGAGGAGGAGACTTATGTGAAACTTAATGTAACTCCCATAGGTAAAACCTCCTCTGCCTCTCTCATTATAATGAATGAAATGGACACATTAGCTCTCTGATAGAGTGTATGGTGAGGTTCGCACAATGCACAGATAAAATTGCAGACGACTATTAGCTAATAGCATACTCTAAAATGATAATGAATGCCATCTCTACTGTTTCAAAAATATTATAATTCAAATAATTGACGAGTATTCTTAGCCCCTATTATTACAACAATCTTTCGACATGAATATCATCAGTATCTTGTTTCTTAGTGGAAAATTGCAACCAGGAATCTTTTATACAGCCTGAGTTAGTGTGGGTGAGACTAGCTATCCTTTTCAGTGTACTCAAGCTACAACGCTGATCTACTGACATGGTTATGGCTGTCAAGCAACCATAATTCTAGTGACAATGAAGCCACTTGAGGATTCACTAACGCTTGTGCTTTGGCATTGTTAAGAGGAGCCTTCTGAGGAAGAGAAAGAGGTGTGCAGACAAATGCACGAGTGTCTTCTTCTCCGAGACAAGTACTTATTCCGGGAAGCAGTTCCGCCGTGGGTTCAGGATGAGATTTTAGAGGAACCAAGCACTCCAAAGCCCAATCCGGACTGTTTTATGTTCCGTGATGTACCTGCATCTAAGGTATGTTTCTCCATGTTCCCTCTTCTTTACCAGTTTTTGAAAAATGAAAAAAATTGATGACAGAGAAAACGAGATGTTATTTCATGTTTTTTTTTCTTCTATTTCTGAGCATATTTTTGGTGATTATACGCTGTGAAAACGATGATTAATTAATTCATTTTCTGAGAGGTGACCCTTGTTTTCCTAATTTAAATATTTGTCAAATGAGTGGGAAGTGAATTTTTGACTTCAATTAACTGGTGATCAGCATGCGTATAAAATGGTGGACGGCGTCTACCGCGTCTACTCTGACAAGGAAAGTAAGTTCATATCATTTCTCTTCAGGTGTTCAATTTCTTTTCAACTAGTGCATTTCTCTTCATTTCTTAAGCAATATTATCACTTGTATAGATTGCTGCATTAACTGTAAGTCATTAGTAAGTTCATAACATATTCTCTTGGCACTGTTGATGTTACCATATTGCTGTTTATAATTACTTTTCAACTGTTTAGTTACTCTTGATTTTTGAAGTATTGTTTTCACTTGCATATATTCACTTTTCAGCTTTTGACTGTTTTTTTGTGTTTTTAAGCGACGGAGGAGCTCTACAAAGTGCACGATGCTACCACGTTTTTCACCGACATGCATCGCATCTTGAGGGTGGTTTCGGTTGGCAATGTTCGCACTTTGTGTCATCACCGTCTCAAATTACTGGAACAGGCTAGTACCTTGGTTTTCCCTTGAGTTTTGTTCGGAGGTTTGGTATTGCAGGGTTGTCCAGAATTAGTTCGTAAAAAGAAAACTTTGGGAAATTATTTGGGAAAAAACAATATTATTCTTAATAGTACTTTGTTACTCCTAAGTCATTTTCAATGATTTCTTTTTTCTAAGGGACGAAAAACGGTAAATTCGTTTTTGAGGGGTCGAACCATATGTTCTTCAATACCATAGTTATTCGTTCAATCCGAATCTGACATGATGTTCCTTTTTTGTTAACTGCAACAGAAGTTCAGCTTGCACCTGATGTTGAACGCCGACCGTGAGTTTCGAGCTCAGAAGAGTGCGCCTCATCGAGACTTTTACAACGTGAGGAAAGTGGACACACACGTGCACCACTCGTCGTGCATGAATCAGAAGCATCTCCTGCGCTTCATCAAATCTAAACTCCGGAAAGATGGTGAAAAGGTACATGGTTTGATCAATCTTCGCTTTTTAAAAATAGTCTAAGATCCTACATCAATCAAACTGAAGAGATTTGGGGATTGATCTTTTCAATGAATGTATGAGCAGGTCGTCATCATGAGGAATGGAAAATACCTCACTTTGAAGCAGGTATTCGAGAGTTTGGATCTCACCGGGTAAGTTTAAATACATTTAATTCTTTCATTTTTTTGAAGCACTTAAGTTATTTGTAAAGTCACCCAAAGTATGGTCTTTTGATTGATAATACTACTCTTTCCTCACTCTTAATAGCTATTAGATCAATGGAAGATCTTGGTGGTGAATCCTTAATAAGTATGGAAGAGCTTGGTGGTCTCTAAACTCTAGTTAGAAGTTGATTGAGCCGCCTTTGAGAATGAATGAGAGGTTATGAATCTTTGCCACCTTTTTCCTCATTCACCCTTCAACATCCCAATGTGCCGCTGTGGCCAAGCTATACAATAGGTTACGACACTTGGAACACTTCGAATAGCGATTGAACTTCGAACACCTCGTACACTTCGAATACTTCAGAATCCTCATCCGAAAATTCGAACAAGTAGCTCGCGTGCATGGGTTGTCAGCGACCGTTCCGGTTTCCAATCGCTCACCGCAATGTCTGAAGAAAGACGCCGTAGCTTCCTGTACATACATAGCTTCCCGTGGGTCGTTTAAGGGTTCAGCTGATTAAAGAATTTAGGACTGTTATCATTTAAAAAGTGTGAAAAGAGGTAAACTCTTTTTACCTTTGCCCCACTTCACAAATATCTCTAGTTCGATTTTTTGTGATTCCTTCAAATGCCCCCCCACCTTATTTGGTAGTTTTAAGAATGTAAGCTTGTCAATTGCTTATTTTGATTTTGTGTGAGAAATTCTTCAGATATGACCTCAATGTGGACTTGCTGGATGTCCATGCTGACAAAAACACTTTTCACCGGTTTGACAAGTTCAACTTGAAGTACAACCCTTTTGGCCAGAGTAGGCTCAGGGAGATTTTCCTGAAGCAGGATAATCACATCGAAGGTAATAATACTCTTGAAATGTTTCTGATGTGAAACTTGTTTACACAACAGTTTGTCAAGTTTCCTTCTTATCTCTGAGATCATGCTTTTAACTTGAGATGTTGCCCTGGTACAGGAAAATTCTTAGCAGAGTTAACCCAGCAAGTTTTTTCAGACCTTAAAGCAAGTAAATATCAGGTTTGTGAAGCATGAAAAGGCTCAAAAAATACATCTTTGTTGGTCATGGGATATTAATGACTCTCATGAATGGAATAGAAAAATTCGCTACATAATGCAGCACCCTATCATACAGATCATACAAGATGCTTTTTAACGCAGTTTTTTAAGCTCACTTTACGACTGGATTTTTGAAATGCAGTAGTTTATGACAAGATTTTATTTTGTTTTTTGATGCAGATGGCGGAGTACAGAATATCTATATACGGAAGGAAGCAGAGTGAGTGGGATCAGTTGGCGAAATGGATTGTTGAAAATGAGCTGTACTGTGAGAATGTCACTTGGCTTATCCAGGTACGTACACTGTATGCAACCGCCCCTTTAGACCTTTTTTATTGCCAGATTGTACTAAATATTGAACCAGAGTAGATAAGTTGTCTATGCAAGTGCAACAGATCACTGACGCCGTCTTCTTTATGTTTCTTTTGCAGTTGCCAAGACTGTATAATGTGTACAAGGAAATGGGTATCATACAGTCTTTCGAGACAGTCTTGGAAAATGTGTTTGCGCCTCTGTTTGAGGTTACTGTGGATCCTTCTTCTCATCCACAGCTCCATGTTTTACTATCCATGGTAAGTCCAACCCTCAGACTCTGAAACTTTTTTTCTTCATATTTAGAACATAATTCATTTGTATCTTCGATTTTGATTCATTTAGACCTTGATTCAGAATCCTCAATCTAGATTTCAACTCACATATTTCTAGACTTTGATTCCCAAAATTTCTGATCTAGACAAATTATGATTCATCTGGACCTTCATCACTCAAGTCACATCGTAATAATATCTACAAGCCCATACAAATGGAGGAAAGTATTCTTACCTTTGAAGACTGTTGCGACCAATTAAAGTATTCTTTTGTGTCATGTTCCAGGTGGTGGGATTTGACATGGTAGATGATGAGAGCAAGCCAGAGAGGCGGCCCACAAAGCACATGCAACCACCTTCAAAATGGGACAATCCTTTCAACCCTGCTTATTCCTACTGGGCCTACTACGTGTACGCCAATCTCTACACACTCAACAAGGTATGATTTGTTTGGTAACAACCTCACTTGATAAATACACCATAATAAAACCTTCTGAAAATTTAGTGGCATTTCAAACACTGCAGCTACGAAGTTGTTGTAAAGTAAGGCAAAGATGCTGTGAGGTTTGACCTCTTTTCTCCATTTTATATAACTAAATTTAGCCCTTCATAGCTCTTAATTCCTATAATCAGCTGAGAGAGGAAAAAGGCGGCTAAGGTTCATGGTATAACATGACCTCTCCTTCCTTCTCAAGGGCTGCTATAACTACATCTAACTTGAGTTTAGAGACCACCAAGCTCTTCCAGTGATTAAATATAGCTATTAAGGAGTAGTACTAGAAATCAAAACTGGGTGCATCTTATTGAAAGTTTGGGTGACCTTACGAATAACTCAATTTTCCAGGAAATGCTCTGCTAATTTGCTGTTTTCTTCTGTGGGATGGCAGTTGAGGGAATCCAAGGGTTTTCCAACCATAAAATTCCGTCCTCATACTGGAGAGGTATATGACTTGTCATTTGAGGTTTCTGTTGATTGTGAGTTTCATAGTTAGTTGCTTACAAAAAGAACTCTCGCCTCCTTCCCCCAAAATTAGTTTTGACAGGCGCAACTTTGGACAAATTTACACGATATATTTGGATTATTGGGATTGACTAGACACTCATTTCATGACTATCTTTTCAGGCAGGAGATTTGGACCATTTGGCAGCATCCTTCTTGGTGGCACACAATATTGCACATGGAAACAACCTGCGTAAAAATCCTGGTCTTCAGTACCTCTACTACCTTGCCCAGGTGTGCTTTTTGCTCAAATCAAATAAATATTATTATAAAAATTTAAGAATGTAGAAAATTTCAATATGAGAATCAAACATGTTTTATTTTGTGAACCTTGTAGCTGAAGGCTTATTCCAAAATCCAATAGATAATTCTATATCTCTAATCTCAATAATTGGGAAAAGTGTTTGGTGTCCTATTTAACTAGATTGTGCCGATTCATCAATGGAGCTTCTCTTCTGTGGGCTTCGAGCTTATCTATGTCAACCTGTAACAGGAGGTTTTCATCAGAATCTACTAGATAGTTCTGACAACTATTGTCATTTACTCACAAGTTTCTGGTGCCCTAATTGACTAGTTTGTCAAAGGAGCTATTTATTTTTTTTATAGAAATTTTATGGTTTTTGATTTATTTTTTGTTGCTGTTTGAATTGAAATCCTTTACTTGTTGTGCAGATCGGATTAGCCATGTCGCCACTGAGCAACAACTCTCTTTTTCTGGACTACCATCGCAACCCTTTTCCCATGTTCTTCGCCCGGGGTATGAATGTATCACTCTCAACCGATGATCCTCTCCAAATCCATCTCACTAAAGAGCCCCTAGTTGAAGAGTACAGCATTGCCGCCCAGGTTAGTACACCACCAAACTCTCTTCTCAAACATTGATAGTGACTATATTTATTATTTTTGTCGTTCAACATAATATATCCTCTTTCCAATCATGATCACCAAGTCTTTTAATCAAGAATAATATTCTTGAAGTTCTTTTAAAAATAGAAATAGTTTCAAATGTGAATCTGGCTTGGTTGTGAAATTATGCATGAATCTTTTGAATCCATTTGTCGCTCTGAGGTTATGCAAATGAATGACTTGTTTGTTTCTGCATCAGGTGTGGAAGCTGAGTTCATGTGACCTTTGTGAGATTGCTCGGAACTCTGTGTACCAGTCTGGTTTCGATCACAGGACGAAGGTCCGTTCTTTTCTTCTCTTTCCCACCTCTTCAGTTGTGGCGCCCATTAACCCCTAAGGCATTTTCACACCAAAAACCCTTCAGAACTGCTCGTTCTAGTGCAGTAAGTAATAAGGTAATCAAAACCTTTTATTTGTACATCTTACCGTAGGATCTAAATCAAGACTTATTCAATAACGTCCTCACAAAATTCATAAACTTTGACTGCACGGATTGAAAGATTATAGTGTCTGAAGTACAGAAAGCCGTTCTTTTTCTTCCCTATTTTTGAGTGGATCAACGGGTTTTGACTAAACTTGGTGTCAAATTTTTGCACTATACAAGGTCTGAAAACATTACCATCATGTTAATCATGATGTTATTTTCTTGTACAACAAGTTTTAGAGGTAGAGAACGGGTGTAGTATATTCAAAACAAATGTGCAAGGAGTGGAGGTTCAAAATTGTCAATCCACGTTTTAGCAATGTCCATCTACAGTAGAAATTTCAAAAAGGAATGTTATAAATGGACACCATAGGAACCTGCCCAAACCTTCAAGAGTCCCCTGAGGGGCTTTAGGGGTTAATCTATGACTAATTCTGAATGTGTCGGGGTCAAAATACTTTTGGTTAACAGTGCCACCCACACTACTTAATGTGAAAATGCCATAATATATTGTGCAGGATGATCATTTCTATCATCAATAGAGATCCTCCTACTCTAGTATTAGATAAAAGTATTCATCAAACATAGAAAGTTATTACCTGAAGGGAAACAGCTACAGTAGTATGAGTGGCCCTGTGTTTTCAAAGTAGTGTAATGGACAGCAGCAATAATTTATTGCTTGGTTATTGATTGTGGTTTTTGGCACTGATTGATTGCAGTCGCATTGGCTGGGAAAGAGTTATTACCTGAGGGGCCCTGAGGGCAACGACATTCACAAGTCAAATGTTCCTCATATGCGTGTGGAGTTCCGTCATGAGGTAAATGAATATTATCATACCTCTCTGCGCAAAAATGTGGTTCAAATACAGGTAATTAGAGTTCTTTGTAGAGACACCCAAATTCTTAATAAAATACCCCCTGTTCTCTGATTTATTATACCACTTTTCCCTCACTCTAAGTAGTTATTGGATCAATAGAAGAACTTGGTTGTTCAATTCTTTAATTCACAAGCTCGGTTCTGTCTTTGAGTTTGCATGAACATTAGTCAAGGAGGGAACACTTCTTCAAACTTTGACAAGGAACTAAATATTGTAGAGTTCTTGTACTTGACCTTTGCTCTTTTCTTCTGTTGACTGTAGGTGTGGGAACAGGAGCTGAAGTATGTCACTCTGAACAAGGCCAAAACGTCAACAATGATTGACCACCCTGCACTTGCATGATCACTTTATGGCCAGAAAGTGGATATTTTCCTAGCGTATATCTGCACCTAGAGCATAATGGTTCCTGAAGGTGTCACTGACTTAGTTACGGCCTAGCCTAAAGAAAAGGAGGCAGATTTTGCAGATCCTGCTTCTGCACCAGCACATGTTATGTAATGCTGCTAGACGGTCATTTTTGTAGATAAGAGGTGATCTTAGGTTTGAAATTCTATAGGTGAAGGGTTCACAGGACTTCTTTCTGTGCTCTATTTATTAAATCCATCATATTTATATATATATATATATATATACCTTCCTGTACTACGAAGGCTCTTATAGCAAATGTCTTCAGCAATGATAACAGTGATTTCCAAGACCCCAGAGGTTGCGCTGACAGTGATGTTAGAATGTTGGGCTTGTGGCTACTTTTGTCAAATGTGAATTCTCCATGACGAAATTTATGGTAATTCCCTTCATAACCGACCAAAACCCATAACCAACTCCTATAAAATTGGGGTATATCCAACCCACTTGTTCAGCTTCAAATGGAGGTTTGCTATTATACCCTATAGGTGCAATGCATTTTTCCCGTACGAACACTCGAAAACTGTTACTATCAAATTGTGGCAAGAAAATCTAATTTTGAAGTAAAAGTTTGGACTTTCAACCGTAATGTCTTAAAGAAGACTATATATGAACTCATAATTTTTTGGCTGCAATCCACTGCACGGATATGAAGATTACGGTGTTTAAAGTCAAGGAGATGGTTCATTTTCTTCCATACATTGAGTGAATCACGGATATGAAGATTATAGTGTTTAAAGTCAAGGAGATGGTTCATTTTCTTCCTTGCATTGAGTGAATCAACAAACTTTGACTTCACTTAGTGTCAAATTGTTGTACTACACAAGGTCTAAATCCATTACCATTGTGTTGAGCATGATGTTAGTTTCTTTTACACCAAGTTTTAGAGGTAAAAAAAAGGGTGTAGCCTATTCAAAACAAGTGTGCAAGTATTGGAGGTTTAAAAATTGCCAATTCACGTTATATTTTTGTGTGAACTTCATATGCTTAAGATGATAGTCCAAACAATCAATATGAAGGTTTTCACCACGTATTGTTGTCAAAAAAATAAAAAGTGAAAAATATGAGGATTTCTAGGTTTTATGTAGAATAGAAGAAGTCTTTTTGGTACCTTGCCCGACAATGTGTGAAAATGTTTGACTTGGGTTCAAATGTTTTTTTACACTAAAGACAAGAGTTGTTTTTGACATCTTCGAAGATGGTAATATTCTTTACATGTATGAAAAGCCTCAATGTCAATAGAACTTCTAGCAAAAAATTTGGAGCTGCTCGAAGTTCCTAGTTTAACTTGAAGGCTAATAACTTTCATATTATGAATCCAAATCAAATGAAAATTTTATTCCATGAAGCTCTTCTCAAGGACAATCTAGTATACAAAACAAACTTAAAGATTTTTTTCAAATTTTAGGAACCTGCCCAAAATTTCAAAAACGTCCCATAGGGGTAAATGGGTCTTTAGGGGTTAAACAGGACACCTCACTTTTTGTCAACGCTTTCTGGAGGTACCTATTGGCGACCACGAGCAAAACATGGACCATGGTAGTACACTTTGAAAATTCATAACTAATTCATATTTCATTGGAAAAATATGAACTTACTTAGGTTGAAATTGTGATTATCTTGGCTATTATTAAAAAGATATATGTATTAAGATATTTGCACATTGCTTAACTTCTTGGTTATAGGAGGGGGGTGACCTTACAACATCATGGAAATAATAGAGCCATTTATAAAACCTCAATCTAGAACGTTCTATCATTTTCTGTTTATCTAATCTATCCTTTTTGTTTTGTCGAAAATTGTGCAAGATACATGTTTGAAATTAATAGTGTAGTTCGTTCCCTTTTGGTTTGGAGGAGCATAAGCTTCTTGATGGACATATATCAAGAAAATCCATAAATAGTGAAGTTTGGTTATGTAAAGATTAATGCTTCCCAACACGTCTAAAAATTATTTTAACTTTTCTTCATAAAGGAGCTCAAATTTCAACCTTCATGAAAACTCAAAACCTCAAAGAATTACAAGTACCCTTCTCACGTTTACATTGGTGCCATGGTCTATCCAATTATGGTGGCGGATCTTAAGACCTTGTTGTATGGATACCTTTAAAATGTCTTTTGGGTGAGATTTCCAAAATTATTGGGTGATGGTGGAGTAGTTGCGGGTTCAATTCCCGACTCTGAAACTCTTTCTCTCCTTCAGTGAAACACTTGCCACAAGTTGCCAATATAACAACTTGCTTGTGCAAGAGAAAAAAATAATCTTAGAAGGGAAAGATCATGCATAATGTTCTTCTGGAGGTATCTATTAATGTCTACCCTTGAGAAGTAGATTCAAAACACTACAGTAACTATGAAACTTAGAGTTGAAAACACTAAATATAAACAAAAACACTAAATGTCAAGAGAGGCCTAAATGTGGCTACATTATATTTAAATCTAACTCTATTTGTCAACCTTAATAAAACTTTGAAGTAGAAAAAGTTGGATGTGTACATTTAGTGCATGGTTTCTCCACCTCCTAATTTGGCTAGACATCAATTGCATTTACCTCACTGTTAGCACACTAAATTTCAAAAATGATACATTAGAGTGAGCTACATAGTGATGTAAGTAACAGTATATCACCAAGACAAAACATTGAATATAGTGAGCTACATAGTGTGTAGTCACACCTAACATCATACGTAACATAGTTCCATACCACTAACCTATGTCTAATAGACATATTCTCAATGAAGGAACAAACAAACACTTTATTCGTGCCAACTTTGGAGACCGGAGTTTTTGATTACACCGTTGTTTTTCATGTCTTTCACAACATGAGTGCCTAAGTAGCACCATTCAGGTATCAACAACAAAAAAAAAAAAAAACAAAAAAAAAACCAAAAAAAGAAGAAAGAAAGAAAGAAAGAAAAGAAAAGAAAGTGCACATTGTATACCACTATGAATTCCTTGTGGATCCACAATTGCAACGATTCCTACAAAGTCCTCCAGCAAATTACCAGCATGATAAAAAACAAAAAAAAACACGTACCATAACGTGATTCACCATGGATTGGTGCGAATTTCAAGTAGCCAAGTACGCACCTTCATCTCTTTATAGTCTCCAATGTACAGTACTGTACAGTACAAAGCATGATCAACCACCTCCGAGACTCAAACTCTCTCACCTCACAATCTACCTATTCCTCAGAATTCAGTCAAACTCACCCTGCTCACATTAATTTACAAAAATATCATCCTTGACACCACCCAGATTATGAGCTAGCGCCAAGAAAATATCTCCACTCATCCCTCCCATAACTTATACCTTTGATAAGTTATAATGCTGCTAACATATAACCACTGCTGACGGCCTCACCACTACTCCAGTCTCATGTCAACCTCAGCCCTCCACTCCAATTTTTGAGTCAACCTTATTGAGCCTCCAAAGTAGAATGCCGGCTGTGCCTCTTAAAGTTGCAAGTGAATCCGGCTGAAATCACCAAGCCCTCTACTAAACCCACTACTAACTTCTAATCTCTACTAAAGTCTTACCACCTCCACCCACAGGCGCCATATTTAGCTATAACTTACGGGAGGTGAGTGTAGTTGTATTCATCTCGCAGACCTAGAATGGCACACTGAAGGGGCTCTTTGTGGATTTCACATTCAATGGTGATTGTTGGAGGAGCAAGGATCCGTTCATGAGCGCTTCGAACTCCCGGAAGTTGACCATCTCATCGCCGTCCTCGTCCACGCACCGGATCATGGCCCGGCAGTCTTCCACCGAGACGCTCCCGTCGCCGAACCCTGACAGGACGAAGTGGAGCTCCTCCGCGGAGATGAAGCCGTTCTTGTCCACGTCGAACACATGGAACGCAGACAGCATATCAGACTGCATTGGAGCTGGAGACTGGAGTGCACTATGACGGCCCATCGCCCTGGTGTTGAGGTCCATGAACTCCGCCAGGTCGATGAACCCGTCGCCGTTGGTGTCGATCGCGCGCATGAGGTTGTCGAGGTCGGCGTCGCTCACCTTGTGGCCCTGCAGCGAGCGCACCACGGCGCCCAGCTCGTCCCTGCAGATCCGGCCGTCGCCGTTGCGGTCGAAGAACTTGAACGAGTCCGTCAGCTCCTGCACCAGCTGCGGCGCCAGGTTCAGATCGATAGTCCTCCTCCCAATCGACTCCATCGCGACACACACAAAGCGCGCTAGCAGTCTCAGTCGATCACTGAAGATGAACTCTCACCAGAAATTGTCTTGTTCCGGGTGACCACTGCATCTCACCACCACAATCGCCGCGTCTTATGATTGCAGAGAGCCTGTGACTTCGTCAGTGCAGGCAATCTAGGAGTCCTTGTTGCTAGCTTTTTTCCTGGGGAAGTCGCGGGTGATACTGGTATGATACCATCATGGTACTGTGGTGATACTATGGTGAAACTGTGGCGGTAGAGGGGACCGTTTCAGGCTGGACTTGAAGTCAGCGAATGGGACGTGGTGACTGATTTTTCTTCTGCCGCCGCGCATGACAGGGCACCGATGAGCGTCGGTGGGGCCACGGATCCAGGTTCAACGCTGCTTTGTTGACTCCAGTTTCTGATACGGTACTTGCTCAGGTGGAATCAGCGCTCCGATGTGTTCCTTTGTTTGAGTAACCCTTCTCAATCCAATGTGGCAATTGAAATGGTATTTCTCCCATAGCACCATGCTTTTTTAACTAATTCCTACAAAAGTTCTCCAGCAGTAAGTAAATAGGAAGTGGTGAAGTTGCTGAAGGACTGGATAGCTTGGATGCGAATATATGCCAGTGATGGAGCACAGAAGAGACCTCTTTATTTCATGTAACGGATGTCACGGGAGGGTGGGCCAGGGTAGGCCTCTTTTTCTAGCTTCTTAAGAAAAAGTTGGGGGTCCAACCCATTTGTGGGAATTTTTTTGCCCAATTTGGAGCATGCGGCCCCAATTTACTCTTGGAGGTCCAACCTTGGTCTAAATAGGGTCAACATAAAAATAGGGGTTATGCTTTGTCCACACCCCTCTTTCCTTACTATTTGTCTATATGGTTTAACCCTTGAACGTTAAGAAGGTGCCACTCGTGGCCATTGTATC
Organism: Bryoerythrophyllum caledonicum; assembly: GCA_963971425.1. Taxonomy (NCBI): domain Eukaryota; kingdom Viridiplantae; phylum Streptophyta; class Bryopsida; order Pottiales; family Pottiaceae; genus Bryoerythrophyllum; species Bryoerythrophyllum caledonicum. The sequence continues at coordinate 15,825,649 of OZ020520.1, read as the reverse complement.
TACATGTATAGTGTTGTATTTGAACATGATAAGATTCAAATATAGAAATGACCTCCAAATGAAAGATGTTGGTTGAAGAATCTTCAATCCAAAGGTGTAAGTCTTGCTAAAATTTAATACACTTTCAATATTTTACAATGGAAAATACGTTCCTTTATATACGGTTTTGGACTGACGTTTAAGGATTAAGAACATCTCCACCAGAGCACGGGGCCGCGGCGGATTCTCCCATGATGTTGTGAGATAATTACGCACTGTAGACGCCAAAATGGGTAGCCGGTTACCCGAGCCAACGGGATATGCAGCCTTTGACTCCAAGCACGCTCCAAAATGGATCTCAATATTGTGATTGCTCAAGCCATTTTGGAGAGGTGGGCCTTTGTTTTAATGGCATCTTCTCATTTTAGGGGGTCTAGAGGATATTTTTAGAGTTATGGGGTCAAATTTGAAGCCTCTCAGAGGTCCCTATTTGCTATAAGTAGGTCCTTCATCCAGAAATAAAATAGGGGCCACGTTTTACCCCACCCCCTCCTCCAATGGCTTGAGCAACCAATTTATTGAGATTCCTCCAAAATGTACCGTCTCTCGGGTCCACTCGCCGCCCACCATATGTTCTTCATGGAGTGGCTGCGGCATAAAGTTTCCGAAGTTACCAAAGTTAACTCCAGTGAAGCTCAATTTGCAGTGAAGTTCTAGTCCGGAAGTATTTTTAAACTGTACATGGGATGGTTGAAGTGACCATCTGGTCTTCAAGATTAGTTGAAATGCCTTCGGAATAAAATAGACTATAAATGAACTTCTCATTATTTTTTGGCTGCAATCCACTACACAGATATGAAGATTACAATGTTTTAAGTCAAGGAGACGGTGCATTTTCTTCCGTACATTGAGTGAATCACGGATGTGAAGATTATAGTGTTTAAAGTCAAGGAGATGGTTCATATACTTCCGTACATTGAGTGAATCAACAAACTTTGACTTCACTTGATGTCAAATTTTTGTACTACACAAGGTCTAAATACATTACCATTGTGTTAAGCTTGATGTTAGTTCCTTATACACCAAGTTTTAGAGGTAAAGAAGGGGTGCAGCCTATTCAAAATAAGTGTGCAAAGATTGGAGGTTTAAAAATTGCCAATTCACGTTTTATTTTTTTGTGAACTTCATGTGCTTAAAAATGATAGTCCAAACAATCAATAAGAAGGTTTTCACCACGTCTTGTTCTCAAAAATATAAAAAGTGAAAAATATGAGGATTTCTAGGTTTTATGTAGAATAGAAGAAGTTTTTTGGTACCTTATCCGACAATGTGTGAAAATGTTTGACTTGGATTCAAATGTTTTTTTACACTAAAGACAAGAATTGTTTTTGATATCTTCAAAGATGGTACTATTCTCTACATGTATGAAAAATTTCAATGTCAATAGAACTTCTAGCAAAAATTTTGAAGCTGCTCGGAGTTCCCAGTTTGACTTGAAGGCTAATAACTTTCATATTGTGAATCCAAAACAAATGAAAATAATTTTCCATGAAGATCTTCTTGACAAGGACAATCTAGTATACGAAAAAAAAATTAAGTTTTTTTTTCCAAATTTTAGGAACGTGCCCAAAATTTTAAAAACGTCCACCAGGGTTAGATGGGTCTTTAGGGGTTAAACATGACACCTCGCTTTTTGTCAGCGCTTTTTGGGGTACCTATCGGCAATCACGATCTAAACATGGCAGTACACTTTGAAAATTCATAACTAATTCACATTTCATTGGAAAAATATGAACTTACTTAGGTTGACATTGTGATTATGTTGGCTATTATTGAAAGATAGATGTATTATTGTTTATTCTCTCCATATTGCTTAACTTCTTGGTTATAGGGAGGGGGGGTTACCTTACAACATCATGGAAATAATAGAGCCATTTATAAATCTCAATCTAGAACGTTCTATCCTTTTTCTTTTTATCTAATCTATCCTTTTTGTTTTGTCTAAAATTGTGCAAGATACATGTTTGAAATTAATAGTGTAGTTGGTTCTTTTTTGGTTTGGAGGAGCATAAGATTCTTGATGGACATACATCAAGAAAATCCTTAAAATAGTGAAGTTTAGTTATGTAAAGATTAATGTTTCCCAACACGTCTAAAAATTATTTAAACTTTTCTTCATAGAAGAGCTCAAATTTCAACCTTCATGAAAACTCAAAACCTCAAAGAATTACAAGTACCCTTCTCATGTTTACATTGGTGCCATGGTCCATCCAACCATGGTGGCGGGCCTTAAGACCTTGTTGTATGGGGACCTTTAAAATGTCTTTTGGGTGAGATTTCCAAAACTATCGGGTGATGGTAGAGTAGTTGCGGGTTCAATTCCTCGCTCTGAAATCTTCTCTCTCCTTGATAGAAACACTTGCCGCAAGTTGCCAATATAACAACTTGCTTGTGCATAAAAAATATTTAAAAAAATCTTAGAGGAAAAAGGACATAATCTTCTTCTGGAGGTATCTATTAATGTCTACTCTTGAAAAGTAGATTCAATACACTACAATAACTATGAAATTTAGAGTTGAAAACACGAAATATAAATACAAACACTAAATTTCAAGAGAGGCCTAAATGTGGCTACATTATAGATAAATCTAACACTATTTGTCATCCTTAGTAAAATTTTGACGTAGAGAAAGTTGGATGTGTACATTTAGTGCATGGTTTCTCCACCTTCTAATTTGGCTAGACATCTATTGCATTTACCTCACTGTTAGCAGAGTAAATTTCAACCAAAATTTCAACAGTAATACATTAGAGCATCACATAGTGACGCAAGTAACAGTATATCACCAAGGCAAAAAATTAAATATAGTGTGCTACAAAGTGTGTAGTCATACCTAACATCATATGTAACATAGTTCCATACCACTAACCTATAACACGCAATTAAGCAATTATGCACTTAGCCAAGTGCACTGGTTGTTGGTAGAAAGCCGCAAGTTATTTGCTCATAATTTTTTTTTAAATCAAAATTTGGCAAAAGTTTAGTATGTTTTTTGTCAAAAAAATTTGGTGTTTGTCATGTCATACATTGGCATCTTCATGTTCATATCAGTAATATATTTTTTACATTTGCTACCTTTTTTTAGAAAATATATGATTTCTAATCTAGTTTGCAAATCCTGCTACAAAATTATGATCATGTGCCCAAAGAGATTATAAATGTATTATGAGTTATTATAGGATTTTAGAGTACTACACTACAAATACAATGTGTAAGAGATACAAAAATATATATGCAATTTCCTAAGACAGTGTAAAGTACCCCACTGTATTTTATAATGCAAAAACATACATAATCAAGCAATTCCACACTATTGCTGAGGAATTCTAAAATCAAACATATCATATGGACCACCCAATATATAAATATATACCACCTACCGAACGATAGACACATCCCAAACTGCATTATACTAACGTACTTGCCACCTAAACTGCGTGCATGTTCACTATAGTATATAGCTCGAGGGCTCAGATCTCATCTTCTGGCGCAACGACTGCCTCTACGTGTCCAATGGCACTATCTATCATAGTGGACAGTTCATGATCCTGCACTGGACAATCTCCCACATCTTCGATGCCAATAGACGCACACTCAACATATCGGTAATTGTCAAGAACACCCTCCCGCGTATGCCTTACGCTATCTTCATTGTAGAAAAAGCCATCCTCTGCATTGAAAGACATCTCTCGCTCTGATGAGAAGGCCCCCTGAAATGCAATGATGTCCTCGGATACGCTAGATCTTGGAACAGAAGGCAAACCTGGTCTGCTATCACTCTCAATACCTCCGAACGTCTCTTGTGTCTCCAATACTGGCTCTGATTGAGAAGGCATTAAAGGCTATGGAATCCTCCTCTGCACCGAAAAAAATTCACATGAATCCAATTCTTCTTCCTCCATCTCCAGCCTAGGACCATCAAATGTACGCCCCCCTCCTGCCCCTGCCGCCAAACTAACATCTACAACACCGGTATCTTGCATCCTCTCTGTAGGTGTTGTAGACGTCTCCCTTGGAGTATCTCCCACCGTCCGTTGCGTTGATGGAATCCTCTCTTTGAGGAGATTGGTTCACTCCATCTTCATCGGCGTCTGAACTACTGCGAGATGAGGAATCTTCAGTGGTATCTGAACGTGGCAATCTCTCATGTAAACCACCTCCATCCTCATTGTCGTCTTCATTCTTCACTCCACCAACCGCCTCTTCAGTCTCAGGTACGATGTTGCAACCAATACTTGTTCCACCAGTCCTGACCAACAGTTGTCCTTGGAAATTGTCGGACAACTCATTCTACAGGAATGAAACTCTGTCTATACAATCGTCAATGATACAAATCTCAGATCCTTGGAAATCTCCTACAAGGATCGTGGGAATGACCGTAGATATGTTACACGCCACTAAACCCCAATCATGGGGCAAATATGAGCCCACTAGTCTTGCCAGCTCTGATGGAGATCTCTCAAGTGAATCAACTTCAGAGGGTTGGTGTGCCTCACTCCAGTGATCCAAGAAAACAAGTGGAAGTGGAACGTCTCCAGAAACATAGTTCGGGCCAGGAGATGTACCCACAGGGTGCTGCATACAAATCACAACATCGCCAATCGATTGTACTACATGCTCCAGACATCCATTCTCTGTAAAATCGAGAGCATAGGAATTAACCGAGTTGGAATCAAATGCCCAGCATCCACGTCGCATAGTACATCCCTCTGGAAGCTTCACCTTCGTGAAAAATTCTTCGTTGGCATATACGGCCGCTGGTAACAAGAAGATGACGTTCCATTGTTCAATATTTGCCATCTATAATGTCAGCTGCGCATGAAGTATCCCCACGTTTAGGTACCTCCATTCTCAAGATTCTCAAAGTGTTATCATTGTTGGGAGTATAAATGTGCCATGGAGGGAACCACCAATGCGGATCCAAGGATAAAGATAAAAGAGTTGTTTATGTTGCATCTGCGCAACCAGATGGAAGAACGTAGGCATTATTGGATATTCAAAAGGTCGTGTTATATTAGCCCTGAGTTTTACATGTGCATCATAGTGGATGGCATGGACCAAAACACGACCATGGTACCGAGGATACGTCAAACTGTGAAGAACATTGAACACCGGTTTGTGAAGACCCATCTGTGTGGTGCTCTTGTACATGGGATTGGTTTATATTGCGACGTGCGGTTTGGGGCTCACCACAAACACGATAGCAATCATTTCGTGAGTACATTGTTGTACGTTATTGGAGATGTGCTGCGGAGGAGGGGCTTTTTGCCACCAACTACGAATTCAGGCCGACAACTACACACGTGAGAACAAAAATATTTATATGTTTGCTCTATGTGCTACATTGGTGGGATTGGGATTTTTTCAGGAGGTGGAACTATCTTTTCTTATAGTGGGCCATACCCACGAAGATATTGATCAACGCTTCAGTTGTATATCAAATACGTTGAAGAGGTCGGACGTCGACTCGTTGAAGGAAATGATTAGTCTTATAGAACGAGAAAGATCTCCTACGGAGGCATTTGTTGGCGCCCGGCTGCTAGAGAATATATGGGATTGGAAACTGTTCATAACTCCTCACTTACTGACAGGTCAGGATTCATTGGTGGGCATAACATTTTCGCACCACATGCAATTCTATATGGACAATCGAGAAGGGACTCGTGAGGTTCGAGTACAACACAAGTATTATTGCAAGGATCCATAGGGACCGGAGGCAGGGACGAAAATTTTCAGGTCATTGCCAAATAGGCATGAACGACCATCGTTTGCGAAAGTATTTGGAGCGGACGAACGGGAGTTGAAGGCGTTGGATGACTTCATTGTATATAAACAAAGGTGCATTCAAAGGTTGCAGCATGAGGACAAGAATCGTGAGGAAAAAGTAGAGGCTGAAATATTGAAACTCTATTTAGCTCAATTTCCACACAAAGATCGTAGCAATGAGCATCGTACCTCTCCGTTTTGGCCTTCAGAGTTCTCCAACACCAGACCTATAGGGAGCGCATCTTTGTTAGTAATGGATGGTGCAAACGAAGAAAATCGCGAGGTAAATGTCGTAGAGCAGGTATTGGCCATGCTTCCAAATGCCGAGGCTCGAGGATATTTTAGTCCTCGTAGAAGAAGATCCTCTAATCAAGTAGTGCGTAGGGCACAACAAACAGAGCGCAACTATGTTGAGGAACGCGCCGAAGAAGGAGCAATGTATGAAGGTAATCATGACCCATTTCCACCATTTAATCCACAATCTGATATTTGTTGTACACAATTTGTAGCCTTGTGTGTTGATCGAGCAGAGATAGTAGGTGGTGTACCATTCTACGTGAGAAAAGTGATTGAGGAAGGAAAAAACCGATGGAGACTTAAGATTAAGGTTTGTTGGTATTGGCCCATCATCCAAAGGGGGGTTGCTGATGGACATGGGTCTTCTGCACAACGGTATGCAAATTGCATGGATTCATTCTGGGAGCCATCTGGGGAGAGCCATAGTTGGATAGAGAAAGATGCATGCATTTTTTCATGGGTAGACACACTGGAAAGAACCATGTCCGGGGCCAGCGGGTGGAGAAAGCGCAATGTATTTGGAATGCAGGTTGAAAGCATGATTCGCACTCTTCTATCGGCGAAGGCTCACATCCTACAATATATTGCAATGCAAACCGAAGCTATCGATGATGACCGTTTGCAAGCAACCCTAAATTCTATGGAGTAGATAGTGTGCCTTTTTGAGAGTATACTAGTTGTGTACAGTAATTGATATATGGTGTATGTGTAAGAGTAGTATATTCTAAGGGTGATGTAAGACGTTATGTCTTTAATCCTTTGGAGTAAAGCTGTGTTTACTATTGGTGGTAGGTCCAATTATTGAAGCATCTATATTTAGTTTTCACCATTGTATGCATTATGTACTACGTAGAATATCTTTTAATCAACTGCCAACCCTTGCATAAAGCATGTTTTTTTGTAATTACGCATGTCCTTCAAATCTATCTTTGAAATATTGTGAAACTATATTAAATACACATTTATCTAGTATTAACAAGGGGCCACCACAAATTAGTTGAAAATGCCAAAAAATCGCTTCCAAAATGAACAACCATGATTGTACGTAATATTGTTGCAGAAGCTCAATTTTTTTTCCTTTGGAAAACATTTTTTTTCTTTGATTTTTTTTTTTTTTTCAATTTTGCCACATTTGTTGGCAATGGCCGCCGTTGTACCCAAGTGCACTTTTAAATGGCCAAGTGCCTAATTGCTTAAGTGCGTGTTCTATGTCTAATGGACTGTTAAAGGGAGATTTCACCTCAAGGTCGAATGAACAATTATCTCTATGCTCATTCAAACTACAATTCAGGGCAATAAGACAAAAGTCCCGATCTGGACCTTTACTGAGTCTAAAACTCCAGAATTGATCTAGATCTAAATCTAGATCTAAGTCTAGAGTTAGTTAGAATTGCGTTTCTGCTGTTTTCCTTAAGTTTAACCCACAGATCTGAAGTTTCCGCACTCACTTACAGCAAACCAGACCATACCCACAACAATTCGGGACTTGATTCTAACTCTTAGGTGCAGAAATGATGTTGGGTTTAGTAGATCGGTCTAGATCTATATCAGATCTAGTGTTTTCAAGCCGAATCTCTAATACCCACAACCAAATGTAACTCCGAATGATTTTCTAACTACAAGATCCTACTCACACATTCACACCCTCACACAAACACACCGTAGATAGTAGCAAAGTCTTGCTTTACTTCCTCAAACGTTCATAAACCTCTTCCATACTCCATACAACTCAAGATCCACACAATACGTCCACTTCCTAGCTCTCTAACTCCACTTCTACAATCTAGTCTAACACCCAAGAGCTCCGCACACACACACACACACCCAGAGAGAAGAGAGAGAGAGCCCATCCCCCAAGGAGTGGCTCTCTAACCCCTCCAAACCCTAATCTGCCCTAATGGATGAAAGGTGTCCGGATGGATGACATCCATGTCCGGACAGTTTCATCCAAAATCTGGACACTTCATCCAAAGTCCCGACTGGACAGTGTCATCCACTGTCAGTCCGGACAGTCTCATCCACTGTCCAGATTCATCCACTAGTTACTTTCTAACCATAACTACTGAATAACTTCGAAAAATTACTACCTGGAGCTCATAAGAAGCCTAAATCCCCGGTTAACATTATCTCCCTTTTGAACAACATCTGCCCTCAGATGTTCAAGTGGTAAACTAGAGAAAAACATAAGTTCAGAGATCTACTACTAGGTTAAAAGTCCAGACAAGTCACCTCTAAAGTTCCGCTGGACATCTCTAGCCACTAGAAGGAAGACACACTCTGCTTGGAACGTCTTCAACGCTGGACACACCAACTCCAGGCTCTGCACGGGTCTCAACGTGCACTGCTAGTCCAGGTTTGGACATTGGCATCCTCTCTGCATTCCGCCCGGTTGCTGAAACCTGCGGAGTCTCGATCACACGAGATGAATCCACCCTAGGAGGTGGCATCGACGTCCCGATAGTCCCTGGAACCATTGCAGAACCGGAAGCTCCCTGGACTTGATAAGAGGTACTCCCTAACAAAATGGTTGGAATCGAAAAATCTGGAGTTGGAAGACCACTTCCAGATTCCTTGCTACATGGAATCGAACTCACTCCCTGATCTGGAAGATCTTCTGCCTCCTCTTCATAATAATAGATGAAATCCGGATAGGCATCAACAAAGCGAAGAAGGTATTGGTTCAAGCGGTCCAGATCAACCTGATAAGCTCCTACCTCGCTCAAAATTTGGCGGCGTGAAGCCGTCAATAGTGGCTGAACTATCCCTCGATAGGAGGCCTGCTGGCGTCCCTCAACTAACTCCAGTCGACGGCGAAGCTGGTGGTTATCGACCACCATTTGGTCGAATGCTCTGAGACGAGCACTCAGCTTGGTCTCCCGTTCTACTCTCTCAATCTGGGCTGCTGCCACTCGACTTGGATCCAATCTAGACATTTCCTGTCTAGAGACTTCCAACTCCTGCTGTTGAGCTGCCATTGTTTGTGAAGTCGTCTGGACCTGGAGTTGGAGCTCCTGGACAGTCCTACGAAGTATGGTATTCTCCTGAAGTAATTGTTCCCGAGTTGGCGGTTCCTGATCCAATTGTGCCCGTAATGTTTGAGTTCTGGACAAGGCTTTAGAGCTAAGATCCAGATAGTGAAATACCTCCTGAAACCCTTCCGCCACGTCTTGATTCTGTTGCTGGATGTGGAGGATGGCCCGTTCCAGCTCTAGATCTCCTGATCTGCTGTCCGGTCTCACTACCTGAATAGGAACGTCCAGAATTGGAGGTGGATCTTCTTACGCCACCGGAACTGCCACCTCTGGCACCATATCGCTGGACTCCCTTGCTACAACGGACTGTACTGGATTTGCTCGATATGGTGACTCGTCCTCCATCTCCAAGTGTTTCCTCAATCTGCGAAAACTTCTGGTGATTCTCGGAAGTGGGCTGGATACGTCCACTTCTAATCCTGCCTCCTCTGGAGAAAACTGCCTTTGGTTAAAAGTGACCTCGCCTCGTTCTAACTCCCGTAGTTCTTGGGAGTCCAGTTCTGATGCTGTATTGGCTGCAAGAGTCTGGGGAGTGAGTAGAGGTTGGACCTGCCTGGGCCTTTTTCGGCTCTTGATTGGGCTCTGGGGAGGAGTCCTCTTCCTCGAATGACTCCTCGTGGAGCGTCTGCCTGGAAATGACGTGGTCGAGGGAGGTGGTCCTTCTGGAGATACTGTGATAGGTATGGGATTGAGGGGAGTCCGTCCCCGAGAGTCTCCGTTACCCTCCTGCAAGTCCCGAGGTACCCCAGAAAAGGTATTCCCTGGGTTAATCTGGACATCTGGCTCACAATACTCCTCCTCATGTGGAAACCAGCTCCTAAGTAAGGTATCTATCAACTCTGCGCCTGGAATCTCGGTCATTCCCCCGAGATATACTCTTGTCAACATCCTTCTTAGTCCCGATACCACCAATGGTGCCCAGTTGTGATTATAGTCCTTGGTTTCTACTGCATGATAGAGATAGCCATAAGCTCATTACTCGCATGTGAAGATCGTTTCTTCACACATAGTACCTCCACCAAGGCCTGGATGCGGGTCTGATACAGTGTAGAGAGTCCTGATATCTGGACGCCATCTGTAGTAAAATGTTTAGCTGTCAGGCTAAAACGTTTTTGGTACAACCGATGCGATTCCTTGGTGCTCCTGGAAATAACCAAAGTCTGCGTGCCTTCCAAGCCCAAGGCTTCCTGGACTACCTCTTGAGTGATGGCCACTGGAATACCTCGGACGACCGCCCGCACGGGTGATTCTGGAGTTAATGTCTCCGATCTCTCATGAATGAAACCTTCTACAAAATCCCGAACCAACTCCTCTCGAGGTGTAGACCATGTATACTCATAGAACGCTCCAAGTCCCACGGATCCAGCCCAAGCATCATCATGGATCTCTCTCCAATTGTGCCAGAATTTAAATTGTAAAAACTAGAGATTTAGCCTTCGGTATACCTGTCGGGGAATTCGCAGTCGTCTAGGAACTCTCGCATCCTATTGTGTCACCTTCCGCCGAACAGGAACAACTTCTCCGGCGTTCGCAACTCCCGAAATACTGGCAGGAAGTCCAGTGCTCCCTGTAGGCTTCAACACCACTCCAGAAGGTCCAGCTGGAAATGGAAACTCCGGATGGTTTGGATCTTCTCCGGGAACGGTAGTCAACTCCAGAGGGGCACCTCTACCCGGGGGAGTCATCAGGGATGTCCTGGACGCTGGATGTGGCACTAGACCCGGAGCTGATATCCCTAGCAAGCTGGGTGGTATCTCGGTGGTGATAGCGGATGACATAATCCCCGGAATGGGATTTCCGAGTCCTGCAGGTGTAGAAGTTCCTCCCGCCATTCTCGAATCGAGGCTCTGGACTTCCCCACTATTAACAGCTCCAGAACTACGACTTGTAGACTCAAGTTTTGAAACAACAATTCCAGAACGAGGAGATAACCTTAAACTCGGTTCCAGGTTCCACCACACTCCAGTTTTACACTCTTCTAATACTAGTTTTCTTTTTCTCTTTTGTTTTCTAGTTTTCTTGACTAATATGTCACAATTTTGCAAACTCACCAAAGCTTCCACTATTCCAACAGTCTGACCTTTACCCGTAGTTGGTGTAGTGATGTGCAAGTGTTTCCACCTATCCTTGCCCTCTCCAGCCTTGCTCTCCCCTTTCGATTTCTCCTGTCGGCTTGGATGACTCTGGACCTTGACTGCTTTTCGTACTCGCACTATCGCGGCACCTGCTGCCTCTTCTGGGCTTGTCTCCTTTGCCTTCGTGCACGTGGCTGTGGCGGCGCAGTTGGTGTCGGTCTTGTTCTTCGCTGAAATCCCCGTTGTTTCTTCCTGGTCTACTCTTGTTTTCAGCAGCTGGGTGATCGCGGTCTCTCTTCGTGCCTTCTTCGCCTCTCTCGTCGCTACGCTTTCCTTCCCAGACTCTCCTACGTCGTCCAAGGGTTTGGCTGCCTCCTCGATAACGGCTCTTGATGCGCCGGCCCTGCTCTTCGTGGGTGTCTCCCCGGTTACCCGCTCCGCTACGTACTGCCAAGGTCGCTTCTCGTTGTACCTCGGAACCCTATTCTTGTCTCTAAATTCTGTCGCGTCTCCTTCGGCTCGCTCTCCTACTCCTCGATGCGCTGCTGTCGGTGCTTCCTTTGTTGTTTTCGCAACTGTTGGCACCTGGACTCGTGGTGGCGCCTGGAACTGCACTGATCGAGTCCAGTGGCTCGAAGAAGGGGTTGTCCGCTGCTGCAATGGCGCTCGCTGGAGTTGCTGTGCTCTTACTGCTTTCAAAACCCTAGCTCTCTCTCTCTCTTGTATAGTACTCTCCGTACCCTCAGCACTCCTAACTCCCTTCTCACTCGACTCCACCCACCGCTCTCTTGACTCCACCCTCTGCTCTCTCGTCTCCTTCTCTTCGCAAGACAGGATTCCCTCGGTTTGTCTCCTTACCCAGTAGCTGCTTGCCGGATCTTCCTGCCTGCTACCTGGGTGACTGTCCTCCAATCGGGATGATATACTTTTCATCCACAGTTCTTCATCCATCATACACCGAGTTTGTCCGTGCTGATATCTACCATTTGTGCTGGATGTCCTTGTTACGGGATGGCAGTTTTCATCTCGGTTAGATGAAAACGGTTTCATCCAAAAAAAATTGTCTTTTTCGAGGAAATCGTTCGTTGTCAACCCCTTCCCCTTTAATCTGGATAAAACTGGATCTTGCTCGCACAGTTCCTCAGTACTATGGGTGTCCAGATGAAACGAAAATTCTCCAGAGTCGATTTCATCTGCTCCCGATACAATTTGCTTTTTTTTACCACCCTCTTCTATTTGGAATGAAAAATCCATCTCACATAGAGGTTGTACCTTAGTCGTAGGCTGCATGCTGGGACTGGGATTTTCCCTACTCCCTTGGCCAGTTTCTTTCTCCATTATGGCCACCATGTTGCATCCTAACATCAGCCCCCACCGTTTCTGCTCAATCTCCCCTCTCCATTCTTCCTCCTCCTGCTGCTGCTGGTTTCCTCTGGAGTTGTCTTTCTCCTTTTGTTGACTTTCTGGTGTTTGGATGTCCGGCCAGAGGTAGCTAGTGTCCAATTGGTTGTGTATTGCCAGTGTTGAAGTAAACACTGGACTTTGCAATTCACTCGGATTCTCCTGGGCCCCCGTTCCAAATTCTCTTCCCTCTGTAAACTCCAGACATCCAAGTCCTTCACGGTTCATCTGCATCCCTTGAAGATTCAAGCGCTCCCCTGGACTTCTGGGCTGTATAAGTCCGTGTACAGGTGTTGACATATTCTCTGGACCACCATGTTCAGAGAGCTTCGATTCTTCCGGACCACCACGTCCAGACAACTCCAGATTGACTTCGTGGGTCATTTGCTCTGTCTGATTTACTCCTGCTAGAGTTGTTGTAGCATCTGAACTTCCCAAAAAAGTTGAAGTGATCTGCACTTGGTCTTCCGGACCTCTATCCCCCTTTTGCTGCACAATCCATCCCTGGATTGAGTCACTGGGAATCACTGGGAGGGACGGGTCTTTCTCATAGAACCGATACGGCTTGAGTTTGTTAATGTTGACTAGTATCGGGTTGGGGTCGAAATTGTCCATCTTCACCAGAAGAACTATATTGTTCTGTAACCTGTACTTGATTCGATAGGGTCCAAACCACCGACTCTTGAATTTGCCCGCGTGCTCCTTATGGCCCTTTGGATACCATAAAACATGATCTCCAATCTGGAAGTCTTTCTGCTTGTAATGTTGCTGACTCCAGAGCGCTCGGTCCCACTGCCGTTTGCCAACTTGCTCCTGGGCCACTGTTCGGTATGTGTCCACCTGTTCCAGATCTGCAATTCGAGCTGTCAAGACACGTGTAGAGGTATAGTCCAGCGAACCTTCCGATGTCCGGGTTGGGATCAGATACTCCGTTGGCATCAATGGATGTAATCCATATACCAACTGGAACGTTGTATGTCCAGTTGATACCTTGTATGTTGTTCGGTAGGAGAACAACACAGTATGGAGATGTTCATCCCAGTCCATGCGCTTCTCATTCACCAACTTTGTGAGGAGCTGACCAATCACCTTGTTGGTAGATTCCGCTTGACCATTACCCTGTGGATAGTATGTTGTAGAAGTCCGGTGCTGGAGTAAAAAATGGTCCACCATATACTCTATTGTCTCATTGATAAAGTGGGAGCCTTGGTCGCTGACAAGTGTCAAAGGACACCCGTACCTGGTCAGTATCTGTTCGTACAGAAACCTTGTAGTAACAGCAGCGGAGTTTGTTTTCAAAGCCCGAGCCTCGACCTACTAGGTGGCATAATCCGTTGCCACCAGAATATACCGACACCCACTTCTGGACGCCATGGGTTTAATGGGCCCAATAAAGTCCAGACCCCACTTCATAAAGGGCTCCGCTGGCATGCTGGTAACTAGTTGGGCCAGCCCAATGTTGGCCATCCCTCCCACACGTTGACATTTGTCACAAGCTCTACAATATTCAGATACGTCTCTATGCAGGGCTGGCCACGAATATCCAGCATCCAGAATTTTCCGGGTTGTAATATCCTGCGAAAAATGGCCGCCCCCAACTCCAGCATGTAGCTCCCGCATGACCAGTTCTGCTTGGACTGGGTCTAGTACTCGACGGATAACCAAATCCTGCCCCCTCTTGTGTAACACTCCAGATATGAGGGTGAACGGCAATGATTTGAGGATGAGCTTTCGTTGTTCATCCTTGGTCAATTCTAGACGTAAATGTCCAGTATGGAGGTAGGCCGTCACATCTTGTAACCACTCTGGGTTCACGTAAAACAGGCCAGCATCTCCAGTCTGATCCTCAATTCCAGTGGCTGGTTCCCCATTGGGTAATCTGGACAACGCATCTGCTATGCCATGAGTCTTGCCTGGTTTGTAAACCACAGTGAAGTCGTACTCTTGAAACAACAAGAGCCATCGTGCAATTCGCCTGGATACCTGCGGTTTATTGACCAGGTACACTAAAGCCATATGATCCACATAAAAGACAATTTTATTGCCCAACAAATAGTGTCTGTACTTGTTCAGAGCGTATACCATCGCCAGAGCCTCCCGTTCTGTCGTGGTGTAATTCTTCTCAGCTGAATTCAACAGTCGAGAAGCATAGGAGATGGGCTGGTCACATTTCCCAGTGGGATTCTGGGCCAACATAACTCCCACGGCGATGTTTGATGCATCAGTATGTATGTGGAACTCCAGATCCCAGTGTGGCACAATTAGAATCGGGGCATTCTGGTACTTCTCCTTGATATCCAGCCAAGCTTTCGCGCATTGTTCAGTCCAGATGAACTCCTCGGTTTTTCGCATGAGCTTGGTAATAGGCTCCATGATGTGCGCATAAGACCGGATATAGCATCTGTTGAACTGGGCAAAGCCGTTAAACACCTGGACATCTCCAGGTTTTGTCGGTCTGGGCATATTGGCAATGACCTCGATCTTCTTTGGGTCTGGAAATTTGCCTTCCCTGGACACGACATGGCCCAATATGATTCCAGAGTACACCAGTAGTGCACATTTGTCCGGGTTCAGACTTATGCCGTACTCCCGACACTTGATAAAGCACAACTGAAGTTTCTCCAGGTGAGTGAAAATATCACTATAGACGCTGAAATCGTCCAGAAACAACTTCATGAAATCGTCAATATATTCCCGAAAAGCTCGGTTTACCGCTCTCTGGTATGTGGGTGGAGCATTCTTGAGTCCAAATGGCATCACCATCCAGACAAAAGCTCCCCAATCTATAACAAATGCCGTCTTGTATCTATCCTCCGGGGCAATCTGGATCTGATGATATCCAGAATACCCGTCCAGGAAGGAGTACATCTCATGTCCTGCGACAATATCCAGTACTTCCTCCGTAAAAGGCAACGGATATGGATCTTTCTTGGTTGCCGCATTCAACTTCCGAAAATCTACGCAGATACGCAATTTTCCATTCTTCTTCGGCACTATGACTATTGGTGATAGCCATGTGGCATCTTTCACAGGTGTGATGAATCCAGCCTGTAGCAATTTGTCCAGATCCCGCTTGACAATGCTGGCATAGTTAGGGTTCATCCTGTATCTGGCTTGATGTGCTGGAGGAATATCCTTGTCCAACTCAATTCTATGCTGGGCTATCGAAGGGGGAATTCCCTTCAAATCTTTGTACGTCCAGGCAAAGACATCCTTATACTCCCGAAGGAGTGTCTCTGCTTGTGCTGCCAGTTCCGGATCCAGATCAACATTAATCTTTAAATACTGTGGGTCCTCCTCTGTCCCAACATTGACCTTCCGTAGTTGTTCTGACTCGGGAAGTGTCCAGGCCGCCACCTTCATGTTCTGGACCTTGAGTCTCGCTGGAGTTTCGTCTACATCAATGTCACCTTCCGTGAATGTGTAGAAGTGATCCGGGTACGTGGCATCTGGACTCGTCGGGCCCTCGGAAGAAGCCTGCGGGTCTGACACCGGCTCCTGTAACGTGGGAGTGTCTGGGAGCAAGCCCGAATCTAGGCTTGGGCCGAAACTGGGTAGTGTGACTGTCCCAACGACCAAAATGTCTGATTCTGCTTCCAACCACCTAGACTCCTCCTCCTCGGTGAGTCCAACCTCAAAGCTATAGGCGACCACCACTTCCGGGAGCTTCGGTCTGGGACCTGTGCGCTGATTAACCGGAATGGTTTTCACTGTGCCGCCTCCTCGAATTGTCACCAGGTTGTTGCCCCAATCGTGCTAGACTTTGGCATCTATCAGCCATGGTCTTCCGAGCAACATACTATAGGCTTCATTAACCTCCTTGTTCTTGATCACCGTAAGACTGATCATATATGGGATTCCATGAATGTGAATCTTGACATTCCGAATAAGTCCCACCGGTTCGACAACCGTCTGGTCTGCCATAC
Organism: Bryoerythrophyllum caledonicum; assembly: GCA_963971425.1. NCBI lineage: Eukaryota > Viridiplantae > Streptophyta > Bryopsida > Pottiales > Pottiaceae > Bryoerythrophyllum > Bryoerythrophyllum caledonicum. The sequence goes on along the minus strand of OZ020520.1, from coordinate 15,809,112 downwards.
GTAATCTGTAGGGTGCAGCCTGTGGGTCGCTCAGGCCAAGACGCTTCCGCTCCTCGTCCGTGATGAGATGAACCCCAGATCCTCCATCCAACAGAACATTCTCCAAAGTTCCAGTACCTATTTGTACGCGCAGTACAGGCAAGTTCCGGTCGACATCGACTGCGGCACTAGAAACTGGACGTTGTACCCTGGATTGATCTGGATTTGTCTTTGGAGTGGGATTCGGGTCTGGAGTTGGCTGTGGTTCTGGAGGGGGAAACAAATGAGTTTTCATAAAGTCCCTGAGGTTGGGAGCCATGTGCAATAGCTGCCCTAGAGTCACTGTTACTGGACTCTGTAATATCTTCCTTCCAACTCCAGGAATGATGTCTGTTGAACCTCCGGACGTAGGTAACTCGCTTGGTGAGGTATTCTTGATCCGGGCTGGACTCTCTAGAACATCAGAGTCCGGAAATTCCATCCAATCTTCCGAAGAGGAAGGTATAGCTTCCTTATCTGGGTCTTGATTGGGCTGGGTAGAGGTCGTTCCTTGATCGGCCTGTTCCCGTTCTTGTATCTCCTTAATAGTATCCATCATCTCGTTCCGCAATCTCTCTTCTTCTTTCCACTCTGCCTTAGTCCAAGCACTCCTGGACTCAGGGGCTCGGTCTTCCTTGTCTGGAGATGCTAATCCTACTTTGAGACGTTGAGCTCTAGTCAGGCTGGCTACTGCAACTGGGTCTGCTTCCTCCAGTAGCTGGATCTCCACGTTGCTGACGTGATGGGCTGGATTAGCCTTGGTCTTAGCCGTCGTGGCCAGGAACTCTTCCCACTCTTTCTTGCATGGGCAGTTGTATCTCCGGTGCCCCGGTTGACCGCATAAGTGGCAAACTTCAGGCCGGTTATAATTAGAGTCTCCTCCTCCAGAGCGCGAATATCCTGGTCTGGAGTAGCTTCCGGAAGAGTTCTGTTGTGTGCCTTGGTTCGACTCGGGCTGGATCCGGACTTCATTGACATTCACCGGTGCTCCTTCCGTGGTTCTGCGAGGCAGTCCTTGTGGATTATCTGGATTAAACCAGCAATCAGGCTCCAGATGTCCTGCACGTTTGCAACGGGTGCAGAATTTCTTGGGCACTTCTGGAGTTACCGCCTTACTTGTGGTACCCCCTCCTTTGCCACTGGAGTCGTTTCTCCGAATCTCGATGCCTGTTGTTTTACCATTCAGGTCTGTACAATTCTCTTCGCACCGAAGTGCTGCATCGAGCAACTCCGTCAAAGTCTGGGCTGGAGCAATACTGGTGGTAAACTTGATGTACTCCAAAAGTCCAGCTCTGAAGTTGGTAATCCGGAAGCCCTCGCCTGGATCCGACTGTAGACATTTCATCAATGTCATAAAACGGTCATAATAGTCCTGGACTTTTTCGCCCACCTGCTGGGCGAAAGACTTCAGCTCCCGATACACGGCTTCATCAGTAGTCTGGCTCCTGTAGCGTTTTCGGAATGCTGCCTTGATGTCTGCCCACGAGCAGTAAAGATGATTCTCCAGGTATGTTTCATACCAGGCCCCAACCTTGTCGCCCAATGTGGTTCCGAACAAGTTGATGATAACTTGTTCGTCGGTTTCCCCATTGTGCCATAATGTTCGCTCAAACTGGAGTATGTGAGCATCTGGGTTGCTCCCTTCTTTGTTCTTGGTATACGGGAGGGGTTTCCGATTCGGTACCACCACCGGGGGTGCTGTGGTTCTCCAGACTGGAGCTGCTGCAGGACGCCAGGCTGGGTCTGTTGCTGGAGGTCCAGCTGAATAACGTGGTGGAGGATGCGTTGGTTCTGGATATCCCCGAATAGGTCCTCGGTGGCCTGCTTCTCCAGTATATAGCAGTCTGCCATCCACCATTGGTGGATAGCTGAGGTTTGGTTTTGGAGCCAGACCTGGAGGTGGACCCATTCGGACAAAATCTGTTGCCGTGGGTCTAGGCTCTGATCGGCTGACCTGAGGTGGATAGACCATAGGATAGGTGTCCACATACGGCTGCTCCATATAGTTCGCCGGTTCTGGTGGCCTTCGAGAGTTTTCAGTTGGATGGACTGGCCCTCCTGGACCTACTTCCCTACCGCTGGGTCTGGACATTGATGCGGCTCCCATTGTCTTGGGGGGCCTCTGGTCCATGTATTCTCGTTCTTCTGGGCCGGATGGTCTGGATGAGCCTCCCAGATAATCTGGAGGGCCGGTTTCTAAAAAGTGTCGCCATCTTCTTAACGGGTCCAGTTTTGGTGCTTCCGTAGATGGTTCAGCAGCGTTCCGCCACTCTTCCCACCACTGGAAAGTGTTCCGCCGAGCTACTTCTCTCCGCCGCTGAATGTCTTCGACCCTCTGTACTTCCAGGCGTCGTTGCTCGTCGTACCATGTTTTTTCTACATCCTGACGTTGTGTCTGCTCTTGCAGTAGCCGCATAGCTTCCGGAAGTTCAGGGCCAGACTTTGTCGGATAGCCCCACTGACTCCGATTCTACTGTATTGGATCTCCCTGTGTCCGTTGACGTCTAGCCTCCTTCTCTGCTCTCTGATGAGCCTTAAATTCGTCCAGCATGCGCCTTTGTTCCGCTATGAACTCTGGATCATGGTCAAAATCCTCTTCTTCTCTGAAATGGACGGTTGGTTTCCTGTGCTGATCTGGTCCAGAATGTCTCAGAACTGGACCCGAACGTCCCATGTCTGGACCGTATCTTCTAGGATTTTCTTGCCCCAACCTCTGGCTCATCTCGTCTAGACTTGCACGCAGATTGTCTGGAGTTTGAGCTTCGTTTCTTGGAGTTGGCGGTCTTTCCCATGCCCGGAGATCCATCCTCTCCTCTAGGTCTGGATCATTGACTAGCATGCTGATATTTGTTTGAACCGGCTCCCATCGGTGGTGGAGTGTGCCTTCGTGGACGCCAAACTCCCTCCGGTTCATCTCTTGTGCTCCCTCGACTTCTCTGTTGTCCTGCCTCGTCCGGATCGGGAGCTCTCCTAGATCTCCGGGTCCGTCTGGTCCTCTCGGGGGCAAATCGTATGCCCCCTGTGATGAATTCTCGCCAATCACCTCCATGTCTACTGGATTTCTCCGGTTCACCGTACTCTCCTCTGAGCTTGGATTCCGGTATCCTGTAGTGTCATCTGCCTCGGCTGTCTGCTCCTGAATCCTCGGTAGGATTCGTCTCCTCTCTTGCTGTGCTTGGAATCTTGCTGCGAGCTCCATGTCTAGACCTTCATAGTCTCCCTCCATCCTGTAGCAAGCGCTGCCACTGTATATTGCGATTTCTCTGTTGTATCATTCCAGCAGTGTGCTTCTCCAGTAATCCAGTGTGCGGTCCTCCAGTCTGTTACCTCCTTCGGTACTGCTATTGTAACCTGCACCTGTTCTGGTCTTTACCACTGTCCTGTTTCTACACCCAGATCACCCCACTCATACCAGTAGTCAGTAGTACATGCTCTTCATTCAGGTTAGGTCCTTTCCCGGTTCTAGATCATTTCTTTCGCCGTCAAATATTCTCTGCCAACATTCTCCCTGGGATAACATTGGTCCAGCCACTGTTTCCTTTCTGGTTCATTTCCCACTGGATGTCTAGATCTGATTTCCAGCTCCACCCTTGCTTCTTACCTAATTCCTTTGAGTCTTAGGTCTCAGTTTTGCCCTACTGTTCTCAACTGGTTTAGGTTTTCTTCTCTTGTTTTTCTTTCCTCCCTACACTTTTGTTGCATAAGTTGTTTGCTCTTCCTTTTTCTGGTTTTTATGGTTTTTATGTTTTCATCGTAATTTTTAGTGAATATCCAGATGTCTAATAAATATCTAGGGTTATATCCCGTTCATGTCTAGTTTTGCCCAGATTCTTCACTGATATATCCAGTAAATGTCCAGATTCCTCATTTATGTCCAGATTTATATGTAGTTTTTCCCAGATGTTTCACTGGTTCTATCATCTATGTTCCATTACTAATTTTCGTTTAACATACTTCGATGACAATCAGCCACACACATTTCCATTCCATCCAATTGTTGCAGAACTGTGAAATGTTTTGGATTTGGAACTTACCTCAGTAACACTGGACTATCCCCCTTTTGACGTAGGATCAGTCCTCTGATCCAGATCTGGACAAGTCTTGGCTGCACGATGTCTCCTCCAGTGTATCGTCTCCCAGACCACTGCTCCAAGGTTCCAATGCGAGTACCCGAGTCATTGCAAGTGTCCGGGTGTCGTATGTAGAGGTGCTGGGTGCGCCACTGTCCGTTTGTTGCTGGGGTCTAGATGCAGACACGGGATCTGCTGGTGGAGAGTCCAAAGGTAGTCTTCGGGAGTTGTGCAACTCCAGTTCCTGGATTGTAATCTTGGACGTCTCCCTGTAACGTGGAGTAGGTCGGGGAAGACTCTGATTAGGGTGATAGGAGTCTGGACACTCCAGATGTCGCAAGATGCCCCATTGTAATTCTTCAGGTGTGAGATGGTCACAACCGGACGGACTGTTTGGGGCGGTGTAGAAGTCCTCCTCCTCTTTAAAGCCCCGGTAGTGTTGATTACCGACGTACTGGTCAAAGGCTGCAATGGATTGTGCCAATGAGAGCTGCGCCTCACTGTTGGGCTCTTCGTTCGTCCTTGACCCCATTCACCTTGAGTTGGTCAATTATTTGGGGCTACTACAGATACTGCAGTGAACGTCACCAGTGTTGGGAAGTACTGTCCATCACTGGACTGAACTGTAGTGTAGGATTTCCTTTGGGTATCCGCTGGACTTCACTCCAGCTGGGTATTGACAGGGTATCTTTTAGACGGCACTCCCGCAGGGTATTGACAGGGTATCCTCCAGACTTCACTCCAGCAGGGTATCGACAGGGTATCCTCCAGACTTCACTCCAGCAGGGTATCGATAGGGTATCCTCCAGACTTCACTCCAGTAGGGTATCGACAGGGTATTCTCCAGACTTCACTCCAACAGAGTATCGACAGGGTATTCTCCAGACTTCACTCCAACAGAGTATCGACAGGGTATCCTCCAGACTTCACTCCAGCAGAGTATCGACAGGGTATCCTCCAGACTTCACTCCAGCTGGGTATGACGCAGGTAGATGCCAAACTTCTTCCGTCTGTGACTGTCTGTGCTGTCTGTGTCTGCCAGCAGCTGTCTGTCTGTGTGTCTGCAGCTGTCAGTGTCTGTCCGGGTGTGTCTGCAGCTGGCTGTGTCTGTCCGCAGCTGTCTATACCGTTTTTCTACTGCTTGATGAACCACCGCTTGTTACTCGCCAGTAGACTGTGATCTTGCGCTGCGCGTCAACAAGAGCCACTTGATCCGAACTTATGCATGGTCGCCAATGTTAAAGGGAGATTTCACCTCAAGGTCGAATGAACAATTATCTCTATGCCCATTCAAACTACAATTCAGGGCAATAAGACAAAAGTCCCGATCTGGACCTTTACTGAGTCTAAAACTCCAGAATTGATCTAGATCTAAATCTAGATCTAAGTCTAGAGTTAGTTAGAATTGCGTTTCTGCTGTTTTCCTTAAGTTTAACCCACAGATCTGAAGTTTCCGCACTCACTTACAGCAAACCAGACCATACCCACAACAATTCGGGACTTGATTCTAACTCTTAGGTGCAGAAATGATGTTGGGTTTAGTAGATCGGTCTAGATCTATATCAGATCTAGTGTTTTCAAGCCGAATCTCTAATACCCACAATCAAATGTAACTCCGAATGATTTTCTAACTACAAGATCCTACTCACACATTCACACCCTCACACAAACACACCGTAGATAGTAGCAAAGTCTTGCTTTACTTCCTCAAACGTTCATAAACCTCTTCCATACTCCATACAACTCAAGATCCACACAATACGTCCACTTCCTAGCTCTCTAACTCCACTTCTACAATCTAGTCTAACACCCAAGAGCTCCGCACACACACACACACACCCAGAGAGAAGAGAGAGAGAGCCCATCCCCCAAGGAGTGGCTCTCTAACCCCTCCAAACCCTAATCTGCCCTAATGGATGAAAGGTGTCCGGATGGATGACATCCATGTCCGGACAGTTTCATCCAAAATCTGGACACTTCATCCAAAGTCCCGACTGGACAGTGTCATCCACTGTCAGTCCGGACAGTCTCATCCACTGTCCAGATTCATCCACTAGTTACTTTCTAACCATAACTACTGAATAACTTCGAAAAATTACTACCTGGAGTTCATAAGGAGCCTAAATCCCCGGTTAACATGGACATATTCTCAATGAAGGAACAAACAAACACTTTATTCGTGCCACCTTTGGAGACCTGAGTTTTTGTTTACACCGTTGTTTTTCATGTCTTTCACAACATGAATGCCTGAGTAGCACCATTCAGGTGTCAACAACAAAAAAAAACAAAAAAAACAAAAACAAAAAAAAAACAAAAAAAAAACAAAAAAAAACAAAAAAAAAAAAAAAATGAAAGAAAAGAAAGTGCACATTGTATACCACTATGAATTCCTTGTGGATCCACAATTGCAACGATTCCTACAAAGTCCTCCAGCAAATTACCAGCATGATCAAAAACAAAAAAAACACGTACCAAAAGGTGATTCACCATGGATTGGTGCGAATTTCAAGTAGCCAAGTACGCACCTTCATCTCTTTATAGTCTCCAATGTACAGTACTGTACAGTACAAAGCATGATCAACCACCTCCGAGACTCAAACTCTCTCACCTCATAATCTACCTATTCCTCAGAATTCAGTCAAACTCACCCTGCTCACATTAGTTTACAAAAATATCATCCTTGACACCACCCAGATTATGAGCTACCGCCAAGAAAATATCTACACTCATCCCTCCCATAAGTTATACCTTTGATAAGTTATAATGCTGATAACATATAACCACTGCTGACGGCCTCACCACTACTCCAGTCTCATGTCAACCTCAGCCCTCCTCTCCAATTTTTGAGTCAACCTTACTGAGCCTCCAAAGTAGAATGCCGGCTGTGCCTCTTAAAGTTGCAAGTGAATCCGGCTGAAATCACCAAGCCCTCTCCTAAACCCACCACTAACTTCTAATCTCTACTAAATTCTTACCACCTCCACCCACCGGCGCCATATTTAGCTATAACTTACGGAAGGTGAGTGTAGTTGTATTCACTGAAGGGGCTCTTTGTGGATTTCACATTCAATGGTGATTGTTGGAGGAGGAAGGATCCGTTCATGAGCGCTTCGAACTCCCGGAAGTTGACCATCTCATCGCCGTCCTCGTCCACGCACCGGATCATGGCCCGGCAGTCTTCCACCGAGACGCTCCCGTCGCCGAACCCGGACAGGACGAAGTGGAGCTCCTCCGCGGAGATGAAGCCGTTCTTGTCCACGTCGAACACATGGAACGCAGACAGCATATCAGACTGCATTGGAGCTGGAGACTGGAGTACACTATGACGGCCCATCGCCCTGGTGTTGAGGTCCATGAACTCCGCCAGGTCGATGAACCCGTCGCCGTTGGTGTCGATCGCGCGCATGAGGTTGTCGAGGTCGGCGTCGCTCACCTTGTGGCCCTGCAGCGAGCGCACCACGGCGCCCAGCTCGTCCCTGCAGATCCGGCCGTCGCCGTTGCGGTCGAAGAACTTGAACGAGTCCGTCAGCTCCTGCACCAGCTGCGGCGCCAGGTTCAGATCGATAGTCCTCCTCCCAATCGACTCCATCGCGACACACACAAAGCGCGCTAGCAGTCTCAGTCGATCACTGAAGATGAACTCTCACCAGAACTTGTACTGCATCTCACCACCACGCTCGCTGCGTCTTATGATTGCAGAGAGCCTGTGACTTCGTCAGTGCAGGCAATCTAGGAGTCCTTGTTGCTAGCTTTTTTTCTGGGGAAGTCTCGGATGATACTGGTATGATACCATCATGGTACTGTGGTGATACTGTGGCGGTAGAGGAGACCGTTTCAGGCTGGACTTGAAGTCAGCGAATAGGATGTGGTGACTGATTTTTCTTCTGCCGCCGCGCATGAGCGTCGGTGGGGCCACGGATCCAGGTTCAACGCTGCTTTGTTGACTCCAGTTTCTGATACGGTACTTGCTCAGGTGGAATCAGCGCTCCGATGTGTTCCTTTGTTTGAGTAACCCTTCTCAATCCAATGTGGCAATTGAAATGGTATTTCTCCCATAGCACCATGCTTTTTTAACTAATTCCTACAAAAGTTCTCCAGCAGTAAGTAAATAGGAAGTGGTGAAGTTGCTGAAGGACAGGATAGCTTGGATGCGAATATATGCCAGTGATGGAGCACAAAAGTGACCTTTTTATTATTTCATGTAACGGATGTCACGGGAGGGTGGGCCAGGGTAGGACAGAAAGGGACCTCTTTTTCTAGCTTCTTAAGAAAAAGTTGGGGGTCCAACACATTTTTGGGAATTTGTTTGTCCAATTTGGGGCATGCGGCCCCAATTTACTCTTGGAGGTCCACCGTTGGTCTAAATAGGGTCAACATAAAAATAGGGGTGACGCTTTGTCCACACCCCTCTTGCCTTACCATCTGTCTACATGGTTTAACCCTTGAACGTCAAGAAGGTGACAGTGGTGGCCATTGTATCTACATGTTTACTATTGTATTTGAACATGATAAGATTCAAATAAAGAAATGACCTCCAAATGAAAGATGTTGGTTGAAGAATCTTCAATCCAAAGGTGTAAGTCTTGCTAAAAATTAATACACTTTCAATATTTTACAATGTTAAATACGTTCCTCTATATACGGTTCTCGACTGACGTTTAAAGATTAAGAACATCTCCACTAGAGTATGGGGCCGCGGCGGATTCCCCCATGATGCTGTGAGATAATTCAACACCGTAGACGCCAAAATGGGTAGCCGGTTACTCAGGTTACCCGAGCCAACGGGATATGCAGCCTTTGACTCCAAGCACGCTCCAAAATGGATCTCAATATTGTGATTGCTCAAGCCATTTTGGAGAGGTGGGCCCTTGTTTTAATGGCATCCTCTCATTTTAGGGGGTCTAGAGGCTTTTTAAAGAGTTTTTTGGGCAAATTTGGAGCCTCTCAGAGGCCCCTATTTGTTGTAAGTAGGTCCCACATCGAAAAATAAAATAGGGGCCACGTTTTACCCTACCCCCTCCTCCAATGACTTGGGCAACCAATTTATTGAGATCCCTCCAAAATGTACCGTCTCCCTGCTCCACTCGCCGCCTGCCATATGTCCTTCACAGAGTGGCTGCGGCAAAAGGTTTCCAAAGTTACCAAAGTTAACTCCAGTGAAGCTCAGTTTGCAGTGAAGTTCTAGCCTCAGAATTTTTATACATGGGATGGTTGAAGTGACCATCTGGTCTACAAGATTAACCCTTAAACGGATTTGCCAGCCCGAGGGGCTTGGTTTTTTCATTGTTCAACTCACTTTGACCATGATTTTCTAATGATGGATATTCATTTTATTGATTTTTCTTTTTCAAAATTCTTTGAATGTATAATAAAAATCATGTGATATAATTAGAATGTAAATGGTAGCTAAATATGGGTGTTAAAATTCAAAGATTCTATAAATTTTCTATAGAAAAATTTGTCGTTTAAGGGTTAATTAAAATGCCTTCAAAATAAAAGATGTTAACCCCCTTTTGCTAAGGTTCTACTTTGTGATTGATGCTTAGCAAAACAAGTTTCGAATGTGCCATAAAATAGGCTATTTTTTAAAAAAACAAATCACTAATTTTGTATTCTTTGTCAATTATTTTATTACTATTTTTTCCAATGCTTATAACTAATTCAAAATGAATATTATATTTGTATGGAGGTGAACAATCCTGCTAGGTTGCTATGGTTGTGAAGTAGGATGTTTGTTTTTAAAACTTGCATCAACTTCAGAACTCCCAAAAGCCTTGTAACAAGAATACACATTGAGTACATTTTTGAAAAACTTATGTATCTGAATGCATCATTGTTTGTTGTAACAGACACAGAACTGAATGTCTACAAATAAATTTATGTAAAATTCTCCAGGTCAGAAGGAGGATTAGATTTGAATATACCAGGTTTACTCCAGCAAGACCAAGTTGCATTACAAGGTCAAAGAAATGTGCTCATATTAGATTTAGAAAGGAGACTGGATTTGGAGGAAATCATGAAATTTTACACTAAGAGAAGTCGGAGTTAATTTCTCTTCTTCTCTTCTTCCACATACGTTTTTCGGCCAGGTTCTGGGCTCAAAATACCTGTATCATCAATGGAAGGATTCGAGCTTTATCCAAGTTATACAGCTGCCTGTAAAAAGGGATAAAATTTTCCACAAGCCTGGGCGGCATCGTCCCGCGGCTGAAAGCGTCAGTCGCCGCTGCAAAAGACACGTCCCGTTAGTGGGCGTCTCCACTGCCGTTAGTTCAACCGGCGAGGATCTGCCATTCTGGCGTGGAGTTTCTTCCGCACAAAAGTGTGAACGCGGGTACGTGGGGCCCTTAGACAAACAGGGGCGCTTTGACCACACTGTCCGCGAGTTGACAGAAATGGATGAGGTGCGGTGCTTCCGGTATTCTTTCGGCATGTGCCACCATTTTCTTCCAGCACCTGAGCGTGTTCCGGTAACCCTGGTGGCTTTCGAGGCAGCGTTTTCCAAGTATTATCAGTCAATCAAAGAGTGATCCTGGTCATCGGCGGTGCAACTTCGATGGCGAACAAGTTTTACCACCTACAATAGACTCCGAACATACAGAGCGTGGCATGGAATGGGCACATGTGGCTGGACGCGTTGATGAGCTCACTGGAGTCAAACTACACTAAAGATCACATTTAGTGTAATGCTTAGTAAATGACTTGTAAATGCGATAAGTTTTTACTCTTGATGCCAAATTTTACCAAGAGCACAACTCTCTATAGTATTCAAATAAGAGGATCATTGTAAACATAGTTGGTAAAAATTTTCACTTAAAGTAAAAAATTATTGCATTTACAAGTCATTTACTGAGCATTACACTAAATGTGATCTTTAGTGTAGTACTTCTGCACTCAGACAGAATCCAGAGTAGTTTACAATGCCCACTTCTCAACTGATGGATTCCTATGTGATACTCGTCCGATACCTTGTAATACTTGGTTAACCCCTAAGGTTGCGTGACAGTTTCACACCAGAACCACTTCAAAGTTGTTGGATTGTAGGGCAATGAATAAAGAAGGAAACGAAAACTTTTATTTCTAGTTTTGACCATAGGATTTGAATGAAGATTTATTATGTGACATACTCACAAAATTTCATAAGCTGTGACCGCAAGGATTGAAAGACTGTAGTATTTGAAGTCAAGCAAATGGTTCATTTTCTTCCTTGCGTTCAGTGGATTAGCAAACTTCGACTTCACTTGGTGTCAAATTTTTGCACTACACAAGGTCTAAATCCATTACCATCTTGTTCAGCATGATGTTTGTTACTCATACACCAATTTTAGAGGTAGAGGAGCGGTGTAGCATATTCAAAAGGTTTGTGCAAGGAGTGGAGGTTCAAAAAGTGCCAATTCACGCTTTAATTTTTTGTGAACTTAATATGTTTTAGATTGATAATCCGAATGGTCAACAAGAAGTTTTATTGTTTGCACCCATTTTGTTGTAGTAAAAGAAAAAAGTAAAAAACATGAAGACCTCTAAGTTTTATGTGGAAAAAAAGGAGTTTTTTGGTACCTTGCCGGACAAAATGTGACAATGTTTGACTTGGATTAATATGCTAAGAAGAAGAACGTTGGTCCCCGGTAGGGGGCCGGCATGAGTAAAGTGTCCGTTCATTCCACCACTAAGTCCATGCCCACCGGGCATGGGTTAGTAGTATGGAACTACTTCCCCCTTTCGAGGGTGGACACTATGTACCCAGTAACAAGTAACCAATACCGAAGGACCCTTGGTCCCAAAAAGTCCAAAAGGAGGGAGGGAGAGTACGGTGAAAAGCAAAATGCAAGTGTAGATCTATGAAGGGGGGTTTGAAGCGTCCGGAAGGGGTTGGTTGTTTTCAAGTTTACGTTTATGTAGGAGTATCGACATAGCATGTTGAATTGCAATACTGTTAATATTTGAAAAGGTGGTTTTGATTGAAGTAATGGGGATTTTAAATGTTTCTTCAAGGGTTGTCATTGAGGGGATGAAGGTGGTGGCTCTAGCACCCGCGGTGATGACAATGAGGGGGTCTACTTTCCATCCTAGTGCTTGAATATTGTCAAGTAGTGGTTGGTATTTATTTGTTTTGTTTGCAATAGTGTCCGGAGAGAATCTATCATTACAATATGTGAATTCAATAAATTGGATGGTGAGACTAGGATCTATGTGGTTTGGTGGGGGGTCTTTGTATGAAAGTCCTTTAACAGATAATAGGTCCGATTTGAATCTTGCATTACAGTGGCATCTTTGAGTATGACAGATGCAGGGTAATAGCCAAGGAGGGACCGTATTTTCTTGTGGGTTGTCATTAAAGGTTCCGGCATTCATGAGAATGAAACACCAGGATTTGGTTGATGATATAAGTAGTTTACGAATAGCCCATACGGCTTTGTTATGTCTTTTGACAATTAGTGAGTGTATATGGGGGTTTTGGCACTTAAGTAGGACATGTAGCCATGTGTCTGGGTCCGTGGTGTTACAAATTGGACATGTAATTGTAGGAAATCTTTCTATTCCAAAGAAGAGTTGTTTGCGGGCATTACCCATGTATTGCCCGGTGCGGAATTTGATTAGGCATGTGATTTGTGGATCCGTAATTATGGGGTTTTTCCAAAAATTGTTGGACATTATGTTGTGAATGTTTGGGTTGCCGGTCCATTTATCAATATTGGGGAAGTATTCTGTAAGTTTTTCAAGGTTATTTATAAGATCATGTTTTTTGAGGTATTTGTCCAAGAATCGTATGGGGCCTTTATCGGGAGTTTCGCCCATAGAGGGCCATTCACATCTATGAAAGTAATATGGGGTGGCATGGGCATGTTCGTATGGGTGTTCCGCATTCTTGTGGGTTTTTTCTCTTCCTTCCTTTGCTAGTTTGTCGGCTTGTTCATTGCCGTCGATATTGGCATGAGCTCGGACTTTGTAGAGTGTAGTAATTTGTGTACGGTTTTGGAGCATTGCAACCATAGATGTAAGGATAGTTTTATCCGGGTGACTGTTGTGTAAAGTAGGGTGTTTGATGTGTGTATTAAGGAGATATAATACATTTACGCAATCTGTAAAAATGTGAGCCGGCTCGTTTGGGTATTGAGTGGTGATTATTTTAAGGGTTTTGTGTATAGCCATCATTTCGGCTCTTAAAATATTTTGGAGTCCATGTAGTCTTTTGCCTAGTTTAATTTGTTTGGTTGAATTGTATATCCCATAACCGGCTTTTTCTCGGTGCCAATGTCCCGGGCTTACTTCGGTTGGTTCTTTAAAGGAGCCGTCAGTGTAATAGCTAAAGTTGGGGTCAAATTTAAGGTTTGTATTAATTTGGTAGTAGGAGAGGGGGAGGCTTAATTCGGTAATTGTTGATGCGGAGATGTTTGTGTGGGGGGTTTTAGACCATTTTTTGTTGCGGTTTACACGGGTTGAAATGGGTGTGGGAGAGGCAGTTGCGGTGTGTACCTTGTTAATGTTTAGATTTTTTGCTATCAAAGTGAGATGAGTGAGGTTGTTTAGATTGCCTATTTCTTGAGTTTGGTGATGGATACATAGGATACGTAGGGTTGCTGGTTCAAGGCGGGGTGTTTGTATATGCGGAGGTATAGAGGGTTCTTTGTAAGTCATAGAGTCGGCTTCAAATAGTACTATGATGTATGAGTTCGGGAATGGGCCTAAGTGTGGGTTAGAATTGTGGTACCAATGAGTGTTGGGAGTGATAATAATGGTGATGTTGTGGTTGGGATCATTATTTGCCGCTAGGCATGCCCAATGTGTTGTTTGTTGTGTTTCTTCTTCGTTGTGAGGGTGTGCAAGGCCTATTCCGCTCCACCTATAGTCAAAAGCTTTTCCTAGAGAGCCAAAAATCTTATCACGTTCGAATGGAGAGTAGAATTTTGAGATTTTTGTGGAGCATGTAACGGGGGATGAGAAGTATGAGTGTGTTATGTTCAGAGATGTGATAAGGTAGTCTAGGATAGGATCGGGTAGTGTGTAGTGTGCATTTTTAAGGGGGTCATTTTTGGGTATTCGGTAGTTATATCTTTGGTATAGCCAAACAATTTCGGTTTCAAATGTTTGGGGTATTGGTTCAATGTTAATGGGGGTTTGTAGTGCGTTGTGATATTGGTTCCACAGCCATTGTAGTCTATCGAGTGGTATGGTTATTAGATGTCTCCCATTACCTTCGTATATGTGGGCATTATCTTGTTGTATTTTGATAGGGTTTGTTTGTGCGAGGATGTCTGTTTCGGGATTGCATTCGGTTGTAAAGATGTTAAGGAGGGGGATAATAAGAGGTGGCGTGACGAATCTACTATCTCTAGGTTGTGCTTGAGGGTGGTGTAATTGTATGATATTTAGGTAGTAATTGTTTTGAGTTCTAAGGTAGTATTGTGTGAGGATTTCGGTGTTATGTAAGGAAGTATTTGGGTTGTGCCAAGGGAAAAGATTTCTTTGAGGGAGCCATTTGGCGTAGGTGGTGTTATTGTGGGACCAATGGCATAGGTATGACGTATATTGTTTGTTTATGTTGTAAGAGTCAATGTACTTTCTATGTTTGTGTGTTGTTATGTTGTTTATTGGGTGTATGGAAGGATTTTTTAATATATGTGGTGGGGGGGGGTATGTGGTCGTGGGTATGGCAGGTTAGGAGGGATTAATGGGGGGTTGATGTTGTAGTGGGTGTCATTGTGATCGATGATGTATGAGTTTTTAAGTGTGCATGGTGTGGCGTGAGTGGTGCAAGGGTTGGGGCATATAGGGAGGCATGGAGGATGACAAAATAATTGTTTAGCAACATTAAGTGCACTTTTTATTAATTTATGAGGGGTACCGTAAAATGTTTTGTAGCTTTTGTCATCCATAAGGTGTGTTCCATTTGGTAGTGTAATTTGTTTTAGATCGGTAATGTTTGCAGAAAAGAGTTTTTGTAGGAGTTTGTCGGATAATTGTCGGTCAAGTCTAGGGAGGTTATGTATTTCATTTGCCCAATTTTGTTCGAGCGGCGCGGGGCCTAGTAGGAAATCTTCTAGTGTGCTTTTTAGAAATGTTTGGCTTTCTGTTTTGAGTAAGAAAAGTGTGCGGGTAATGGGAGACCGAAGACAATCAGTTTTTTTAAGTCTTTGGAGGTATTGAGCTCCTCCATAAATGGCAAGGATGTGCCGAAGGAGTCCACTATAGATTGATCCTAGTCGTCCCTTGTCGTTAAGTGCATTCTGGAGTTGTTCTCCAATGCAGCATAGATAGGCATTTTTAAGGGAAAAAGCTTCTAATCCGAATAGTTCGTGGGGGAGTTGTGTTATGACATTGGGCGTGCAATTAGGAAGTCCGCATACTTTCTTTTGTATGGCTATGATTTTTTTATCAAGTTTGTTTATGGCGGGCATGGAATAAGGGACCGCATAGAAACTATATGAGATACCCGGACGTATGACGGTATCAATCATTTTTATTTTTTGTTGCAATGTGGCCGGACATAGTGTAAGTTCCTTGCATTGTTTAGTAAGTTTTGTAGTAGTAGCGTGAATTTGAATTTTCCATTTTAACGATGGGACTAGGTTAATTCCTAGGTATATGTCGGATTGATTTTGGTTGAGAACCGGAATTGGTTGGTTATGATATTGGATATTGGTAGCTTGAATGAGGGCTTTGAAGGCGGTCGGATTTATTTTGGATTTGTTTGGGCATCCAGTTACGGCACATTTTTGGACTCCGAGTTCCATCCCGGTCCATAGACAAAATTTGTCTATTTTGTTTAATTGAATTTGGAGTGATTTAAGGCGACCGGAGATGGCCGCTAGATCATCGGCATATGCGGCCGAGTTTACGGTGATTTTTGAGGTGCCAAATGTGTAGCCATTATTACCTCTTTGAAGCCATCTTAATAAAGGTTCTAGAAAAATAATGAAGAGGTATGGGCTCAATGTGTTGCCTTGGATGGTACCACGTTGGATGGGGATAGGCCGTGTTTTGCCAAAGAATTCTCCGGTGTATGTAGTGGTAGATTGAGAGTATATATTACCAACCAGTTTGACTACGTCTTCCGGATATCCGAGATCACTCATTATGGCTAGCAATCGAGGATGGTCAATGAAACCAAATGCGTTTTTAAAGTCGATGTAGAGTATGTAAATGTCTTTATTAGTGAATTTTGCATCTTCAAGTGCGGCAATGAGGGTTTGAAGTTGCCGTGTGGTACTTCTCTCGGCTCTAAACCCTTCTTGGCTTTCGTGTAATATTTGGTGTACTTCCCCGTAAGCCGATAATATTGATGTTAGTGTGCTAGTAAATAATTTATAGATGGTGTTAGCTAAGGCAATAGGTCGGTGGTTAGGTAGTATGGATGGATTTCCTTTTTTGTATAATAAGATTGTTAGACTTGTTTTCCAAGATGCGGGAATGGATTTTTGTTTGTAACATTGAAGGAAGAATAATGATAGGAGGTCGTGGAATCTTGGGGGCATATTTTTTAGGATTGAGTTGGGTATATGGTTCGGGCCGGGGGCTTTGTTAGTTCCCAAATTTTTTAGGCACATGTTGTATGTGTCTCTGTTATAATATGTGTGGAGAGGTATTGTTGGTTCGCCTCTTTTGTCAATGGTAAATATGTCTAAATCATGCCACGGATATTGCCTAACTCCGCACGTGCATGTTAATGTGTGTTGTGGTTGGAAGTGGCATGGCGGGGTGGTTGGTCTATTGTTTATGGATTGTTGAAAATGTATTTCGTTTGCGATGTCATCAGGGCTGGTTAGAATGTTATTGTTTTGATCTAATATGCAATCTAGTGGCAGGTTTGTGTTATTTTTAAAGACTTTTCTATTCATCTTTTTTGGGCTAGTTTCGTTTAGTTGGCGATACTTAGATATGGCTTTTTTGACACATTCTTTTGCTTATTTTGTAGTAATTTTCCGAGCTTCTTTATTGGCAGTTTTTGCAATGATTGCAATGTCTTCTAACCATTTTTCGTGAGAGGTGTTAGGTAGTGGTAATTGTGGGATATGAGGGTGACGGAGGTTTTGTAGTTCGGAGATTATGGGGTGGGTTTGTCAATTTTGATTGTTTTTAGCTGTGTAAATTGTTTTGCGAATGGTGTGGTATGTGGCAAGATATTGTTTCCACTTTTTGGCTAGTTTTCTTGGGAGATATCCCCCTTGTTTTGAGGTTCTAGGTGTGAGTTGTGGAATTGGGGGGGCTTTACAAGTTTTTTCTAAAATAGTAGAAATTTCTTTAATAAGTTTGTCAAGAGCCGTGCAAGCTTCCTCCCATTGTATTTGTGTGAAGTGTTGGTGGTTAGAGAGAATATCTATAAGGGAGTCTATTTGTAGTGAGTTTTTTTCAAAGAATATTGTATTAAAGTTATAAAGGTTTTCTTTTGGGATGGGATTTAGTATTTTAGTATCATTTAAGTTGATGGTTGTAGGAGGTCTACTTATGAGGGTGTTGTGAGGTATATTGAGTTGGATTGGGAAGTGGTCCGAGTTTAAGTTGGATGTGGTATTTGTGGTGGATGTATAATGGGTATGGTTAGGTGTTTTAATGTAAAATCCATCAATAAGGCTAGTGTGTGTGTAATTATGACCACCTTGGCGAGAGTAATGTGTATTAGTTGGAATTAGATATAGTCCTAGGTTATCCGTATAATTTCGCCATTGATAGTCTATATCCATTGGAGGGGTAGAAACTCCACCGTTTTGTCGTCCAATAAGGGCGATTGTAGAATGTGTAATTAGTTTTTGTGTTCACATGCGGATTAGAATTGGTTAGTTTCGGAAGTTAGCAAGTTAGTTTTGTAGTTCAGTAGTAAGATTGAGAAGTTACGTGAAAAGTTGGTTAAGAAGCAAATGTGACGTTTGGAATCTGGAAGTTAGGTTCAGTTTTTGGATAAAGACTTTGCGGAAGATGGATTCGAGGCCAGACTGTGATAGTCGTAAGCCGGGGCAAGCTTGGTGCTACCTCTTTGTTTCTTTGGATTTTGTTATTTTCTTTTGTAGAACTGTGATTAAGATTAAGTATGAATGGAATTGGAGTTAAAGAACTGTGATTGTGTGATTGGAGATGAAGTTTATGAACATTGTGTGAGAATTGTGAAGATAGAAAAGTCAGAGAATGGAATTATGAAAGTAAAGAGATTGTAATCTCTGTGAAAGAATTGGTTGTTGAAAGTGATTACGGGAAGATAATCACGCATTATTGAGTATACTGTACTGTGATTACAGTGAAGAAAAGAGAAATTGACATGATTATGAGATCATGAAGGAAGAGAATTGGAAATGTTAGGTTTAGAGTGATGCAAGAGAGAGTGATTGAGTGATAGAAATTGTTAAGAGAAGTTAGGAAGCAAGAGTGTAAGCAATCGTGACAATAACATAGTGGCATTCATATAAACAATCTTTCCCCGCGAACGAATCCACCTATATTGATTTGGTGCTTTGGGTTTACTTCCAATCCAACCAAAACGATAACTACATTTTGGCGCCGCTGCCGGGGATGGATATTATTATGAAAAGTTAAGAATTGTTTAAAAGAAAATATAAATAAAAATATATTATAAGAATCGGTCTTCGGTTATAATTTTATGGAGTATAAAGTGGCGTGTTATAGATTATGTATGGAAGAAATGAAGGATTATGAGTAGTGATAATGAAGACAATTTACAAAGAAGGAATCGACAGATTAAAGAAAGATACAATAGATTGTGCTCATGGGAGTCGTTACGAAAATTAAGGGAAAGAACTCAACGAGAAAAACTTAGGAGAGTGACATCATTTTCGTGTTCGAGAAGTGGACGTAGTAAGAGTCCAGAAGGATTGGAAACAAGTGATAGTTCTTCAGACGAAGGTTTAAATAAAACCAGAAGTAAAGGAAGAGGAAGTATTCGAGTAGATATTGCAAGAAAACCAATAATACAACCAATGGCTGAAGCGGCACCTGAAGTCCTGATTGCGGTAGCAATGGGAGCAGTAGGAGATCGCACCACCAGTGTTGCACCATTGCCAACATTTAGTGGTTGGCCAGGTTCAGATCCAGATCATCATTTGTCTCAATTTTTGACAGCTTGTGTAGCCAATAATGGAAGAACTGAGGATATATGGCTGAGATGGTTTCCTGCCACGTTAAAAGATACGGCATTTGAATGGTATAATCGTCAAACAGTTGGTCAATTTCCAAATTGGGAAGCTTTAAAAAACGCTTTTCTAATGCATTTTAGGCCAATTGGATTTGAAAATCGTCTTCGAGAAAGTTTAATGACAAGCAGAATGTTTTTAGGCGAACCAGTCCAGTCTTATTATGGGAGAGTTGCAGATATACTTCGCAAATGGCCGAATAATCAAATGCCGGAGTCATTTATATTGTCAATAATAACGAATGGTTTGAATCCACAGGAATTGAAAATGTTTGTAAAGGAGGCTCAACCAGCCACCGTAGGAGCATCTTTAGAACGTGCAAAGATTTGGGAAGAATGTCATTATGATCAATTGTTACCTGTAGGCCCTACGTTGATTCCCAATTCGGTGAATCCACAAGTACAAAGAGGAAATGCATTAATAGGAAGTTATCCATGGGCTGTGAATGCGGCTCAAGGGGCTACCAATTTACAAAGAGTGATCAATGCAACGCCGTTGCAATCAGTACCGCCCACAGCAGTAGTACCGTATGCTTCGGCATTGACTTATCCCCCACATGAATTACCAATTTCAAATGCTGCACCAAATTCGAATGAGACGTTATTATTAAATCTTACAAAGAAAATGGAAGAATTGGCGGTTAATATGGCCAAAGAAAAAGAAAAACGGCAAAAGCCTACCAATATAAGACCCAATGTATGGTGTAATAATTGTAAGGGGCAGGGTCACTTTGATACGGAATGTCCGTCCCCTCGACAAACTAGAGTACAATGCAAGTGTTGCGGTGGAAAACATCCTACCGCTAAATGTTGGTATTTAAATGGTCAACCGCAATTTGGTGCTCAGACAATGATTCAACCGACTCAATGGGATGTTAATCAAGTGCAAACTGGAAATATGGGAAATTGGGACGGTAATCGTTCCAATCGACAAAATAGAGGTGGTGGAAATTTTCAAAATCCAAATTTTAACCCAAATTATGGACCCAATATGCAAAATTGTAGCAACAACCAACAAGGCAATTTCCAAGCTATGCCAAATCAACAGCACAATACAACATTTGTTGCGACTGGACAACCAGGATCTTTTACTGAAGCTACATGGAATCAGCCTAGTCGTTATATACCCGTTGAAACACCCAATATGCCAGGTGGTACACGAAGAAAGATAGTTCGTTGTTTTCGATGTCGGCAGTTGGGGCATTATGCCAGTGATTGCCCAAATCCAAAATTTGTAGAAGATTATGCACTAGTTTGCGGAAATTGTAAGCAATCTGGTCACCAATATTTCCAATGTAATGCTCCATTTAATCCCAATAACAGGGATCAGCAGGTACCAACTACAGTACAAATTGTGGAAGAGAACCCTAAAACTAATCAGGAATCACCAGTGCATAGAGTAGAAGTCGTCCAAGCCGTACTTACAAGGAATCAGCAGAAAAATATCGAATCCAATCCAATATTGGAGAAACCAATAGATGAAGATCAGCCAATACCAATTCAGAATGGTGAATCCATTCCAGTAACAGGGGTGAATATTCATCCCAAACCAACTACTATATTGGGTCGATCACCAATTCTCGAAAAACCAATATTGTCCCAGTTGCCAAACCAATCTTATGTATTGAAAGAACCAATGTTACTGGTTTCGCCGAAACCAGTTAAGGAACCAAGTAGAAAGATCAATTTACCAATAATGGAAACCAAAATGGGAAAGAAGAAACGAGCATTGGGTATTACAACCAATCTGGAACCGTATGATATTTTAAAGGACTTAAGTACAATTCAACCTACAATTTCCATGAAACAATTGTTGGCAATTGCACCGGATTGTCGTACTACATTAAACTCGTCGTTAATTCGACGCCGATCTCGTAATAAGGAAATTAGAGAGGTCGTTGATGGTGGTTCTAGTGTAAATTTGATGAACGCTGATACAATGGATGAATTGGGTTTGGACCAATTGTTACCTACAACAGTAGTATTGCGAATGGCAGATTCCAGTCGAGTTAAACCTATGGGTACACTAAAGGGAATTAATACCGTTATTGCCGGCATTACTTACAAAATTGATTACATTGTATTCAGAGTGCAAAGTTCCATATTGTCTTATCCAGTTCTGTTGGGGAGGCCATGGTTATATCAAGCAAAAGCTCGTAATGATTGGGGTAGAGGCACATTGACAATTGGGGCCGGGAAAGATAAAATTGTACTTCAGATGTATCCAGTTCAATATCATGGGGAAACACAGGTTGCTAATTTTGAATTCACGTCCGACTGTGAAGATGAATTGTTAGAAGATATACTGGAAGATTTCAATTGCATCCATATTGATAAACCGGTCAGTGTAGAATGTAATCCCGTTAATTATCAATGCACCGGATTGGGTGAATATTTAGTTGATCCAGCTGCAAATGATGATTCTGATCATATGATTGTACAATGGATGAATCCCCATGAAGTTCATCAAGTAAGTGCTATGGAACCTGAACTGGAAAGTTCTAATTTGTCTGATTTTATGAAAGAATCGGATACCGAGCATAAGGTTATTCAAGAAGTTTTTAAAACTCCAAAGTGTCAATCCATGAATTTGGGTAATGAGATTGATCCCAAAAATATTCGAATTTATGATGGTATAACGGGTGAAGAAAAAGCAATTTGGCATTCCTATTTTATGAGGCATAAGTCAGCATTTGCCTGGTCTTATGCGGATTTAAAGGATATTCCAGCCGAAGTCTGTGAACACCGAATTATATTGGAAGATAATGTTGTACCAGTTCGTCAAAGGCAACACCGACTTAATCCGAAATATTCGTTATTGGTTAAAGAAGAATTGGATAAGTTACTGAATGTGGGATTTATATACCCAGTACCCTATAGCGAATGGGTTTCACCAATTGTTATGGTTCCAAAGAAAAACGGAAAAATTCGTATTTGTCAAGACTTTCGGAAATTGAATGCGGCAACTAAGAAGGACTATTTTCCATTACCGTTTATAGATAGTATATTAGATGCTGTAGCTGGACATGAATGTTACTCGTTTGTAGATGGATTTTCCGGTTATAATCAGGTGAAAATTGCTAAAGAAGATCAATTGAAGACTACTTTTACAACGGATTGGAGAACGTTTGCGTACAAAGTAATGCCATTTGGACTTTGTAATGCACCTGCCACGTTTCAACAAGTGATGACACAAGCATTTCAAGAGTATTGAGAATTTCTATGGAGATATTTTTAGATGATTTTTGTACATTTAGTACCAGAGCAAGACATTTGGAATGTTTGGGAAAGTGTTTAGAACAATGCGCAAAATATGGCATCTCTCTAAATACGGATAAATGTCAATTCGGGGTACCCTCTGGTAAATTATTGGGCCACATAGTTTCAACTGCTGGTATTGCTACGGACCCTGATAAAGTTAAGCTTATATTAAATTTACCACAACCGGATACAGTAACGGGAGTCCGTGGTTTTGTTGGCCATGTTAGTTATTATCGGAGATTTATCCATTCATTTGCAGTTATCTGCCAGCCATTAACCAATCTTCTAAAGAAACCTCCAAACGATGGTACTAGTCCAATTTGGACTAAAGAATGTACAGTAGCTTTCGAAACGTTAAAACAAAAATTGGCCAGTGCACCAATTCTGGTGGCACCGTGCTGGAAAACCCCATTTCATGTTTATGTGGATGCGTCCAGTGTAGCTATTGGTTCTATTTTAAGCCAAAAAGATGTCAGGGGATTTGATCATCCAATTTACTATGCTAGTCGTCAATTGGTTGTCGCAGAACGCAATTACACTACGACTGAACGAGAAGCATTGGGAATGATTTATTCTGTACAAAAGTTTCGACATTATTTGCTTGGATATAAATTTGTATTTCATGTGGACCATGATGCTCTCAAGTATATGATTAATAAACCTCAGTTGAGTGGACGTATTGCGAGATGGGTGTTGTTATTACAAGAATTTGATTTCACTATCAATGTACGCCCTGGGAAGGCTCATGCCAATGCAGATCATTTATCTCGTTTAACCAATGTATTGGGAAATGAACCAATTGACGATGCGTTACCTGATGCCCAATTATTTGCAGTGGATGTAATTTCTGAGGAATATAATGAGTTGCTCCAGTATTTAACATTTCAAACGTTTCCTTCACATTCTACGGAGAAACTTAAACGCCGTCTTATTTTAAAGAGTGCACCATACACAATGATTGGCGAAGCTTTATATAAGCAAGGAAAGGATGGAATTTTACGCCGTTGTATTTATCAACATGAAGTTTGTACTATATTGGAAGGCTGTCACTTAGATAGCTGTGGTAGGCATTTTGCTGGAGACAGTACTGCACGGAAGGCTTTACAGGCTGGCTATTGGTGGCCAACATTATTCGCGGATGCGCACCAATTTGTAAGACGCTGTGATCCATGTCAGAGAATTGGACGGCCAACCGGTACTTCAGCCATGCCATTAGTACCAATTCTTGCCCAAGCACCGTTTGAAAAATGGAGTATTGATTTTGTGGGCCCAATTGCACCTGCTTCGCGGATTGGACAAAAACGTTATATATTGGTAGCCACTGATTATGTTACAAAATGGGCTGAAGCTTCTGCAACAAAGACTGATAATGCCAGTACGGTGGCTACATTTTTATATGAAAATATTATTACTCGTTTTGGATGTCCAAAGGAATTGGTTAGTGATCGTGGGACTCATTTTATAAATAGTACTATTGAAGCATTAACAGCAAAATATGAGATTAAACATTGAAAAACTACTCCGTATCATCCAAGAGCAAATGGACAAATCGAGAAGACCAACGGTATTCTATGCAAGATTTTAACGAAGACAATTTCAGGAGCGGGTACAGATTGGGATACCAAATTGTTTGCTGCTCTCTGGGCGTACCGTACTGCATTTAAAATTACTACCAATGCTACACCTTTTCAATTAGTTTATGGACAAGAAGCAATTTTACCAATAGAATTGGAAGTGCCCAGTTTACGAATCGCTATTGATAATCAATTAGGGGATTCCGAATCATCGGCACACCGGTTAATGAAATTAGAACAATTGGATGAAATTCGTGCGAATGCTTTATTTACAATGGAAACTACTCAAAAGAGGCGAAAGCATTATTATGATAGTAAATTACGGCCAAAGTCTTTTATGCCCAATGATTTAGTATTACTTTATGATAGTCGTTTTAAAAATTTTCCAGGCAAATTTCAAGTTCGTTGGCATGGCCCATATCGCATTATTGAAGGATTTCCCAATGGTTCAGTGCAATTGGAAGATTTTACGGGCACTAAATTTACTACTCGTATTAATGGCAATCGGTTACGGCTTTATAATACGTAGTCAGAATTGGACTTCAAATAATCATAGAACATTAAAGACCCGAGACGGGTTTAGTTAAAAAGGGCGGTAGGTCGTTTAGTTGTGATGATGGATTAGTACGTGTGAGGTGAGTGAAAGAAGTGGTAATGATGGGAATAAAGACAGTTAGGGTAATGTAAGCTGTCAAAGTTAATGGAGTAGGTCAGTTCATTATGAGGTATTGTGAGAGGGAAGAAGAAAGACCATTGTAGAAGCCAGAAGTGGGACTCTTGTAAACATTGTGAGTTTGCATGAATTGTAGTGTGTTGGAGTGTTTGAGAGAATTGTTGAGTGAGTAACTTGTCTTTGTGAGTAATGGCGATGGAGCGTAGCAAGAGACAGTCCAATAGAGAGGAGAGACAGCGCAATGTGAGGCGTAAGGAAGATCTGCCACCGTTAGAGTGTATTATTGTCACGAATATGGAGCCTATTCGGTTAGAGGTTTGTTGGTCGAAGGAGAAGCAACAGTGTTTTCGTGAGGCGCACATGCACGGTTTCATTCGGTTGTCGCAGAACTTGCCACCGATTGATGTAGATTTGTTAGTAGAGTACTTGAAGAATTACGATCTTGTGGATGGGTCGAGTGTAGTGAAGGGGAAGATTATTGGTATAGACGAGACAATGCTTAACAAGGTGTTGTATCTTCCGTTGGGTGAGCTGCCGGTGTCTGGCGATTTGGAGTCGGATTTTGTACCTGGCAGTTACTTCAAGTCAGGAGAAAAGGCGTTCGAGAAGGGCCAAGGATGGAAGACAGGAGAAGCTCTTACGCCGGAGCTGGGTGAATGGATGCGCTTTGTGCAGAAGAGGTTGGCGCTGAACCGACACTCAACGTACATGGCGAAGAAGTTGCTGCTTTCGACGGTGGCGACGTTGGAAGGTATGGAGTTTAATTGGGCAGCGTATGTGGCGACAAGGATCCACGCGGAGCTGGAAGCGAAAAGGAAGATGGGGAAGGTGACGACGCTGCTGTGCGCCAACTATGTGAGCGAAGCCATCAAGTTCGGCCTGAGGCAGGAGGCGCTCAAGAAGAGCGTGGAAGTGGTGGAGGTGCCGATCAAGGAGAAGAAGAAGCAACCAATTTCCGTACCAATTCGGTCTATGGAAGCTGCACCAGGTATGGCAGAGTGTCGTAGGGCAGTAGGGAGTGAACAGCGTGAGATTGGTCCCCAGTTGCAATTATTGGGTCGTCAATTGGGAAGCACGTCTACGGCAACCCCAGTTTCGGTAGAGCTGTATCAGAGAATTGGTCCATCAGGGAGTGAGCAGCAGACAGGAGGGTTGAAGGAAGTAATTTTAACTCAGCTCACCCAGTTACAGATGACAGTGACCAAATTGGATAGTGAATCGAGATTGAAGAGAGAGTTAGAACTAAGGATGGGAGAGATTGAGGGGTATAAGGTTAGAATTGGAGAATTGGAGAGGACAGTGGCGGAAGATACTCTCAAGGGTGGGAGATTGGCAAGCACATTGAAGAAGAAAGAATCAGAATGGACTGAGGAGCGCCAGACTCTCAAGGCCCTGGAATTAATCAATGATGAAGAACGCAAGGCGCTCAAGGAGAAGTGGATGGAGGAGAAGCAAAAGGTGACCGATTTGGCGGTTGCAAGAGGAAAATCGGAAGCAGATTGGGAGGCATTGCGGGACCAGTTGCAGAAGGAGAACGAAGAATTGAAGACCAAGGTCAATTCTTTGGAGGGAGCTATGGTCTGTGCGGTTTCTTCGCAGGAATTGGTTCCCGTGACAACCAATTCCGAGCCAGTATCGACTCAACACCCAGAATTGCAGAAGATATTGGAGGACAAGGAGAAGCAGATCACTCTTCTTGAAGCTCAGGTAAGAGTATTGGGTGAGCTGAATGAAGATCTGACAGAGCAGTTACAAGGGGACCAGTCGAACACCGATGCAGATGAAGGTGATGAAGAGGAGGAGGTCAGGACGCCGAAGGACAAGTCTGTGATTTCTGACAACGCCAATACACCAATTGAGGTTTAGAAATTGGTTTAGTGTTTGCGAGGGCGCTGCACAGTTAGAAGTGGGACTATGTAGAATGTGTAATTAGTTTTTGTGTTCACATGCGGATTAGAATTGGTTAGTTTCGGAAGTTAGCAAGTTAGTTTTGTAGTTCAGTAGTAAGATTGAGAAGTTACGTGAAAAGTTGGTTAAGAAGCAAATGTGACGTTTGGAATCTGGAAGTTAGGTTCAGTTTTTGGATAAAGACTTTGCGGAAGATGGATTCGAGGCCAGACTGTGATAGTCGTAAGCCGGGGCAAGCTTGGTGCTACCTCTTTGTTTCTTTGGATTTTGTTATTTTCTTTTGTAGAACTGTGATTAAGATTAAGTATGAATGGAATTGGAGTTAAAGAACTGTGATTGTGTGATTGGAGATGAAGTTTATGAACATTGTGTGAGAATTGTGAAGATAGAAAAGTCAGAGAATGGAATTATGAAAGTGAAGAGATTGTAATCTCTGTGAAAGAATTGGTTGTTGAAAGTGATTACGGGAAGATAATCACGCATTATTGAGTATACTGTACTGTGATTACAGTGAAGAAAAGAGAAATTGACATGATTATGAGATCATGAAGGAAGAGAATTGGAAATGTTAGGTTTAGAGTGATGCAAGAGAGAGTGATTGAGTGATAGAAATTGTTAAGAGAAGTTAGGAAGCAAGAGTGTAAGCAATCGTGACAATAACATAGTGGCATTCATATAAACAATCTTTCCCCGCGAACGAATCCACCTATATTGATTTGGTGCTTTGGGTTTACTTCCAATCCAACCAAAACGATAACTACAGCGATATCTCGGTTAAAGTCTCCGCCGAGTATTATTGTATGGTTAGTGTGTATTTATTTGTGACGTGATGGAATTTTGGATTTCCGGGATAAGCCTTGAGTCTTCTATGTGTGAGGGCATGTATAGGTGAAGAATGAGCCATGGTTGAAGGGGTCGGTTAGTAATTTCAATAATTTGAAGATATGGTGATATATTGGCCGATGTGGGGATTTTAGTAATATTCCCAGGGAAGGCATATGATTGGTGTATGAGCATGAGTAGGCCTCCTCTTGCCGGTGTATATGGCCTTCGTTGTTGGATGCATCGTGTGAGAGAATGAGTGTTGTTAAATATAAGTTTATAATCTGGGAATGTTTTTTGGATGTATCTTGTGGATTTAGTAGCAGTTGTTTTAGTTTCTTGTATGGCAATTATGGCGGGTGGGATGTTGGTGTAGGCGGTTAGATTGTGTATACATGGCAAAGCAGTATTAAGTGTTGAGGCGTTCCATGTAGTTATATATGTGTTTCTATTGTCTGTATTGTCGTGGTTGCAAAGTGGAGGGGGGTGTGGGTGGGTGTCGGGGTGGGGTGCATGTAAGCATGAATTGGTTCAAAGCATCTAAGAGCTTCAAGGATGAGATTATGTGGGAAGTAAGGAAATTTTAGTTGTAGTTCATCGGGGGAAGGGGGTGAGGTTTGACTATGAATAAAGTTGTATAGGTCATTATGTAGAGAGTTTTTGTGTTCAAAAAGGTGTTGGTTTTCCTCTAGGAATTTGGTGTATGGGTGGTGTGTGTCTATATGTCTTTCAGGGGGATTATGTAGGGAGGATAGGATATTTAGTAATATATTTGTCCAATGTGTTGGGTTTGTGTTGGTAAAATGTTGGTTGGTGATATTGTTGCATTCGTCTATTGATGGGTGGAGGGTGGTAATTATGGCGAATAAAATATGTGTAGATGGGTGGTTGGTTTTTTGGTGTATGTAGCGGGAAATGTTGGGGTAGAGGGTGGAATAAGTTTGGTGAAGTGTGTGATTATTTTTTAGAAGTGGTGCAAAGGAGGATGCTAGGTGTTGATATTCGGGGTATAGTTTTATAGTGTTCGGAATAAAATATATTTTTGATAATCTTTTGTATGTTTTTGGATGGTTGTGGAAGACATTTGGCATTGGACGAGGGTTAGTTTCTATGTCCCTGCAAAGTATAATTGATAATTTGCAAAGAGTAATGTTTATGGCTGCTAGTGGGAGGGGAGTGGGGTATTGTTGTCGTTGTTGTTAATGTTGTTGTTAATGTTGTTGTTAATGTTGTTGTTGTTGTTGTTGTTGTTGTTGTTGTTGTTGTTGTTGTTGTTGTTGTTGTTGTTGTTGTTGTTGTTGTTGTTGTTGTTGTTGTTGTTGTTGTTGTTGTTGTTGTTGTTGTTGTTGTTGTTGTTGTTGTTGTTGTTGTTGTTGTTGTTGTTGTTGTTGTTGTTGTTGTTGTTGTTGTTGTTGTTGTTGTTGTTGTTGTTGTTGTTGTTGTTGTTGTTGTTGTTGTTGTTGTTGTTGTTGTTGTTGTTGTTGTTGTTGTTGTTGTTGTTGTTGTTGTTGTTATGTTTTGTAGTATATAAGTATACTACAGTATGTTGTTTTTTTGTTTGTATTTATATGTATTTTTAATGTTTTTCTATTATGTTTTTTAGTATATATATACTATAGTGTGTTTAGTTGTAGCGTTGTTTGACGCTGTCAGTTTGACATATCCATTTTGTTTTCAATGACTCTTTGCTCCCGTTCCGATGCTTGAGATTCTGCGGCCATGATGGTAGCAATGAGTTGGGAGTGGAGGGTTGACATTTCCCCTCTAAGGGATTTTACCGTGTTAGCTTGCACTAGGTCCGCATATTGTCTAGCTTCTTCCACGATCTCCCCTTTCATGGTCTTCATTTATCTCCGGAGTTGTTGTAGGGTGACAACATTGTTTTTGTTTGAGCCATTTTCCATGGCAATTACTGCGTTTGCTACCGCAGAGTTTACATCCGAGAACCCTAGTCTTGTCAACTCATCCACGCTTGGCTTGTTACTCCCGTCCAAACTCTTGGGATGGGGGGTGAACATGATGTACTTGCCGTGGAGTTGTTTACTTTGTTTGACATACTTTTTGTATACCGCTGCATTTAGGCACTCAGTGTTGCAAGTTCCCACATGCCGACCATGATCGAGTTTGAAGAATGTATCAACCACATTCACCACCCCAAGTATGGATTTTATCCCATCTGCTAGTTCTTTTTCACTTTTTGTTTTGTTGAGATTTTTTGCAATGAGAATTAGACAATTCTTTTTTGCAATCTCACCAGGATTCACACCAGGATTTGCAATTCTGGACGGTGCCAAAGTTGGCAGCAGTGTAGTGTAGAAACGTACAAAAGAAAAAAGTACGTATACTTGTGTGAGGGTACCGTACAATCTAACCTAATAATATCACAACCTCCATTATACTAAAAAGTGTGATATAAACAATGTGTCATATTTGATAAAATCACATTTATAGAATTTATGTGTAATGTGATGATATGAAAATTAAAGGCAAACAATAATAAAAATTATAAAATAACATAATGAAAGTAACAAGAATAAAGGTAGAACAATTTTTTCCCTTCCTTGTAACATTGCTATCAACTTCCTCATTGCAAAATACCCAAACTAAAAATTCTCACAAACACAAACCAATCACGAGAACCAAAAACCTCGGGATTACAAACATCCCCTGTTGATGCAAATTTGACTAGAAACAAGTGAAATAAGCACATCTAACTTACCACATAAACAAGCCCTCATGGTTTGCACTTTCAGTGTTGGCAAAAGTTTGGAATGAGTTTCCAAAGCCTTGATTTAGAAAATGGATTTAGAGACAAAGAAATGTGACCATACTTACATTTAGTACAGTGGGGTCCAAAAATAATTCGAATTTTTTGCTTATGTACGTTTCCACACTACACTGCTGCCAACTTTGTCGCCCTCCTCAAGGCTGAAAATTTGTCAATTTACCATGAAATTTTTGGCACAAGATAATTTCTATGTTAAAAATATGTGTGCTAGATTTCAAGTCCAGATGATGAATACAGAAAAAGATATTCAAAATCTACCAAGATGTGTAGTTGTGAGCCATTCAGAGCTGCCAACTTTGACATCCTCCCTAGGGCTGATTATTTTTTAATATTACCTTGAAATTTTTGGCACAAGATCATCTCTATGTGTATAATAATTGTGCCAAATTCCAAGGCCACATGAAGAATGCAAAAAACGATATTCAAAATTGTTTCTCATAACTACATATTTTGGTAGATTTTGAAGCTGGTTTTTTGTATTCATCTTCTAGCCTTGAATTTTTGCACACATGTCATCAACATGGAGATGATCTTGTGCCAATAGTTTCATGGTCAATTAACAAATTTTCCGACCTAAGGAGGGTGCCAAAGTTGGCAATAGTGAAATGGTTTCCCTAATTGTTTCTCACAACTACACATGTTGGTAGATTTAGATTTGTTTCTTTTCTTTTGTGGATCTTTTGGACTTGAAATTAAACACACGTATAATCAACATAGAGATGGTCTTATAAACAAAATATCATGGGAAAAAATTAAACATTGAATTCTTGGGAGGGTGTCAAAGTTGGCAGCAGTGACATGTTTCTCACAATTATGCATGTTGGTAGATTTCAACACTCTTTTGATATGTAGATATTTTGGCCTTCATATTTGGCATGCATGTGATCAACATGGAGGCAGCCTCATGTCAAACATTTCATGGGAAAACACAAAAAATTCAATCCTTGGAAGTGTGTCAAAATTGGCCAGGAGTGAAATGTTTCTCACAACTACACATGTTGCTAGATTTTGAATTAGTTTTAATTGTGTGCATCTTTTGGACTTGAAATTTTTCTCAACATAGAAGTGGTCTCATGCTAAAAAAATTATGGGCAAAATCAATTCTTTCAATCCTTGGGAGGGTGTCAAAGTTGGCAGCTGTGAAACTTTTCTTACAACTATCCCATGTTGGTAAATATTGGATATCTTTTTTTGTATAAATCTCTTGGCCTTGAAATTTGGCGCACATGTTTTCAACATAGAATTGATCTTGTGCCAAAAATTTCATGGTCAATTGACAATTTTTCAGCCCTCAGGAGGGCGCCATCGTTGATAGCAGTGTAGTGGATACGTACATAAGCAAAAAATTCGAACTATTTTTGGACCCCACTATACATAGCCTCATACATACTTAGGGGCTGTTTACACCTAAAGGTTTGGGTTGGAGCCCATAGACACAAGTGGTACCCTGCTTGAAGGATGAAACCATTGTAAGCAGGGTACCTTCCACCAATCAAGGGAATTCTAAGTGGGTTGTCGCCCAAAGTTTAGGTGTAAACCCGAATAGAAGGGTTGTGGCCCATCGTGTACTTGGGCTGAATTTTTAAGTAGTTATATGAAAATGGACTCTTTTGATAACTACCCCATAGTGAAAGAATTTGTAGTACGGTTAGATTACATCTTCAAAAGAAATTTGTGAAGTTTCCAAATGAATTTAAATTACAAAAATGTAAATGTAACTTCAGCAATAAATTTCAGCAGTAAATGTCAGCAGTAAATGTAAATTTCAGCAATAAATGTAAACTTCAGCAGTAAATTTCAGCAGTAAATGTCAGTAGTAAATGTAAACTTCAGCAGTAAATGTCAGCAGTAAATGTAAACTTGAGCAGTGAATGTCAGCAATGAATGTCAGTAGTAAAATATTATAAATGATTGGCTGAAATAGGTTCTGAAAAATACTCTCCTGGCCTTCCGGAAATACAACCTCCTAGAGGTTGTAGGAAATAAGTCTCCTTAAGTTCTCTAAAACACTATTCAAATCTGCCATGTAGGATTCCAACTAGATTTATCATCCACGGAAAAAACTTTGGGCCACAGCCCGCATTTTGCTTGATGTAAACCCATTTCCGGGGTACCAATTCTTTACTCCAATCAGAACTCCGGAATTCTTTGGGCTCCAGCCCAAACCATCTAGATGTAAACAACCCCTTACATTTACATTCACTGAGGGCAAGCTAAATTCATGTCATTGTTTATGGACATGTTAATTGCGTCGAGACAAGTCACCTCTATGTTACACTTATTCATCCATCAATCTTGTTATTGTCACACTTACAACACACTTTTTGAAAAATAAAAAGTGATATTGCCAAAGTGCTATTATCAAAGTGATATTAACAATTGATATCAACAAGCTAGTTTTGAACTAGGAAAATTGGCTTCAAAGTTTTGGGTGATGGTATCAACTTAATTGTTCTATAAATGCTTATGATACTATGAAGGTTAGACTGTAAAGTTGGCCTCTTACATCATAAATAAGGCAAATGCATTTGTGTTATCCTTTTGAGCATTTTATTTTGTGTTTATGTATGTCAAATCATGCACATCTATAATGCTTTCATTTTAAAACATTAAGCTAGAACCGGATGAAAGGATTAAACAAGCCATTGAGTATGTAAGAGAGACATCCTTCCCTTGGAATCATTGCAATTATACACAACAATTATAAGCTCTAGAATGCGGCAGTAGGCAAGTGCTTGCTTGACTTGCTTGAAAGAGTGGCGTCTTATTAAACTTGGGCTTATATGGAGACAACAAATAATATTACATTTATTTTTTAGTGATAGCCAATAGAATTACAATATTAACCCAAGTGATTTCAGAATCTTATGATGAAATGTGGTATAGTTATGAATTTCAAAAGAGTGCTTTGATGTTTATTCGGCGGTCGCCAATAGGTATCCTCACAAAAGCGCATACCAAAAGTAGGTTGGATATACCCCAATTTTATAGGTGTCAATTATGGTCTTTGGTTGGTTACCACAGGAGATACCTTAGTTTACAATGCCCACTTCTTGATTGATGGATAGCTATGTGATATTTGTCCAATACCTTGTAATACTTGGTTGATAATGAAAGGCTAATGTCGTAAAGGGCAAATGTAAAAAACACACTACTAGCAACCCTATTCTTTCTCATTTAAAGAGTGTTTCCCTTCATTCACTGACAAGGATTCCAGTAAATATCCTCGGTCAAAAGTTGCACCAAGCCTCAGGCTCGCGAGGGTAGGGACAAAATCGGCTCCTATGTTTTTCTTAGAGGGGGGCCATTTTTTTATTGAAGGGGGGCCTCTGAAAGGTAATTTGGGTGTGTAGGCTCCAATTTTGGCCAAAAAAATTCCAAATAAACCTCTAGAGCTCCAAAAGTGAGGAGGCCAAAAAAATGAACCCACCCTAGGCTGGGACTTGGCGCAACGCTCGACCGGGGGTAAATAAAGGGATTCCACTGACAATGCAAAATAAAATAAAGAAATCTTCCTATCCTTTATAACCAAACTAACTCATGACATAAAAAAACCTTCAGCTCAATAAGTGAAAATTTTAAGGGTTGCTACTACCCTACACGTTGGTCAATTTCATACATAGTTAATTCATAATAGAGAATGTCTAGAAATTTTGGAAAATTCAAGAGATTTGTCTAAGTGATACCCATGTAATGCAAGGTGATATCTTTGTAATGCCAAGTTGATACCATATTATATGTGGGTGATACCTATGTAATACCTAGGTTAGATCCATTGTGTCCAAACTACTGTGATTTGAAAAGACAAGTAATTTGGCAGATAGGTGTCAAAAGTGACCAATGCTTACAATACACTAACTATGATATTAGATGCGGCTTAAGACATTTTTATTATTGACCTCATTAATCAACGTACTCTAAATGTACATACAATTGGAATTTAGAATGTGCTATACGTCTCTATATACAACCAAATACTATATGTTTGGCTATGCCAAATAGTTTTGTGCTAAAATCCGTCTGATGAAATTAGTGAGATGAAATACTATAGGACCACTGCCCGGATAGGGTATTACCCTTGAATGTGGTATCGCCTTACATCAATGTATTGCGCGAGGGCATGGTATTGCCTCAGGACAAGGTCTCGTGCCACGATAGAGTATCATTTAATAAAGAGGTGGAAAAAGACAATGGTCATGTTGGAATCAATAAACTTTGGACCTCATGAAATCACCCCTTCTCCTTGTGCTCAATTTTAATTGAAGATCAACAAAAGTAGTCAAATCTTGAAAACAACTCAATATCCAATACGTGCCACTACTAGCAAACATGTTGCTTCTATTTGTGTTGCTTTTCATTGGCTGAAGTTGTGGAATGCTACTTTTTCTTGTCTCTTGTGTTGAACTTCACTCACCCTATCTACAAATTCTTAGGGTATTAAGTGATAACCATAAGGTTCCCTTACCGGTGTGCTACCATCATAAATGGTGTAGGTTCATCCATCTACTATAGCTTTATTGATTGTCTATAATATCTCATAGTATCAATGAAAGTAGAAGTGGGAGACAACCAATATTTCCCATCATCTGGGGTTGCTTTGAAGTTTATTTTTACAAATATCTAATCATTATGTAATATGAAATAATGTGAATGTAGCCCTTGATTATGAGAGGTAACCTTGTCAGTACCAAGAGTAGCTACTCAAGTTGGTGAAAGTCCGCCTATATAACTGTGGTAGAGTTGTGTGGCAATCCATCCTTTTGAAGATTAAAGATACAAATTTTAGACTCTCTAGGATTCTCAATAAGTTTGATTCTCAAAGGACTTCTAAGGGAATTTATTTTTCTCTAGAGATGGCCTTAACCCTTTAGTGCCCAAGTCATGCTTCTTATCTCCCATAATCCAACAATGGGAACATGCCCAAGATTTGCAAAAGTCCAATTTGGGACTTTTGTCTTGTAGGGATTAATCCTTTGGCGCCTGGTTCATGTTTCTACAAAACCAAGAATTGTGCTAAATTTTTTTGAATGAACTTTGATGGAAATAGAATGCCTAATTTGAGTATCCAACCTTACAAAATGGAACTCAAACCATGACTTATACTTTGGGAAAAATCTGCACAACATCCAATGGTTGATGGATTAGATTATAGTGTTTAATGTTACCATATATTGGCAATGAAAATTGTGGACTTTGGAGGGTATACTACTTTATCTACCAATAGATTCTTGAAAGAATTTTTGTATTGTGAATAAAAGAAGTTCATATATGCACTAGATTGATAGCTTCGCATTGACATATCATATGTGAGGAAAACATTTATACATGATTATTGATGATTTTTTACTTTTGTCTAGTTGATTGTATACAAAAATGTTCCAAACTTAACGGAATTAAAACAGAAGTTTTGTATGCGATGAGGGAAATCAACAATCACAAACAAATGAAGAATCTCTTAAAGACAAATTTCAATTAAAATTTAAGACCAAAATCATTTTGCACGATAGTTGTACAAACTAAAACATAGTATGCGGCATGGTATTCATTGTATTTTAGGGTATTTTGTGTAGTTTGAGTTGTATTCCAAGCTTTTCCATGAGTTCTATAACTCCAAATCATGATCTAATTTTTGGAGAGTGTTCATGTAATGTGTGCACAAATTTGAACTTTACATTTCACAACCTAATCCTCATAACTTTCATGCAAATTGAGTTCTAACACCTCTAGAGTCCCATTTTGGGTCTAGTGGGCACTACAGGGTTAAGATATCTTGGAAATCATTGTTCCAAAAAGAAAAAGAAAAAAAGTCCGCCTTCATCTCTTAACCCCTAAAGTTCCTTGACAATTTCTGTCAAAAACTAGTCCAAAACTGCCATTGTCAAACATGGCCACAATATTCACATTTTTGAGAAGAATTCTCAACTTTAACCGTAAGATCTAAAAATAGACTCATGTATAACAATCTTGTAAAATTATGGTTGCAATCCACCGCACGGATGTGAAGATTATAGTGTTTGAAGTGCAAAAAATAGTTTTTTTTCCTTCTTGCCCGGCAAAGTCAGCTCACTTTGACTAAGCATATCTTCAAGTATTTACACTACATTGTGTTGGAGACCATTACTAATGCAAAGAATATGATGTTAGCTAAGTGTGCAAAATTTGAGCTCATTTCGAGGGGTACATCATGCTCAAATGAATACTTTAGTGAAAGGGGGTATAAAACAATGCAAATGACTACAAATGAAGTGAGAAATTATTTGCTAGATACAAATTTACAAATTTGAAAATCCGTATGGTTAAAATGTGGAATTTAATTTTTTTTCTTATTTTAGATTTTTAAAATCTAAAACGGGTAAAATCTCTAATTTTAATGAATTTATTGAATTATTCAAATATTATAGGTGAGGGCAGGGCTTCAAAATGGGGACCCTTCAAGAAATGAAGGGCCACTTCATTCACCTACTCCCTTGTGCGGGATCCGCGTAGCTCCTTGGCGGTGGCCCGCCACTGCAAGACGATGTTTTTTTTTTTTTCTACACGTGCCATTACCCGGGGCCATTATTCTCTTTCATTACCCGGGGCCCGCCACAACCCCTGCCATGCGCCACTTGCCATGAGCTGCCGGGCCCGCCGCAAGGCACTTTATGCTATTTAAAAAAAAAATCTATTTATCCCTTTTTTTGAAGTTCGTAGGGTCTTCCCTTCCGGCGTGGGCAGGAAACCCCCCACGCTTAGACTTACCCGAGGTGGGCCCCCATCTTAATTGCATGGGCTCATTTTTCTGGCCCTCCCATCATTGGGGGGGTCAGAGGCTTTTTTTGGCTTTTTTTTTACAAAATTGGGGCGTACGGCCCCATTGTAGTCTGCAAGTCCCCCTTTGGCTAAATTTAGGGCGTCATTCAAAAACAAAATAGGGGCCAAGTTTTGGCCCCACCACCTCGTCCCCCACCCAGTAAGTCTGAGCGTGGAGGGTGTCCTGTCAAATCATTCCCTTCCACCATTCTTCCCCTTGATTTGGGTCGCCCCACCCTCCCTCCACCCTCTGTGCCCCTACTTACTGCCCCTCTTTCACACATGTGTTTCATTGGTTCCCAGGGGTGCCCAGGCTGCCCATTGTCCCCATTTTTTAGAATAGGTGGTACTAACTTTCAAACCGTAGATCCAAAAAAAAAAGTTTAAAATACCTCCACGAAGCTCTTATCAAGGGCGATCTAGAATAATTTAAAAAAAAAAAAACGGATTTTCTTACGAATTTTAGGAACCTGCCCAAAATCTGAAATCCCCCCAAAGGAGACTCTGGTCCTTTAGGGGTTAATGCCCTCGGTTATGAGAAATAACCTTGGCAAGCCACATGAGCAGCAGGAAGTCAAATGTAAGCTTGGAAACACTGGAAGCATGACACCCAAATCTCTCTCAAGAATTTCACGTCCTACAAATCCTACAGAATTCCTGCATGTGATCTACAGCAATTATGAGGGCTGTCGATCACATGCAATAAAATTCAAACAAGACGGCTGCCTTGAATTTTCCATGCTGATGAGAGGCTACATAATTAAACCACACCAAACATGATGCTTTGGCTAGACCATTAAATTGCGGAATCACAACACCCGAGGGCCATTCACAATTCTAGCAAGAGTGAGTTGCAGGTGAGGAATGCCATGTAACTCACATTCAAGGATCATGGCAGCTTCACAATGGATTTATGTATGCCTCTTTTCTGTAAAAAGCACAGCTGTTTTGACATCAATTCATGCAGTTAAGTAAAGGAAGCAGACATCCTTTAATCAGTCACTGGTCTTCCTACTCAGAATCCATATCCCAACATCCAGGTCAAAATCATTTTCTCGTCACAACTCCACATGAATATTTTACACTGAGAAGGAAATAAAGCATGCGTCTCTCAACTGGCTATCCTGTTTGAATGAAATAAAAGCATTTTCTTCACATCGGATGCTGTAATCTTACAATTCATGTGACCGTTCAGATATACTAAACGTCACTGTACAGTCTTCTACTATACAATCCAGCAACTAGATATAAATTGCAACCTTGGCACCAGAAAGAAACATAGTTAAGAAACTTTAGGAAGAATAATCTACAGCTCAAGAAACCAAACCCTAGCGGTAGTAGGCTTTCGAGAAGGAAGATTGCTTCTGTACAGAGATCTAGACATTCGGCTATGGCGCTCAAGCGGCCGCGTATAAACCGAGCTCCCCGTTACAGTCGTTCATCAGCGTCTGAAACTCAGCCAGGCTCATCACTCGGTCGCCATTCTCATCCACGCTCTTGATCATGCACCGGCATTCCTCCAGCGAGAATTTCTCCTCGCCGAACGCCGCCAGAACGCGGTGCAGTTCCTCGGGGGAGATGAACCCGTCCTTGTCCGCGTCGAACCGGTTGAACACGGCCGCCAGAGCCTCGTCGCCACCTGCAGCAGCAGGCCGCTCGTCGATCATGTTGAGGTCGATGAACTCGCCCAGGTCCAGCTGCCCGTCGCCGTCGCTGTCCACGCGCTTGATCAGGCTGCGGAGCTCGTCGTCCGTCACCGCGTCTCCAAGCTCGCCCATCACCTTGCCCAGCTCCGTCAGCGACAGCTTCCCGTCGCCGTTCAGGTCGAAGAACTCAAACGCATCGGAGAGCTCCCTCAACAGCTCCTGTGAAGGCGGTTTCCTGTCGGTAAACGCCATCTCGAATATCGATCACAGACGCTGCCAAACCCTAAAAAAATCTAGATTAAGAACACACACAGAACCTCGAAAGACAACTGATGAGCGCTTCAATTCACTAATTACGTTCGCCAACAACTGCTCCAAGGAACATCTTATGCACCCACGTTGTCTGCCTCGGCAACGACTCACACCAGTTAACTATATAGTGAATTCTAGGCTGATACTGGCCTGATACCGTCCTTATACTTCGGCGAAACGCGTTTAAGACTGCGGTGATATTGAGGCGGTCGTGTGCGTGCGGACGCTGTCTTTGCTCCGAAGACTTGCCGAGTGCGCACAGTGCTGATACCGTGATCCTTTCTTCAGGCCATTCGATTGCTAGTGTTAGATCGCGCGGCATCTTTGGAGACAATGAATATGCGATTACGTTCTAGAACGTGTAACTGTTGATTGCGTAGTAAAGAATGGCGTGTCTGCTCCGAGTCGTGCTTGGTAAAGAATGGCGTGTCCTGTGAGTAGCCGTAGACAGGACAAATGGGAACTGTCGGGAAGACGTCTAAAGTGACGTGCGCCATTCCGTGCGGGACCCTAAACCCTAAACCCTAGACGCTAAGCCTAGGACGGAAAAGAGCAATGTTTCATGGGCTTACATGCGATTAGGGATTTAAAGATCACTTGGTGGGCCCCACCTGCTACGGATTTTAAAAAGTAAAGTCAACATTAACTAGAGAAGTACGAATTTGCCGCCTGTGGGAACGCTTGGGGAACGCAGCGAGATCGCATGGGAACACAAAGGGAACTCAGGGGAAATCATAAGGAACAGGTAGGGAACGCAAGGGGAACATTAGAGGAAACTTCTAGTATGAACTCTTGGGAAACAAGGTGGGAACATCATCGGAATGGTATAGGAACGGGAGGGGAACGGCATGGGAACAGCATGGGAATGAAGTCTGATTGTAGTGCGGGTTTACCAATGGGGTAAACCAACCGACTTCCCATGAACCAAATTGTGTTGTGGGGTTCAACTGCCCAAGGCAAATTTACCCCCTCGTTGGTACTTACCCGGGGGCCACGAGGTGGTGGGGCCAAACCTAGCCCCTATTTTATTTTTGGACGGTCCCCTATTTATAGCCAAGGATGGTCTTTGAGGGTAAACAATGGCCATAGGCCCCAAATTTGTCAAAAAAAATCCAAAAAAAGCCTCTAGACCCCTTAATATAAGAGGGCCAGAAAATGACCCCATGCAATCAAGACAGGGCCCACCTTGGATAAGTACCAATGAAGGGGTCAATTCGCCCTGGGGGGTTTTCAACTGGTTGGATCGTTGAAAGTCACACCCGCACATTCCGAGTCGAGATCAGGAACCTAACTAGTAACATCCCATGTGGGTGTCATGCGTGTCTGCTTTGAGTCGTGCTTGGTTAGCATGTGATCGTTCCACATAGATAATGAAATTCTGCTTAATTAACTCTTTGATGCCCAATCCATGTTCCCACAAAACCAAGATATGTGCTGATTTTTTTACTTTGAAATTATTATGTATCCAACCTTACGGAATTGAACTCAAACCATTACCAAAACTTTGTGGAAAATTTGCAAAATGGATGATGGAATAGATTATAGTGTTTGAAGTTACTGTATATTGAGAGTGAAAAGTGTGGATTTTGGAGGATATACTACTATATCCATCAATAGATTCTTGCAATATTTTTTTTACTTTGAGTGAAAGAGGTTCAAATGTGCACTAGGTTAATAGCTTTCCATTGACATATCATATTTGAAGTAAACACTTGTATATGATTATTGGTGAAGTTTTTACTTTTGTCTACTTTATTGCATATGAAAATGTTTCAAACTTATTCAGATCAAAATGGAAGTTTTGTATGCAACAAGAGAGATCAACATCCACAAAACAATGATGAGTTTCTCAAAGACAAATTTCAATCAAAATTAAAGACAAAAATCATTTTGCATGTGTATGAAATATAATATAGTTTGTGACATGGTATTCGTTGTATTTGAGTGTATTTGATGTATTTTGTGATGTTTTTCTAGCTTTTCCATGAGTTCTACAACTCCAAATTGTGATCCAAATTTTGTATAATGTACATGTAATGTGTGCGCAAATCTAAACTTTAAATTCACAACCTAATTCCTCATGGATTTCATGGAAATTGGAATTTAACACATCCAAAGTGTACATTTGGGTCTCATGGGTTCAAAGGGTTGTTCCCTAAGTATAGAGTCTATCTAACCTTGGTATTCCTAGATTGTTATTCTTTTTGTGTAGTGATTATATGAGTTGATAAGTTGTTCATGAGTAATTAACGAATTTGTCAAACCTTGGTATGCATAGATTAAGTCTCTCCTATATGTGCAATGTTTATATGAGAAATCAGTCACCATATAATTCTAGGAAAACAAGTCTCTCTAAAATTGACATGGTGTTAATACCCTAACCCAAAATATGGCGTGATATTGGTGTGCATAGATACCTTTTTGTTTAGTAATATATGTGAGTTGATTAGCTACCAAAGTAACTAAAGATTATGCAAAATAACTTGGGTTGATTTATCATTATTCAAGTGAAGAATGGCGTGACTTTTGTTAACATCGACTTGTTGCCTCACATTGATAAGAGCTTATGTGGTTTGTTGGCTGAGGCCACATGTTGATGTTCACAAAAGTGGTGAAGAATGGCGCGACTTCTATCCACATCGACGTGTTCCCTCACATTGAACACAACTTCTGTGATTTGTCAAGTGAGGGAACACGAGGACGGAAATAGAAGACGCACCATTCGTACAAACAATGCTTGGACTGAGATGTTTGCCCTCCTCTCAAAGGCCTTTACTTATAGTACCACTTGGTACCAACCTTTGCCAATACATATGGGACAAACAACAGTCCTACCTCAAGTTCCTTAAACCTCTCTCAATTTTCTCTCTTTTTTCTTTTCCCTCTAAATCTACCTCATCTATCAACAATGTTGTAACAACTACGAGCAACTCTTAAACTCTAAAAGTAATTAACAAGACTCAATAATTACTCATATAGCTTATCAACTCACATAATATCACTGTATCAAAGGTTAATCTATACACACCAAGGTCACGCTAGGATAACAACACATTGATGTTCATTATAGATATGTGAAGTACATGAAGCTGACATAAAACTATTCTAGGAACACTTCTTATTTTTGTCTTATGTCTAACCTTGATAATATCACACCCTCCATTTCACTAAAAAGTGTGATGTATACAATGTGTGTCATATTTGATAAAATCACATTCAGAGGATTTATGTATGATGTGATATTATAAAAAATAAAGGTAGTTAAAAAATTAATGAAATAACATGATAAAAGTAACCAAAATAAAAGTAGAACAAAAATATGTCACACCTTGAATTGTTTTCCTTCCTTATGACATTGCTATCAACTTCCTCATCACAAATACGGAAACCAAAAATTCTCACAAACACAAACTAGTCACCAGAACCAACAACTTTATGTCTACAAACACCCCTTGTTGATGCAATTTCGACCGGAGGCAAGTGAAATACGCATATCAGCCACACAAACAAGCCCTCATGGTTTGCACTTCTATATTGTTGACAAAAGTTTGAAACGAAGTTCCAAAACTCTAATTCTTAAAATGGATTTAGAGACAGAGAAAGGTGACCATAATCACATATTCATAGTGTCATACATACTTACAATTACATTCACCAAGGGCCGGTTAACCTTTTGGTGTCTAAGTGGACCATGAGAGCTTGGGAGAATCTACGACCAGAATAGATCACGCAGAACATCATTTTCACAATGGGTACATTACCACTTCACATAAATCATTGTAGTTTGCTAATGCATACATGAATTGGAGATTAGAGAGATTTGATGCAAAGCTAACAAGGAGCCCCAAATGCGTTCAAAGGATGTGAGAGACAATGAGTAATTGTGGAAAGGGTTACATGAGCAAAAGCACCAAAACGACCTTGCCAGGGCCTCGTATGTGTTAAAGGTTCAAATTCATGTCATCATCTATGGTTAAGTTCAACGACGGCGATGAGACAAGTCACCTCTATGTTACACTTATTCATCCGTCCATCTTGTTATTGTCACACTTACACTACGCTATTTGAAAAAAATATAATGATATCAATAAGCTATATTAACAAGAACACCATATTCATGAAAAGTGCACATAGAGAGGCGCACTTTATTTTAGATCAAAACTACCATGGACATAGCCTAAATTACAATGATTCTAATGAGACCATTGCCGCAAGAATTGATGCACGCTTTAGCAAACTACAACGATTCCCGTAAATGAGTGTTGCGGTATTATATTCCATGTGTACATGATGTTCTGTACAATCTATCACACTCATAGAATGTCCTAGGTCTTGTTGGTCATGCTCCGCACTTAAGGACTAACTTGTCGGTTGTGTGGGGGAAGTTTTACATCAACCCTGTAACGCCGATGATAATGTACGAGTGTTCTAGACCATGCAGAATGACATTCACGCGTTGGGTAGTTGTAATGAAATCATTGTAGCTCGCCAATGCTTGCACCGATTGCCGTAGCAATGGTCTCAATAAATGCCCATCTTTCTCCACCTTGAAGTCATGGTCAAATTTTTCCTTCAAGGTCGCCTGTAGCGCTTGCTACAAAGATTCTTGTGGCAAAATGACCCATATATGTTCGTTCGGCCTTAACCCTTTACCGCCCGGGAAGCCCAAAATGGAACTTCGGAGGTGCTAAAACTCAATTTGCATGAAATCCATGAGGAATTAGGCTTCGAGATACCGGGTTCAAATTTGCGCATACATTACATGAACACTCTCCAACAATGAGATCATGATTTGGGTTTATAAAACTCTTAGAAAAGCTAGGAATACAACACAAAATACATCAAATACACTAAAATACAGTGCAATACAATGAATACCATGCCGCATACTATAATGTTGTATTTTGCACACATGCACATTGATTTTGGTCTTACATTTTGATTGAACAATGTCTCTAAGACATTCTTCATTGTTTTGTGATTGTTGATCTCTCTACTCACATACAAATTTTTTGTTTTGATTCGTATAAGGTTGGAACATTTTTGTATACAATCAAGTAGAAAAAAGAAAAAAAATCACCAATAATTGTGTATAAATATTTTCTTCACATATGATATGTC
Source organism: Bryoerythrophyllum caledonicum (assembly GCA_963971425.1). Lineage (NCBI taxonomy): Eukaryota > Viridiplantae > Streptophyta > Bryopsida > Pottiales > Pottiaceae > Bryoerythrophyllum > Bryoerythrophyllum caledonicum. The sequence goes on along the minus strand of OZ020520.1, from coordinate 15,764,991 downwards.
AATGCAAAGCTATCAACCTAGTGCACATGTGAACTGCTCTTATTCAAAGTAAAAAAATTCTTGCAAGAATCTATTGATGGTTAAAGTAGTACACCCTCCAAAATCCATAGTTTTCACTACCAATATACAACAACTTTAAACACTATAATCTCTTCCATCAACCGTTGGATGTTGTGCAAAATTTCCCCAAAGTTCACTTCATGGGGTAAGCTCAATTTTATAAGGTGAGATATCAATATTAGGGATTGTAAGGCACCACGGCCTTGATGTAGTGGTTTGAATCATGGCACACCGGTGAGGTGGTTGTGAGTTCAAGTCCTATTGCCGGCGTGGTGCCTGCCACCATAGTCCACCCAATTATGGTGGGGGGTCCCAAGTCCTCCTTGTATGGGGACCCACAAAGCCCTTGGGGGAGATGACATGTCGGTTGCCTCTAAGGCAATTAGTGTAGAAAAGTGTTTATCCTCGAGAGGGGAGTAGTTCTATTACACTAGCCTATGTCCCGTAACCATATGCTTAGTGAAGAGAATGAACAAACACTATATTCACGCCGGTGTCCTTCGGAGACCAGAGTTCTTCTTCTTAGGGATTGTATTTCCATCAAATCCGGTTGAATGAAAAAATAAATCAGCAGAAATCACAAAGCTGGGCGGTAAAGGGTTAAAGGACTAAACACAGAACATAGAGATTCCAACACCGTGGAGACCTAACACCGTGGAACCCTAACACCGTGGAAACCTAACACCGTGGAGACCCACCACCGTCGATATGGCAGCCGCGGAGGAGGAGTGCTGCTCCAACGCCAACAACCCCGCAGCGCAGCAAGCTCTTACACTGACTTCTCATGCCAATTCCTCAATCCTCAATCTCTGGAGCTTCACCGATCGACATTCGTGTGAAGAAATCATTGGCGAAAACGCCTTGTGCGCTCACGTTCCAGTTTTCAAGTTGTTCAGTGGCGGTTTCTGTAATTAAGTTTTTTTCTTCAAAGGTCTCAGGTAACTTCAATTCCCACAACTATTCATCACTCTCTCGAATATCCACAACCGATTCATCTTTCACACATCATTCCAGTGGATGTGGGAAAGTTGTGGGAGCTTTGTTGAGTTTTCTGGTTTTTAGGGGTAGGATTCAGGGTTGAAGGACTTGGGGGGGGGGGGGGGTCGGAAATTGGGAGGTTTTGGAGAGATGAAGTAAAGTGAAGCGTGGTATCTGTGTTTGGTGGAACAGGGACGGTGTGCGAGTGCTGCGAGAAATTTCATGAAGATACTGGTTTTTAGGGTTTAAGGAGTGAGGAGGATTAGAATTGAGAGGCTTTTCCAGAGATGACTTCTGTGAAAGTGAAGCGCGCTGTGAGTGCTGTACGGCCGCTGAATTGACAGAAACAGCCCGCGAGCGTCGTGAGAATAATCTTGCATTTCTAGGGGTTTAGGGATGGGGAAGTCGTCGAAGGACAAGCGCGACATCTACTACCGCAAGGCGAAGGAGGAGGGATGGCGCGCGCGCTCTGCGTTCAAGCTGCTCCAGATCGACGAGGAGTTTGGCATTCTGGAGGGGGCGAAGCGCGTGGTGGACCTGTGCGCGGCGCCGGGGAGCTGGTCGCAGGTGCTGAGCCGGAAGCTGTACCAGCCCGCCGTGGCGGCGGGCGAGGCGCACCCGCTGATCGTGGCCATCGACCTGCAGCCCATGGCGCCCATCGACGGCGTGCTGCAAATCCAGGGCGACATCACGAGTGCCAAGACCGCGGAGCTCGTGATCCGCCACTTCGACGGCGGGAAAGCGGACTTGGTGGTGTGCGACGGCGCCCCGGACGTCACGGGGCTCCACGACATGGACGAGTTCGTGCAGTCGCAGCTCATCCTTGCAGCGCTCACCATCGTCACGCACGTCCTCCGGCCTGGAGGCAGTTTCGTGGCCAAGATCTTCAGAGGGAAGGACATCAGCCTCCTCTACACGCAACTCAAGATCTTTTTCCCGGTCGTAACCTGTGCGAAGCCCAAGAGTAGTCGCAACTCGAGTATTGAGGCGTTTGTGGTGTGTGAGGGCTACAATCCGCCCGAGGGATTCGATTACAAGGACTTGTACAAGCTCCTGGAGAGAGCCGGCAGCAGGTCCAAGGATATGGACTGCTCCAGCGCGTGGCTGGAAGGCGCCAGTAAGCTCATCGTACCTTTCTTGGCTTGCGGCGATTTGGGTGGGTACGATGCTGATCAGTCTTATCCTCTCGACAGAGCGCAGAGCTTGGCGCCTGTGCAGCCTCCCATTGCGCCTCCTTATCGCACTGCTATGGAGCTTGAGGGCCAGGCACACAGAACTGCCTGATCTTGCATGAATCTTATTTCAGGCTTTGCATCATAGTTGCACTTTTCTTACAATTCGAAGTAGTTGCACGTGTCTATGGCCATCGTAGTTGCAATTTTTGTGCTGTTACTTGTTGAGGAAGTGACATGCCTAATTTTTATGGATCTTGTTTGTGGATGAGATTTACTACTGTTACAGAAACTGATGCTTAAGCTCGTTTTTCTTTTCCTTGTAGTAGACCAGTTTCACTAGTGCCTCAGTCTTCTCTTGTACCTGTCATGTATGCATGTACCTAACCTTGAATACAATGTGGTCTTACTGTTTTGCTTTCCCAGTTCAGCTGCTGTAGAAGTTGTACTAATTGTTTCGCTTTAGAAGTTGTTACTAACATTTCCTAACGTTTCCATTTTCTTTTTGGGTATCCCAGCTAAAGCTTGTGTGTCAGTGTTATCATGCGGCGTATGCATGCATCCAACCTTGGATACATCGTGGTCTTACTGTTTTGCTTTTTCAGTTCAGCTGCTGTAGAAGTTGTACTGATTGTTGCTTGAGAAATTGTACTGATCGTTTGCTTGAGAAGTTGTACTGATTGTTGCTTGAGAAGTTGTACTAGTTGTTGCTTGAGAAGTTGTATTGATTGTTGCTTTAGAGGTTGTTACGAACTTTAGTAACGATTCTTTTTTGTTTTTTGTTTTTTGTTTTTTGTTTTTTGTTTTTTGTTTTTTGTTTCCCAGCTAAAGCTTGTGTATCAGTGTTATCATGCGGTGTGTGCATGTATCTAACCCTTAGGAGACTTTTTTGGCAGTGTTTTGATGGTCGTTGCTATGCAAATGACCGAATCCCTCAGATAGCTTTGGTGTCGATTTCAGAACTGGAGTTCAAGGAGCATGGACGATGATGGCATGCTTTGCGACGAAATACTAGCGGGAATTGGTGCGGCCTCGGTTTTATTTTCCTGTGAAGCGTACTTTCTCAGGTGGTTGACTGCCTGGAATGATCCAGTAAGTCTTCAAAGGAAAAAAATTTAGGCCACAGGCTGTTCGATGATGGTATTTATGCAGCAAATCTACTCGTCGGTTGCAAATTCAGCAAAAACAATTTGTAGACATGCCCTCTACAGGTCTCGAACCTGTGACCTTCGCGTTATTAGCACGACGCTCTAACCAGCTGAGCTAAGAAGGCATGTGCGTTGCGTCCTTAGCAGGTCTCGGATGTCCCGATGTAATTCGGTGTACAATATGTAGAGAATATTATATCAAATTAATGTAATTCGGTGTACAATATGTAGCGAATATTATATCAAATTAATGTGGATGATCACTATCAATTTCATGAGTCGAGTGGAACAACCAATGGGTTCGTGTTTAAAGTTAGATTATGAGGTTTGGTAGAATATGACGTTACGAGGATTGGGTTATAGAATTTAACGTTAAGTTTTAAGGTTAGAATGCAAGGTTTGAGATTTAGCTGCTTGTTTGTCGTACCCTTGGGTCCGATTCAGCACTATTGTGTCAAATAACTATTTATTTCTAAGAACAGAATTTGGGCAAAGTTCTACTGTGGAATTCCGTTTTACCATCGCGTTTGTAAATTGAAGGTTTTGAAGAAGATTTTTCGAAAAAAAATGATCGATATTTTTAGAAATATTTAAAGCCAAAGCTGACCCTGGGGTACGGTGTATCATGAGCGTTGCGATGGCCGGTGGCTGTTTTTGCCTTGATATTTAGAAAGACCAATCCCTAGAATTCAAAATAAGGAAAAAGACCAGTTCCTAGAAGTTGAAAAGAAGGAAAAAGATCAGTCTCTTAACCCTATAATGCTCAAAGTTAGGCACGGGAGAATCCTCGAGAGTACCAGATCATGCACAACAACTACTAGTAGATAATGCACAATAGTATTACACATAGGATACGTTTCACGCTTCTGGGATATCATTAATGCACAATTGTCATTCATTGTACTTCGAGATTGCTTAACCCTTTAAGGCCTACGAGGGTGACTAGTCGTAGGAGAATCTTTGAGTGTTTTAGATCATGCAAAGCAACATCTACACAAAAGGTACATTTCATTGCCATCCTACTTCACGGAAATCATTGTAGTTCGTTGATGCTTGCACCAATTTTTGTGGTGCAGGTCTCAATAGATGCTCATCTTCCTCTACCTCTTTATCATAGTTTAAGTCTTCCATGGAGGTGGCGTGTAGCGTTTCCTATCAAGATTATCATGCCAAAATGTCCCCAAAATGGTGGCTTGTCCTGAAAAGGTTAATCTCAAAGGACCAATGTCCCCTTGGGAGACATTTTGAGTTTGGGTAGGATCCAATGATCTCAAATTTAGGCATGATTTTCTGATTTTTTTTTAATAGGCTACATTTTATTAGCTTTCTATTGACATAGTTTTTGTAGAAATCCAATTTACGTTTTAAAAATCACAAACATTTTTCAGTAGCATATACAAATAGTGCAGCAATTTAGTGTGACATATAACAAATAGTGTAGCAAATACTGTAACAAATAAGTCTAAATTCAATAGTATTCAAGTTTTAGTCCATTTTAAAAAAGAATATTTCTTCTTGGAAAGGGAATGGAAATCTTTGCATCTACCATACAAATTTTTGAATTTCAAAAATATGAGAAGGATATGATATATGCAAAACTCGAAACATATTGTTAATTCTCAATATTTGCTTAGAGTTGCCTAACATGCCCTCTCTCCCCATTTGAACTTCAAAACTCTATAACTTTTTCATTAAATGTCGGATTTGGAATAAAATTGGACTCGCACAAATCTTTTAGTAATGTCCATTTACAATAATAATTTTAAAAAAGAATGTTATAAATTGACGCACTAGGAACTTGTCTAAACCTTCAAGTGTCCCCCAAGGGAACTCTTGGTAGTTTAGGGGTTAAGGACATCTTCTACCCCTCTTCTACTTCCAAAATTTGGTGCACATATGCCTAACATGATCCTTTTTAAGTTAAAATTAAAAGATCATGGACCATAGTGCAAAAAGTTACCATAGAAGGTGGTCAAAGTTTATTGAAGGTGTTTAGTATGACCTCAAGAAGAATTTATGTCTGAGTTCAAAGGCCGATATCTTTCAATCCATGCAATCAAACCAAGCAAAAATTTTACCACACACTTATACAATTTTAGTACAAGATCCTACAATTAGATATGTAAAACTTGTATTTGTTAGCATTTTACATTGAATGCATTAAAATTGGCAGTTTCTAGTGAGTTTGGGTGCTAAAAGGTTACAGTCCTTTAGGGATTAACCCCTAAAGGACCGGGCCTTGTGCTTCACCAAAATCACTCTAAAACCATCACTTTGACATGAGATATAATTAGAACTTTTCAAACAAGTTTTTGCTATTTTCAACCATTGGATCTTCCATGCGTTCTGAACTCCTAAGGTACTAAGATTCAATCAAGTTAACTACTACGTGAAGACACCCTACAATTTTTTGTAAACTTTGACCATACGGATTGATAGATATATGCATTTTAAGAGTGCAAAAATGTTTTTTTTTCACTGTTCTCGGACTCGGCCAGCGTACTTTGACTCAAGATAATGGCATATTTTTCTACTACACATTGCATAAGCTCAATGGATCTATGTTCTACTTTGTATTAGGTCATCGCACGCCAAAAATCACAAGTAATGGAGGTGTTTACAATAAGGAAAATGGACTTGCAACGACTAGGAATATAATAAGTGGCCATGCATTTAGGAAAGCAATTTTATTTATCAAATAGAGAAATAATTTTTGGATCTAAATTTTGGATGGTGAATAGAATTATCATGACTATTTCTGAAAATTAAAAAATCAAATAATGTAAAACCATTGATTTCTATGCATTCTTAACCCCTAAGGCATTGTGACAGTTTCACACCAAAAACACCTCAAAATTGTTGGATTCTAGTGCACTGAACAAAGAAGGAAACAAAAAACTTCATTTCTATTTTAGACCGTAGGATCTCAATTGGGACTTATTATGTAACATACTCACAAAATCTCATAAACTTTGACCTCACGGATTGAAAGATTACAGTGTTTGAAGTCAAGCGAATGGTTCATTTTCTTCCGTGGATTCAGTGGATCAGCAGACTTTGACTTCACTTGGTGTCAAATTTTTGCACTACACAAGGTCTAAATCCATTACCATCTCGTTGAGCATGATGTTAGTTACTCATACACCAATTTTAGAGGTAGAGGAGGGGTGTAGCATATTCAAAAGGTTCGTGCAAGGAGTGGAGGGTCAGAATTTGCCAATTCACGCTTTAATTTTTTGTGAACTTAATATGTTTTAGATTGATAATCTGAATGGTCAATAGGAAGGCTTACACCACATGATGTGGAAAAAAATAAGAAGTGTAAAACATGAAGATCTCTAATTTTTATGTGGAAAAGAAGAAGTTTTTTTGGTACCTTGACCGACAATGTATGACAATGTGTGAAAATGTGTGACTTGAATAAAAAAATGCTAATTCTCACTAAAGACAAAAACATTTTTTGACAATACAAAGGGAAACAATACTACTTGCAAGTATTGAAAATCTCGCATTCAATAGTGTCCTAGTTAAAGTTTTTGGAGGTGCCTGACATGCCCCTTCTCCCCATTTGAAATTCAAAACCGCATAACTTTGTCTTCAAATGTCTAATTTTGAAAAAAAAAATGATCACCCACTAAGGTCTTAGTAATAGCCTTCTACAACAAGAATTTCAAAGAGGAACGTTGGAAATTGACAGCATAGGAACCTGATAGAACTTTCAAAAAGCCCATATTTGATACTTGGTCCTCTAGGGATTAAGTGAAAACAACAAAGGTTGCCAAGAACTTTCCCTCACTATTACCCGCCTCAAAAAAGTGCAATTGTCAACTCTAATAGTAGCGCTATTCATCTCTACACTACCCTGCCCTATTGCCAAAATGATCATGCTTCTTATGTTTGAATCACCATAACTTTCTCCCTGTAAGCTAAGCCCCCCAGAAACCGACAAGTCAAGGAATGTGCATATATGGAGAGACGAGATAATTATACTATTATTTTTCAGTGATAGCTAATAGAATCACAATTCCAACCCAAGTGATTTCATATTTTTCCGATGAAAACTGAATTAGTTATGAATTTTCAAACTGTGCAGCCATGTTTAGTGGGTGGCCAATAGTAGGTACCCCCATAACCAACGACCAATAGTAAGGGTCTTGACTAATAGCAAACCTCCATTTGGAGCTGAGTTGGTGGTAATGGGATGGAAGCAGGTTGGACATACCCCAATTTTATAGGCATTGGCTATGGGTTTTTGTTGGTTATGGGGAGGCTTACCTTAAGTCCCCAACAAAAACTCCCCGCAAAGATAACCCATATTTCTATTCTCACTAATTTTTTTCAAAAAGTTACCTTTTTCCGGAAAGTGGGCCCTCGCCTTAGTAAAGTCTGCAATCAGACAGTCGGTCACTTCCGACGTCGGTGAACAAGTGCATGGCAACGAGTTTCATGCCAACCCACGCTTCTTCCAGGAACCCGCTCACTCATGTCTGCCCAATTACCGATGTAAATAGATGTCGGCTGGGACTCCGCCCACGTGCACGCTACTCGCCTGATACCCTCATGAAACCCAGGCAGTACCAGCATGATACCCGGAGATACCCGTCACTGAGGCTGGGCTTTTCCTTGCACCTTCAACATATGCCGGCTGCCGTCAGCGAATACTAGTGTTATATTCGAAACACCTAACCAATCGTGAGAAGGATTTGCAGTGATCTGTTGGTTGAAAGGTATGAGGCTTGCTTATAACAACTTCCACACCTGAAGATATCGTGAGACCTCGTGTTTGCGTAAGATATGGAGCTGGTTTGCTGACAATTTTCACACCTTGAGTGTAGCATCCAGGATTTGATCTCACAGTTCTCAGTTGCAGGGTTCTTGTGGGAAAGGCTTAGATATGAAGCTGGTTTGGTGACACATCTTGAGCCTAGTGAAGTTAGTTGTTAGCATACAGTGAAGCCTGGAAACATCCATAGTGTTAGTCGAGACGATGGCGCTCACTTGCATGGAGACCCAGATTGTGAACAGCACGGAGCGCGTGCTCGACGTGAAGGTGGGCAACAGCCTGTACTTGGTGGATCTGGCCAGGCTCCCCGAGGGCGGCCAGCACTCCGTGCAGGTGGATTACACGGACACCTACCAGGAGTACATGTTCCATGTCTCCGGCTCGACGTCGCCCGTCTTGGTGGTGACTTCCGACGACTGCTGCGACTGCAAGTGTATTACCATCAAGGAAAGTGTCGAGGGCAAGTTCGAGCTCCAGAAAGAGCCGCGCGTGCGAAGGTGCCGCTCCCGAGATGATCACGAGTCCGATCCCGTTCCGAAGCGACAGTGCTCTGGCATTGCGAGTTGGAGGTTTTGGATTGGACTCAACGTCTTCTGAGTCCGAGTTATGTCACCGACCACATTGTAGATATGAGCTAGAAATATCAGTGTGCTGAGTTTTGACAGGATATATTGATAGAAATGAGGTCATTTCTCCCCAGTGTGAGAATTGAGGCGTGGGACTACTTCTCTAGTAATATTAAGTGTACAGAGCTGAAATTCTACTGCATTGGTCAAGATTCTCCATAAACCTATTTGTTTTCTGGCATGATTAGAGCATAGCCGCTAGCCTCTGTAGACTGCAAAGTGATCTTTATTGAGATAGTGCCGGACTGTTCATTCAAAAAGGAGCTTTAGGGCATCTGTAAAACGATTCACTAAAAGAAGCTGGACACTGGAAAGAACGGAAAATTTGAAAATTTGAAAATTTGAAGGAACTCTCTAAACCGCTGAAGCCAAAATCTAGGGGCTTTTATTCTCTTTCAAGCATCTGCCAGGAATGTCCGCTTTCATATTTAACTTGTTTTTATATAGAGTGTCTTCATAGTGGCTCCTGACACTACATAGAACCGATATTGGTGTGATATGAGAAGGGGTACATGTTGAGAATTTTGGTCGCCAGTTGGGTTTCCATGATTCTTAACTTCGCTGAAGAGGCTGTCAAATATATCAAATATTTGTGTGTCTTGAATGAAAAATATTTGACCAGTCGCTGAAGAGGCTGTCAAATATTTTTCATTCAAGACACACAGGATGTATCCTACAGTGATAAACATTATGGTACACCTGAAGCAAACTGACATTGAAATTTCTATAACAGTGTCGTGACTAGCGCAGCTGGATATCACACGCAGAGATAGTCCCTAAAAACAAGCATTGTACCGACAAAAGTAGCAAACCCAGGTTCACAGAACAAATACTCTTTTCTCACGAGTAACAACAGAACTTGCATTAAGAGGCTACTTGTATAATAATGCTATGTTACACGACCTTAGGCAAATGATCTACAATATGACTAAGAGTATATCATCCATTTTTTCTATTTCGGAACTGCTCCGGTTTCACAAGAAAAAAATGTCATCATTCTTTTGTACACTCAAATTTTGATCCGATGATCACGATGGGTGTGTTCTAAGCTAGTGCATACTCGCACTCTAATGATACACTCTGAAAAGGAATATCCAATCTGCAAAGCGGAGCTCGACCTAAATACCTGGAATTGCCATCACTTTCAAGCAACTTTCACAGCAGCTTCAGTTTCATCTGCTACCTTGAGCTCCAAGTCATGACCACCTTCAGATGCCAAAGGCCCGTTAGAGGACGCCTTGAAATCCGGCCTTAACTTCTCCTTCAACTCGTCCAGAATGTGGGGCTCCATGAGCTTCCAAACCCAGGCAGCAGAGTCGTCCTTGAAACACAGCACGTTCCCGGAGCGCCGCTTCTTGATCACGCAATCAACCGTCCTGGCCTTGAGCGCCTTCACCACAAGAGTGAGCTCTTTGGAGGTGTACTGACAAGCGTTCAGGATGATCCCACCGGTTTCCTTGCACTTCTGGCCCCCATACATGTACCAGTATGCTAACGAGAGAGGGTTCAACCACCTGTGGATCAACCTGGGAATCACCGGCTCGCCCTCCGGCCTGTACTGATGAGCGTAAAATCTCAGGGAGCCATGGCTGATCGTGGAAAATCTGTGCGTCTTGGTAAGGTCATCGCCCACATAGATCCTTGGTTCTTGCTGCGCCCACTCAGCGAACATGTCGTGCAAGTGATCGATCAGAACCGAGCCTTCCTCGCCGAGCTCAAAGGTGATCTCGTACGTCCTGTTGCGATCATGAGAGGTTACGTTGGCGCCTCCTAACAACGCCCCAACTAGGATTTCACGCTGCTCAGGAACCAGCTTCAGGGGCTTCACTTTCTCCGCCATAGCCACCTCCTTCTTCTCCACCACCTCCGCAACGAAGGCCAACACTTCTTCAGAGAATTGCATCTTCTGCTTCCTGCCGTACTCAAACACCGCCTTCGCCTTCTCCAGCAACTCCGCCCGCCCAAACGCCTCTATCATCAAACTGCACGTCCGCTGGTTGGGGTGGAACCCCTGAAGGCTCATCATCTCATCGTAGAGCGCCTCCGCTCTCTCCAGCTGCCCTCTGAGAATGTAAGACTCCATGAGGTTGTTGAACGCCTGCAGATTCGGCCGACACTTCTTCTCCTTCATGCGAGTGAACACCTCCTCGACCTCCGCCAACATGTCCCTGCTCTTGTACCACTCCATCAACAAGTTATAGGAGGCGTGCAACACAGACGCAAACTTTGCCTCCGCCTTCTCCAGGAACCCGCGCGCGCCGTCAACATCGCCCGCCCTCACCATAGCCTCAATCACCGCCTCAAAAACGTTCAGATTCACGTGCACCTCCTTCGTCTCCATCTCTTCAAAAGTAGCCGCCACTTTCTCCGCCATTCCTGCATCGCCGTAGGTGTGTATGAGCGCTACATACGCCCGCCAGTCTGGGTCGAAACCTGCAGCGACAATCTCCCTGAAAAGACCCTCGGCTTCATCCACGCCGGAGCTCACTCTGATCAAAGACGTGTAGCAATCAGGGTGCATGCTCAGAGCCGCCTCTTTCATATCGCGCGCTAGCTCCTGCACTCGCGCCTTGTTCCCCTGCACGCTGTGCATGTGCATCAAGGCGGTGTACACCGCCCTCCAGCTCTCCGGAGTGAGACCCATGCACCAGGCGGTTCCCTTCTCCTTCATGCTCTCGAAGAGCGCATCCGCTTGGGGCAGGTGCCGCAGATGCGCGCCGCCCTTCCGATCTGTGAAGGCCTGGAAGACGGAGAGGGCGAGGGACGCGGGCTGCTGGTAGCTCCCCAGCTGCTCCATCTGGAGATAGAGCTTGTAGGCCTCGTCCGTGGACACGGAGGACGGGTCCGCCAGGTAGGCCTTGATGAGGATGATGTAGCTGGAGATGTCCGGAACGCGCCCGGTGGCCAGGATCGTGTCGAAGAGCTCGCGCATGCGCGTGAGCTTCCCCTTCGCGCCAAGCGTGTTGGCCATCTTCGTGTTGAGCTCGAAGTCGTCCTGGTACCAGGGTTGCTGCATCGTCCATTTCAGCACCTTCACGTGCAAAAGACACAGGTCAAGAAGGATAAAGTTGCAACCATACACTAGAAACCCTAAACCCTAAACCCTGGCCTTGGCATGCCATTTTATCCACATCGACCTGAGGTGGTTTAAGAATCTTAGCATCTCGTTTTATGAACTTCAGTTGGTTCGAAAACCATGACCCAGGACTATGACCTGAATGGTGTCGAAAACCTTCAACCCTAAACCCTGACCTTGGCGTCTCATTTATCCACATCAACCTGTAGTTGGTCAGAAAATCATGCCCTAGGAGCTGAACCGCATCAAATAACAGAAAACTAACTGAATAATTGCAAGCATAAACTGCGACAGCACTGGTCTCCCATAAACCCTAAGACCCTAACCCCAAACCTTTGCTTGATTTCAAACAACCATGTCACCTAATGAGAGAGACTCACCCGGTGAGCGCGCAGAATCTCGTCACACCGCATCAACGTGTCCATAACTTCCTTGGTATCCACACTCTGCATCCACTTGCGCTGCGCATTCAGCATGGTCACGATCGCCGTGGGCCGTAGCATCGGAATTTCCTTGCACAGCCACCCGATCTTCTTCCGCCTCCACACCTCCACGCCGCCCTCCTGCTGGTCCTCCTCGCCTCCCGGATCCTCATCACTCTGGAGAGGAGAGTAACTGTTCCCACCTTCCTCAGGATCATCATCACCATCATCGTCAGAGTCAGAATCGAAGTCCTGGTAGCTGCTCCTGGCTTTCTTCTCCCTCACCTTCCTCTGCCACTTCTCCTCGCCCTCGAACAGCTGCCCACCACGCCGCGGACTTGAAGGTGCGTCATCATCTTCTCCAAATCTGGAAGAGCGTCCGCCTCTACCGCCTCTAGTACCCCTAAAACTGCCTCTCTTTCCTCTCATCACTTGGGATGCGTCCCAGCGCCTCGGTTCTTCAAAATTTGGTGAGGAGTCTCTAAAATTTCCTCTTCCTCCTCTTGTTGCTCCGAAACTTGCTCTTCCTCGACCTCGACCTCTGAAAGTGTTTCTCTCACCATCTGTGACCTGGAATTGCTCTCTCTGACTAAAACTGCCTCGTCCTCGTCCTCTTCCCCGGCCTCTGGACGAGTTTCGCTCACTTTCCTCGCCTTCTGAAGCCTGGAATTGCTCTCTAGGACTGAAACTTGCGCGTCCTCTGCCTCTGCCTCGGCCTCGGCCTCTGAAGCTCGGCTCTCTCACACCATCGTCATCATCTCTAAACCTCCGGTTCGGGCTCCCGAACTGCTCTCTCTGCGCTCCATCGCCAGAGCTGCCTCTGTAGCTATCTCTGCTCGGGCTCCCAAACCGCTTACCATCGCCAGGGCTCCCAAATCGCTCACCATCGCCAGAGCTCCCTCTGTAGCTCGGACTGTAGCCAGACCGTCCTCCTCTTCCCCTTCCTCTCCCTCTCTCTGCTCCTCTACCTGATCCTCTTCCTCTACCCCTCCCTCTGAAACTCTCCACATTTCTCTCGCCATCGCTCGAGTAAAACCTCCTCTCCCCAGACTGAAAGCTTCCTCTCCCCGTGCCCCCTCGCCCTCGCCCTCTCCCTCTCCCTTCTCCTTCCCCACTGCGATACTCGCTACACACCCCGCGAGCAAGCGAAAACTCGTGGCGCCATTCGCCACCGGTGATGGCGCTGCTCCACCGCGGCACCAATTTGCCTAAGAATCCTGTTCCGAGCTCCAAGCTGCTGCTCTTCCGCGAGAGGCGCGACAATTGCTGCAAGCAGAGACGCCCCTGCGCCATCGCCATGATTGCAGAGGGCTGCGACAGCTTAGTGGTCCATAGCGTTCGGGTGGGCAATGCGGCAGGTGCCAGCAATTTCATCATCCCTCTCGTTGCGCAACCGATTTGGGAATGGTGGGGAGATTCGAGAGCGTGGGTTGTGAGGGGGCTTAAACCCTAAACCCTGGATGGGCTTTCGCGTCTTGATAAGGGTGCGCAATATGGGCACTAGCAATGGGAGTTGTGGATTTCCAAGATGGGAATGTTTCCCTACGGTAGATTTACGCGGTGGGTTTAGGAACAGTGACGGGTTCTGGTTTGAGAGCATTGAGGTAAGCCCCAAAGGACCAAGTGTCCTTTTAGGGGACAATTTTTTTCTTCTCGGCTGCAATCATCTTTCAAAATCCGTACCGTCAAAATTCACAAATTTTATACCACATCATTTCGTGAAGTTTAGATGGAGATCCTATAGTTACATTCTCAAAATATTCATCTTAGTGGGTACATAGTGTCTACCCTCAAGATGGGAGGGTAGTTCCATACTACTAAACCTATGTCTGGTGGACACTGGTTTAGTGGTGGAACGAACAAACACTTCATTCACTCCGGCCTCCTACTCTTGGGGACTGGAGTTCTTCTTCTTAGAGGTTTTTGATCAATGGATAGAAAGATTCTTCAAAAATGCCTAGGTCCTTCAGGGGTTAATTTGAAGGTCTTATTGAAAGAGGAAATAGTGAATTTGAGGAGATATCGTCATGTTGGTTCTTTTACTACAGGTCCTGCTTGGAGATGAACTACAAGTCGTGCTTGGAGATGAAGACTCCCCTTAATCCCCATCCAAAAAATCATTGGTCTTGTAAAACTTGACATACTTATACTTGCACAAGATAATTTTTTGTTGGAAACAAGGGTTTGGCATTTGCAGCAGCATTTCCTTTACAAGGACATTGCTACAAAGTCCCATGTCCAACAAAAATTCATCTATATAACAAGTATTAATATAATTTTCCATAAGGATTTCTCCACATCCATTTGAAAGAATTTTTGTGTGTTAGCTACAAGGTCTTGGATTCAATTCTACACGTCACTGAGAGCATGTGGCACCTCCTTCCTTGAATGGTTTTTTGAATAGTAAATCCAAAGTCCAAAATTGTCTAAGATATGGGAACATGGATGAATAAAAATTTGCAAGTTCCGAATGTATATTAACTCTAACGCAGATGTTGATGAAAAAGGCATCTTGAGAAGTCTCTCTAAGTTATAGAGAATTTAGAGGAAAATCGCTTCCATTCATGCTTACTTTAGAGTTACAAGGTGAGTTACGATTGCATGCCTCTTATTAAAAAATGAATTTTCAAAATTCATGAAGCTCAAGTGAAAACACAGACTCTAAGACCTATTGTTACATCGAACCAATGGTATTGAAAAGTTGTTAAGCTATTCATAAGGTGAGGAAAAAATATTATATACTTTGGATTTTCCTCATATTCTAATTGAACAATGCCAACCCTATTTAGAAACAAATTTCTTCAATGACTTCAAAAAAGAATCCAACTAAAATTCATGATACAACATGACCTCTCTTTCCTTCTTAAAGCAAGTAATACTACTTCTAACTTGAGTTTAAAGGCCACCAAGCTTTTTTCACATCTAACATCTATCAAGTATAAACAAACACTATTGTTCTAAATTTTCTTATAAAAAGTATCTTACGGGTGACTTTATAAATTACCGAAGAAAATTCGCTGATGGCAACGAATTGTATGAACAAGTTCCCCACCGAAACCATCAGCGAAGGACATATCTCATCCAAGAGGACAGAGTTCATCGTCGTCTCCGATGCGCGGAGCCCTAAAACGCGAGAGTGGCAAGGCGTAGCGGAGCTCGAGACAGACACGAACCCGTGGTCGACGTTGTTGTTGTTGTGTGATCAAGCAAAGGGGGTTCGCGATGCAGACTGATGACAAGTACGCGGGCATGGACCCCGAGGAGCTGCGTAACCTCGGGGAGTACGACACCCTCGCGTTTCGCACGGCCAGCGCCACGGGCTCCAGCTTCATAGCGGGCACCATCCTGGGCGCCATCACGGCCACCTGGCAGGACGTGCCGGCGGTGGAGCGCAACGTCGCGCTGCCAGCGCTGCGGAAGACGGGCCGCATCATGGGCAGCTACGGGCTCACGTTCGGGGCCATTGGCGGCATCTTTGCGTTCACGGAGGGCGTGGCGGCGTCCGTGCGGGGCAAGAGGGATGTGTGGAACTCGGCCATCGGAGGTGCCGCGGCTGGAAGCATTCTCGGCCTTCGAGGTTCGTTCTTGCCCTGCCTTTGTGATCAATGCACTTCTCTATAAACCTCCAAGAATTGGCCAAATTCGACGCATGCTTAGGGTTTCTTGTTAGTCGTCCTCTCAATCGGGTTGAAATTTGGAAGGATTTTGTCTAGTGTCTGAGATTTCACGTTGCTTAGGGTTTCTTATCGATTTATTTAAAATTAATCGAGTGAAATTTGAAAGAAGTCTGTCTAGTTTCTGAGATTTCCAAGAATTTTAGGCATGTTTAATCTGATTTCGTTCATATGGCCAAGTCCGACCTTTACTTAGGGTTTCTTATCAGTTGTCCTCTCAATCGGGTAGAAATTCGGAAGGATTTTGTCTAATGCTTAGAATTTCTTATCAGTTTTCTTTCCAATCACGTTGACATTTGGAACAAATTTGTCGAGAATCTAGCGAAGGAAAAGGTTTAAGGTGTTGATTTCATCCAACATTTGAACTAGGGTTTTGGGAATTGAACCGGGTGGCCACGAATCTAGAACATGCTGTTCGTACTTCTATGAACAGTTCGCCTGTTGTGTGAGATGCCATTTTAGCTCTGAAATGTGAGGATTCAGATTCATTAGAGTCATTCGTAAAGTCACCCAAAGTTCCAACAAGATATCCTGTCTTGATTTATTATAGAATTTCCATGGTCCACCCAACCACGGTTTTGGTGTATGGGTTCCTCAAATTTCCTACAGGAAAAGGAAAAATGAAGGTCACATGCGCGATTTAGGTCCTAGTGGCGTATTTAGTTGATCCAACGAACGCTCGATCCATGCAGGGTTGTAGGCACTCGTTACTCAGTTATTAGATCAATAGAGGAGCTTTGTGGTTTCTCAACTGCATTCCTTCAATTTAGTATGGAATAGCTTGGTGGTCTCTAATCTCAAGTAGTTTTAACCTATTTGAAGAAGGAGAAGGGAGAGGTCATGTTGTACCATGAATCTTAGCCCCCTCTTCCCTCTGCAGACCTGATTTTAATGATTAAAAATGATAAAAGAGGGCAAAACTCTTGGTATCGTTGGTTCACTTTACAAATAATTCTATCACAACGTTAATTTGTTTCTTTTTTCTTCTTTTTTTGCAGCTGGAAAGTTGCCTGTGGGTCTGGGAGCAGCAGCGGCACTGGCGGCGTGTGCGGTGATTGTCGATGCGGGAGGGCAAACGGTGAGGACACCGACTGGGCGGGAATACTTACCGTATCCTAGGACTAATCCAGATCTTTAGGCAGCATTACTTTTCATTCTTCTTTTCAGAAAGAGTAGCCGTTCCTCCAAGGAGGCAAGCATGCTTCATTAGTTGGTGAGCTGGTGCATTCCCCAAGGTTGTTCTTTGTGTTATAGGGTTAGCCTCCGAATTCGGTCAATAAAGTTGTGCAATTCCGCGGGTCCTTTTTTGCCTGTTCCTCTGAAATTTGCTGCTTCTGTGCCTTTCCTCCAGTTTGCAGAGTTCGGAGATAACTCTGCAGACTTTTACCCTGTAGTGGTATTTTGTAAGGCTACTAAATGTTTCTAAAAGATACCACCTATTGTGACTTATTATACTAACCTTTCCTCTAAACAGTTAGAAGAGCTTGGTGATCACCAGGTCGAAGTTGTTCTAACTGAATTCAAAAGCAAGTTTGTACGAGGCGCCTCTCTTCTTTGAGGCGATGTTAGATAATGACAACCATTTTGGAATTGATTGAATTATCCAATATTGAAAGAAATAGAGGGGTCCATTCAAACTTATGAAAAAACGGAGTGTTTGTACACAACTAAGGGCCAAATTTTATTACATATGCTGAATACGAAGTACCCATTCTAATCCTTCAATTGAAATAATGACCAAAACCTACACGACCTCATCACAGTGACAAAAGTTCTAACTGATCGCACATACAACATCCCTGATAATTGTATCGTTACTGTTGATCCAAGATTTCTTGTTTCTTGCATCTCCAAGTCAAAATATTCCCTTTCCTCAAAAATGAAGGTGGGTTGATCATAACCCAATTTTGCCTAGAATTCCTTCAAAACGACCACAACTCTCAAAACAGCAGAAGTTTTGCAAGCACGGAGGCTGTTGATAAACTACTTACTTTTCTGACCTTCTATCAAGTGCTCCACACCTCCACTTGTAGGCCTGTCAAATGAAGTGCACCGTTAGGCACATTATCCTCAAAATGCAGAAGAATCATCACCCAAAATTTAACCTAAACCTTAGTATTGCGCTATACAACCCCCATGGTGCAAACAAACAGTAACTTGGTAGAGAACAGTACTTACAGGCCAACTAACACCTTGATGGTGTCATAACAGAACCACTGGGCGGTGACAAGTGGGCCCACAAGCATCACTCGCAATGGCAAGCTTCTTGTGAAGAGCCCTACCACACCGATGCTCCTTGCAGCCTGACGAGTTCACAAGAAAACAAGAGTTAAATCTTGAGAACCATGAGCATAATACTAGACCAGAAAGAGAAGGAACACAAGATAGGGCTCAGCCCCTCACCTGCATGTAGGAGATGCCTTTCCTATTGTTGATAGCAGTGATCATGTTGTCAGCCGGGTTGGAGATGATGGTTCCCGCAACGCCGGACATGTACCCAGCCACACATGTCACCGCGAGTTGCGTCCCCTTCGCGCACTCGTTCTTAGGCCTTTGGATAACATTTCCATACAGGAACTCCACCGAATGCTCAAACGTCGAAAACATGAGCATGGCAACTGCAACCAGATTATGTGCCTGGGTTATGTATCATCCCATCCAAGCGCAACCAATCCAAAACCAAATAGTGGGAGTGCAAAGTAGAAAGAAAAACGTCCTATCAAATGGTAGACTACATCTAATCACTCGACCTTAGCGTCGAAGTCAAATCTGGGGGACACCGTTAAAGGGGTGCATGCTAATCTAATTGTTTTAGGTAAACAAAGCGACACAAAACAATCACTACTTACAAGGTAGGTTGCGTCCCCAGAGTGGCAGAAGTCCCTTGTAGAGCCTGTCAGCAAAAAACACAAGTATCACCACACAAAAATATGTGAAGGCGTGCGGTTGAATAATCATACTACATTAGCATTATTTGTAAAGTCACCCAAACTTTAAGATACTCACTCTTCAAAATCAGCTCTCAATCAAACTAAAGAGAGACAGGCAACCGATATTTATCAGGATGCACACTCTCTGTTCTCTCAGAGCCACTTTGGCTTGAGTGACTCCAAAACCACCAAGCTCGTCCATACTTATACGAGCCACCAAACTCTTCTATTGATCTAAAAACTGTTCAGAGTGAGGAAAGAGTGGTATAATGAATCAAAAGAGGAAGACCGGTGTCTTGGTGAAACTTTGGGCGACTGGAAGACTCACCCAGTGAGGCCTTCTGCACGATACAAGCGAGGGAATCCGTCCAACAAGCCACGGGCGTAGCCCCTCTGGACGCGGACTTTGATGGATTCGAAAGGGCACAGGGCCGTGTCGGCAATGATCTGGGCGGACAAGCTGCTGGCCACGTAAACGGACGTCTTATGCACGCGGGTCACGTCCGGCCCGGCCATGTCGCTGTAAAACTTCTTGAAGTACTCGTACAGCCCGAACTTGCACGCGCCCTGCGCGCTGTACCCGTACAGCTTGCTGCCCCACCCCTTCCACACGCCGCGCAGCCCCTGCTCGCTGTAGATGATCCCGGCGCTCGACACTACCGACGTGTACTTGGACGGGTTCGCCTGCACGCACACAAGAAGGTGTGAGCCTTGGACAGGAATACGTAGGGGTGAAAATGGAGCCGCCTCGGCTTCATTTCTGATCGTGATGAGGTCTCCTCAGCTTAATTTCAGGTCACTTCGGCTACCATAGGCATTCACAGCAAAAATGGAGCCGGGTGAAGGATCCACTTCAAGAAGCTTCCTAACACGGAAGTAGGAAGTGCGGAGACCTCCACCGCTCCGCCATTTTGACATGGCAAGCTAGCATTGGATAGCAGAGGCGCTTCAGGTTGATCAAGGAGTCCCTCCTTGATCATATGGAAGCAGCTTTCGTGCCCATTCTTCTCTTGCCATGTCAAAATGGCGGAGCGGTAGAGGTCTTCGCACTTCCTACTTCCGTGTTAGGAAGCTTCTTGAAGTGGATCCTTCAACCATCTCCATTTTTGCTGTGAATGCCTGTGGTAGCCGAAGAGACCTGAAATTAAGCTGAGGAGACCTCATCACAATCATAAAGAGCCTGCCACCTAAACATGAACATGCAAGCTGAGTCGACCTAATGAGAAAATGAAGCTGAGTGTAGAACCTGAAGATTCATAACCCCACCTGCATGTTGACCTTGAGCATGTCGAAGGGGGTGACAAGCAAATGCACGGAGCCGGTGGACACCATCCCGCTGAACGCACAAGCCGCATAATACCTATTGGAGAAAAGCTCCAGTTTCTTTACCCCCACTTGGGAGCTGCCCCATGTACCGCTACTACTGTGCTCCATCTTCAAGGGCCTAGCAGTAGTAGACTCCATGGCCAACGATCCTGAAAAACCTAATGCAGCTGATCTCCTCTAAACCCCTTGAAATCAACGAAACAGCTCCTTGTCCTGAAGGCGGTGGCGCTTCGCCTACGAACGCTGAATCCACATCTCTGACTCATTGTAATCCACCTCAAAGTTCGTCACCGGTCCGTTAGCTTAACTCTAGCCTGAGTGAGTCCGATCTGATAACCATGACTTCTCGAAGAAAAACAGAAAACAAAGTTGGAAAGTATCCTGAAACACTAGCCAAGCCGCCACATACTTGATTCTCAACCTCAACCAACTAATCAACTCCTCGAACACTACGTTCTACCAAAACAAAACAAAAAATCCTCATTTGCGGTTGATCTAAAAACCATAAAAGAGATAAAAGAGCAAAACAAAGGACGAAACTTGGATTACCGGGACTAGCACAAGAGATGCAACAACGTGAGTGCGTAATCACCACAGCCTCACCAACGTCGCAGTCACTACAGAGTGTGTACAATTTGTTGTCTGCAGCTGTAACGATCAGTCAAGTAGCTTATTAGGTCGAGATCTTCACAAGCCTTGAGGAAACTGATCAACAGCAACAAGGAGTTCA
This sequence comes from Bryoerythrophyllum caledonicum, assembly GCA_963971425.1. NCBI lineage: Eukaryota > Viridiplantae > Streptophyta > Bryopsida > Pottiales > Pottiaceae > Bryoerythrophyllum > Bryoerythrophyllum caledonicum. The sequence goes on along the minus strand of OZ020520.1, from coordinate 15,744,066 downwards.
GTACTGAGGGCATATTCTATTGTACCACGGTGATACCCTTGTGATACTTCTCTGGTACCCCTGTGAGATCCGGGTGATACTGGGGCTGTCCGAGAGAAGGCTGGCGGCGTATGAGAGCTTATTATTGGCACATGATGTATGAATTAGGGTGCGCTTTGTTGTGGCGATGGGTGGTTGCCAGCGTGGCGCATGAGTGCCAGCGTGGCGCGTGGGGTGCCAAATGGTCGGTTGTGGGAGGAACTGGGCGCCGTGCCATGTCATGTGTCCCCAGCGCCACCAGTTTGGCAATTTGAGAAACTTGTCATCACACCGACTTATGGAATAGCATAGAATATTTAGTACCTACAACCCTATGAGGTAGAGCATACTTTTCGCGTCGCAACATATTTCAAGTGAGGGGACTTTTCTCATATGGACATAGGATCAAACTCCCTTGAAGACGAAACATGCTCAGAGGCTTAGTTTTGGAGTTGAAAATCAACCTTAACCCTTAACCCCTAAGGTACCAAGACAGTTTTACACCAAAAACACTTCAAAATTAATGGATTCTAGTGCAATGAATAAAGAAGGTAACAAAAACTTTGATTTTTAGTTCTGACCGTAGGATCTCAATAAAGGCTTATTAAGTAATACACGAATAAAATTTCATAAACTTTGACCGCACGGATTGAAAGATTTTAGTGTTTGAAGTCAAGCAAATGGTTCATTTTCTTCCCTGTGTTTAGTGGATCAGCAGACTTTGACTTCACTTGGTGTCAAAAAATTTCACTACACAAGGTCTAAATCTATTACCATCTTGTTAAGCATGATGTTAGCTCCTTACACACCAATTTTTAGAGGTAGAGACGGGGTGTAGCATATTCAAAACAAGTGTGCAAGGATTGGAGGCTCAAAATTTGTTAATTCACACTTTAATTTTTTGAACTTAATATGTTTTTGATTGATAATCCGAATGGTTAATAAGAAGGTTTACATTACATATTGTTGTGGAAAAAATAAAAAGTGAAAAATATGAAGATCTCTAGGTTTTATGTGGAAAAGAAGAAGTTTTTTTGGTACCTTGCCCGACAATGAGTGACAATGTGTGAAAATGTTTGACTTGGGTTGGTATGCTATTTTTCACTAAAGACAAGAACTTTTTTTTACAACATGAAGGGAAATAATATTTCTTGCGAGTACTGAAAATCTCACTTTCAATAGAGTGTCCTATCAAAAGTTTTTGGAGGTGCCCGAGGTGCCCGCCTTCCCCATTTAAAATTCAAAACCCTATAACTTTTTCATCAAATGTCTAATTTAGGAAAAATTTGTTTTCCCACTCAGCTCTTGGTAATTTCTTTCTATAGTAAAAATTTCAAAGTGGAATGTTGGAAATTGACACCATAGGAACCTGACCGAACTTTCCAAAAGCCCTTTTTGGACACTTGGTCCTTTAGGGGTTAAACGCCGAAGCAGCTAGAAATTGGCTGATAATCAACATAAACAAATGTATTTCATCCCATTTTTTTAAGGAGGGTTCCTTGTATGTGCAAGCATTAGATGATGATGAAACTGGCCTCATTGAGGTAATCATGTTTTATCTAAGAAAGAAAATGCTTGTGACATGGATCTCAATACAGTGAAATAGAGAAACTTCTAGCTTTTAGCTCTATATCTGAATTCAAGCCATCAAAATGATATTTTTTGAATTTGAATCCAACCAATGAAATGAAGCTAATGATGTCTATTTTCCATACCATTTTGAAAATTAAAAAAATACGTAAAATTGAATAAGTTATTACAATTTGAACTTGGACCTATAACCGTGGTTCGAATTTTTGCCGAACACGGAACTGTCATTTACACCACAAGTTTTGGCACTATAATGTCCACCTTTGGTGAAATTTTCAGAATTTTTTAGCATAATTTGTATTTAATATGAATTTTCTTCACTTTTTCTTCAAAAAATCACAATAAATTCAAATCTCCACAAAAACATCTACGATTTTTGTAACATAATTGAGACATATGATCTCATCTCTGATTTTTTTTTTAAAAATCCACTTATATTTCATGAGAAACTAGAGCATACAGTTGATTGAAAATTTAGATTGATGACACGGTCATAGGCTCCGTCGTTTAAGGGTTACACGTTAGGGCGACCAAAATCTGGTTGATGGAAGAATGTAAAATGCTCCCACGTGATGATAGAACATTACTTTCATCCAAGTTTTTGTGAAGGTGTTGTCAATGAGTGCATGTACCTCATGCATTGTAGATACCCTTCATAGTGTGTGTTAACTTTTTCTCTAAACAAGAAAATGTTTGTGACATGGAACTCAACGTAGTGTATTTGAGAAACTTCTAGCTTTAACTCTAAATCTGAATTTGAGACATTAAAATGATATTTTTTGAAATTGAGTCCAACCTTTGAAATGAATTTTAATAATCTAGTTTCCGATCCAATTTGAAAATTTGAAAAATACATAAAATTGAGTAAGTTATTGCAATTTGAACTTTGGGCCTGTTACCATGGATGACCAATTTTCTAATTTTAGTTGAACACGGAAGTTTCATCTACACCACAAGTTTTAGCACAATAATGTACATCTTTGGTGAAATTATCATATTTTTTACGCAAAATTTGTGTATGGTATGAATATTCTTCAATTTTTCTTCAGAAAATCACAATAATTTGAATTTTCACAAAAAAATCTTGTGTTTTTTGTGACATTATAAAAACATGTGGTGTCATTTCTGAAAAATGAAATAAAAATATTTCCGCTTATATTTGATGAAGAATTAGAGCACATATTAGAATGAAAATCGGGATTGATGCCACGGTCATAGCTCGGTCCTTTAAGGGTTAACACACAATCCTCTGAGGCTGATGAGCTTTTTTGACCTGTGAGGATCTACGAGCGTTCTAGATTATGCAAAATGGCATCTACGTAGCTGGTACATTTTAGCACAAAAATCTACAAGCTCATTTCACGAAAACCATTGTAGTCGCCCATGCTTGCACCGATTGCGGTGGCGACGGTCTCAAGAAGATGCCCATCTTCTTCCACCTCTAAGTCATGGTCTATTTTTTTCCTATGAAGTGGCCTAAAGCGCTTTCTCTAAAGGTTTTTGTCGAGAACCGACCCATATGTGGTCGATCGGGCTTAAAGGGTTAAGGTACGATGATAGTTTCACACCAAAACACTTCAAAGTTGTTGGATCCACGTGCAATGAATAAAAAAGGCAACAAATTTTTTTATTTCTAGTTTTGACTGTAGGATCTCTATTTAATTTTATTAAGTGACATACTCACAAAATTTTAAAAACTTTGACCGCCTAGATTGAAAGATTATAGTGTTTGAAGCCAAGCAAATGGTTCATTTTTTTCCTTGCGTTGACTGGATCATCGGACTTTGACTTCACTTGGTGTCAAATTTTTGCACTACTCAAGGTCTAAATCCATTATCATTGTGTTAAGCATGATGTTAGTTTCCTTGTACACCAAGTTTTAAAGGTAGAAAAGGGGTGTAGCATATTCAAACAATTGTGCCAGTAGTGGAGGTTCAAACTAACAAATTTGGGACCTACGGCTATTGTTTACCCGAGAGGACCCTCCTTTGCTATAAATAGGGCCCCATCCAAAAAAAATAGGGGCTAGGTTTGGCCCAACCACCTCGTGGCCCTCTCCGGTAAGTCCCAGCGAGGAGGTGAATTCGCCCTGGCCCCATGGAGTACCTCTTCCATTCTATTTTACCTGTTGGATGTGTGTTTGCAATCACTGTTAAAGTTTTTGAAATTTCATGAAGTACCTAGGAAACTGGACCAGACACCCCTCATTGTTTCTTACCTACTGGATGTGCATTTTGGGTTTGCAATCACAGCCAAGAAAATAATGACATTCCACGGAGTAACTAGGGAAGTGGAGTGTTGAGATAGGATGATAGCACATCCATCTACTCCAGGGTCCTCCACTAACTATAGCCTAGTCTAGACCTACTCTAGACCTAGTACGGTTCACCTAACCGTATCGTAGTGGGATTACCACCTGATCATGACACTTAATACTAGTTTAACTACCACTAATGGTATGACGTAGGGATCCTATCACCAATGAACGGACTACCAATGTACCAACCTCTAGGGATTAAACCCTGGATCTGATCAAGAGCTCTTGCTCTTTTGTTGGCCTCTCTTCTCTCATACTCGCATCTCTCAACACGTTATCAGCACGCTCATGCTCTTGATCGTTATTTTTTTCTTCTTCCGAGCGGATTGACCATAGATCACCTCATTTTTGTTTTAGGTTTTTTTTTACTTACATTGATCAATGAGCGAACCAACGGAGAGAGAGAGAATGCATGTCACAGTTCGACATCTAGAGACATTGTCTACATACACAGCCGATGTCAAGATATTATTCACAGTTACAGTTTGACGTCTAGAGACCCTGTTCACAAGCACAGTAGGCGTCCAGAGAGACTATTCACTGACTGTTCACTCACAGTGACCCCATGCACACGTTGCTTACATCGCAACCCTAGATTCTAGCGACTGAGCCTTTGAACAAACACTAAGCTTCAGCTCCTGGAGTCTACACAAATTAGGTCACGATAGAACCTGTATGTATGGCAACACTACCACGGGTCCGAGAGACCGGGACACAGCCACTTTACTTCGATCCACTGGAACCCGATGGGTCTAACTATCTTGAGTGGAATATTGATATGCGCACCTACATGTGTGCAGAAGAGCTGGTTGGAGCTCTGGACGCAACAACAGCAAAGGACTTACCGCCACCATTTATATGGCAGACGTTGCTCATCATCAAACGTCACCTCGACGCCTCTTTGAGACAACAGTATATCCAAGTCGATGAACCCTCGAAGTTGTGGGCGGCGCTAGAGGCGAGCTTCAAGCACAAGGAGACCATATTCTTGCCCCAGGCGAGGAGCGATTGGATAAACCTTCGCGTACTGGACTTTCCAAATTTCCTCCTCTTCAACGCCGAACTTCACAGGACTGCGGCGCAGCTTCGACTCTATGGGGACAGGCTCTCCGATACCAATCTTATAGATCAGACGTTATCCACCTTCCCTCCTGCTTGTGCAATTTTAGCCCAGCAATATCGTAATATGAAATTCAAGAAACATTCAGAGCTGATGTCGTATTTGTTGTTAGCTGAGAAGCAACAACAGCTGCTGCTCAAGAACGCAGAGTCTCGCCCAGCCAAGGAGGTACACGTGAGCGAATTTGACAAGACGTCCAAGACTCCGAGTGCGGGGACTTCGTCCACAAAGAAGGAGCTGAACCCTAGCCGCGAGTCGCATGTCACGAACGCACCTAGACGCAAACAGAAAGGTGATTGGAACAAGCCAAAAGGCGAACGTTCAATGCACAAAAGGTATGCGAACAAACCAAAGATAGATAAGTTGTCTCAGTCGTCAAGTAAAAGTGTTAAAGGAGCTTGTCATAAGTGTGGCCGAAAGGGACACTATGCCAAAGAATGTCGTGCTCCGCACTATTTCACTGAGATGTTTAAGGAACTCCAAACGCTGAAAGATGGGAAAAGAGAAACGCACACTCTTGATGCACCATCCCTCACGCTCTGCGAACTAGACCCTGAAATATATATGGTCCAAAGAGTATCACAGACGACCAAAGCAAAAATCGCTTTGCTCAATAGTGCATCAACTCACACCATCTTACAGGACTCTAGGTTCTTTGAGTTCAAGAATAAAAATGACCCATGGCAATGTTGTGACATCGTCACTATTGCGGGGCCACGGAATTTCAGATTCCGTGAGGGCCGGGCAGCAATAGCATTGCCCGGGGGCCACCCTTTGATTTGTGAACGGGCTATGTACGCCCCGGACGCTCCTCGTAGCCTGATCAACTACCGAGACTTGAGAGCGAACCGTATCCACGTTTCCACCGCGAGTGCGAACGATGAAGAGGCGCTGGAGCTCAGGCGAGGGCTGAGGATCCTCGCCACCGCACACGTGGGAGCCAACGGCCTATACGAGCTTACCATCTCTGATATGGAAGCAAGCCTCGCTCACTTGAGTAAAAAAGAGGCAGGCAAACACTCGAGGGCCTCACGACTAAGAGCTAGTACCCCTTGCATGTCTTAGGGAAGCGAAAAAGCAACATTTCACGTTGCAAGTAGTAAAGAGGATGTGTGGCATCGCCGGTTTGGACACCCTGGGACAACTATCATGAGGAAGATGATTCCCATCTTGACCGGTCACGGCCTCTGCGCTAGCGACGCGGAGGGCGTGGACGCGTGTGAAGCCTGCATTCAGAGCAAGCTCATAAGGCAACCGTCGCGGTGGAAGTTACCGGCAGAGATGCCAGCTGCCTTGTATCGCCTCCAGGGCGACATCTGCGACCCAATCACACCGCAATCAGGTCAGTTCAAGTACTTCTTGGTTTTAGTCGATGCTTCGGGTAGACACGCTGAGGTCTCGTTGCTAACGACTAGGAACATGGTATTCTCGAAAACCTTAGCTATGATCCTGAGATTCAAGAACCACTTCCCTGATAACCAAGTCTGTTTCCTAAGAATGGATAATGCTTTAGAGTTTAAATCCCAAGCCTTCGAGGACTTTTGTACAGCCTCAGGGATAGAACTCACATATTCGGTGCCATATGAGCACTCACAGAATGGTCTCGCCGAGGCCTACATCAAGAAACTGGAGCTTGTAGTACGTCCCCTATTGCTTCATGCAAGTTTATCTCCCTCAATGTGGGGACATGCGGTCTTACACGCATCTCTACTTCTGAGACTTAGACCAACCCTGTTACTTACTCAAATCCCACTAGAGCTGATGTCAGGACGCACACCCCACGTAGTTCACCTACGTACTTTCGGTTGTGAGGTCTGGATACCCCTATCCGAACCGAAACTAAAAACCATTGCACCTCACAGGCACAAGGCCATCTACCTAGGCTACGACACACCTAGTATTATACGGTATAAACTACCTACTAGCGACGCTATATTCAAAGCCAGATTCATGAACTGTAAGTTCGTGGAGAATAAATTCCCTGGCTCATTACACCAAGGTCGTGACCCTGACCTGAACTTCAGAGCCTTAGAGACTCTGACCTTGAACCCTGATCCACGGACCTCGCTAGCAGACGCAGAGGTCCGAAAAATAATTAATTTAAAAAACCTAGCTGAGAAGATCCCAGACGGATTCCAATCAGGCCCACATATATTCAGGAGCCCAGTACCAGGTTCCGGCAACTCAGTTCCTGTAGCTCCAGCGTGAAAGAGGAAGTCGCGGCACTGTAGCCCGACCCCTAGTACCTCGCGCACACATGCAGCCACCATGCATACGAACAGACGTATCACGTCAACGTTGATAGAGTCCACTGGAGTCCCATGGGAGGATCCAGAAATATTTGTCTTGAGGTTGATTTACCTTAACTCTGACCCTATGACCCTAGATCAGGCTAAACGTAGACCCGATTGATCGCAATGGGAAGCTGCCCTACAGGCGGAATATCAATCCCTACATAAACGTGGAGTCTTCGGACCACTAATCACAAACTTGGACACCAAACCGATAGGTCAGAGGCTTATATTCACGCGTAAACGTGATGAACACGGACATGTGGTCCGGTTCAAGGTTCGGCTCGTAGCCCAGGGTTATACACAGAAACCCGGCATTGATTTTGAGCAAACCTATTCCCTGGATATGGACAGCACGTCCTTTAGATATATATTGAGCCTCGCGGTCCAAATGACGCTTGAAACTTGCTTGCTCGATGTAGTAACAGCGTACCTCTACGGAGATTTAGATGCGGAAATTCATATTAAACCGCCACCTGATTTCTTGCCTAACGTAAATCCCGCCAAGCCCGGCAAGTTCACCGGCCTGAAAATCCACAAGGCATTGTATGGCCTCAAGCAGGCGGGTAGGGCATGGTACCATCATCTAAAAGCTTTTTTGCTTGCCCATGGATTTTCTAATCATTCAGCGCTACCCTGTGTATTCGTCTTGTGGGATGAATTAGGGTTTGTCATCTTGGCGGTATATGTCGATGATTTAAACTCCATTGGCACTGCAACCTTATGCGCTCATGTAGAGAGCATACTAACCAAAACTTTGAGATGAAAGTATTAGGCCGCACGTCGTATTGCCTTGGATTACAGATACATCACTATTCCGATGGGAGTATATTACTCCATCAACAGACCTATATTAAGAAGCTCCTACGCACATTCAACATGGAAAACGCGAATGCATTGTCCGCGCCCATGATCGGTTGAAGCAAGACCGAAGATGACCCCTACAGACTCGCTGAAGATGATGAAGAGGAGGTCGATAAGACACAGTACCTAGCCGCGGTGGGAGCGCTACTCTATCTCGCGACAAATACGCGACCCGATATGTCATTTGCAGTCAGCGTACTAGCAAGGCACAGCCAGAGACCAACGATGCGTCACTGGCAGGGGATCAAACATCTCCTACGCTATCTACACGGCACTGAAGACCTTGGTCTACACTTCCAGAAGAGCGCTGGTAGTGATATCATTGGCTATGCCGATTCCGGTTTTAAAACCGATCCTATTATAGGCAAATCCCAAACGGGATATATCTTCGTGAAGAATGGGGCACCGATCTCATGGAGGTCCACCAAGCAGACGGTGACAGCTACCTCCACCAACCATGCCAAATTATTTGCATTCCACGAAGCGTCCAGGGAAGCCGTGTGGCTGCGGACGATGCAACAGACTATCTTTCAACAGTGTGGAATCACCAACTCGGACAAGCCAACCACGATCTTTGAGGACAACGCCGCGTGTGTGGAACAAGTCACCTTGGGCTTCATCAAAGCTGATAGAATAAAACACATCAGCCCTCATATCTTCGGGTACACACAAGACCTGACGGATACAAATCAGATTCAAGTGAAGAAGATTGCTTCAGCGGAGAACATAGCCGACGTACTTACGAAGGCACTTCCCGCACACCAACATCGAAAACTCATCAGGGCAGCCGGAATGCGAACCCTGGAAGAATTAGGCGAACGGTGAATTCACTCTTTTTCCTAATGATTAGGTTTTTTAATGAGGAAGTTCATCGTTCGAGGAGGAGTGTTGAGATAGGATGATAGCACATCCATCTACTCCAGGGTCCTCCACTAATTATAGCCTAGTCTAGACCTACTCTAGACCTAGTACGTTTCACCTAACCGTATCGTAGTGGGATTACCATATCGTAATGGGATTACCACCTGATCATGACACTTAATACTAATTTAACTACCACTAATGGTACGACATAGGGATCCTATCACCAATGAACGGACTCCCAATGTACCAACCTCCAGGGATTAACCCCTAAAGTCGAAATCGACCAGAATGTGGTCGATCTGACTCTGGTCAGGCTCTCAGTTACTAAATTAGATCGTATGAAGTTACAATTTTGGAAGGTTGTAGAGTTTTCCCATACCTTCAGAATGACACCATTCATGCTTCAAAATTTCTCATACTTTAGGAGATATTCACGGTCAAAGTTTGAAAACACTGTTCGGGCATGCTGAAATCTGCCCAAAACTGCGGTATATGCTCAATTATTCTCAAAATCTGCCCAAAATCAATTAGATCGCAGTAACTTCAAAAATTCACCAAAAATTGAGATTTTACTTTTTTTCGAATTTTGTTTTTCGTACATGTAAAAGAGGTAGGAAAGCATGATCTCACCGTTTGGATTTTCAATCCGATAATTTTTTGCATGCCTTTTTAATTGTTGAAAATGGGCATTTGTATTTGTATTTCAGCATACCTCCATGTGAAAAATTAAGCATTTCTTTAGGTTTATAGGTCCTATGAGGGTAAAAATTATATGGACATATTCCTTACTCACACAGGAACAAGAATTTGAAGAGCCTCATGTCAAATTTCCTTTCAAAATCGGTTTTTTTGGCCCCCAAAACATTAGTTTTCCATTCTACAACAAGGAAAAAATCTTTTTTTTCAACTTTGAACACTACGATCTCACAAATGGAGAGGAATTTGAATCTAAGATTCGGTATGCATGTACATGTACAAGTTAGGTACTAGATCTTACGGTTACATACTCGAAAATTTGTCAAAAGTTAAAAATTTTCACCTAGCATTGAAAGAGGGCAGTTTTGAGGGTTTTTGGCAGTTTTGAGGGCTTTCGACTTTAGGGGTTAAACACTGGATCTGATTAGGAGCTCTTGCTCTTTTGCTGGCCTCTCTTCTCTCATACTCGCGTCTCTCAACATGGAGCAAGCTTTCCCCCTTATTTCCATGTCCCTGTTGGATGTGCAATTTGAGTTGGCTTCCATTTCTAAATTTTTCTTGTCATTCCATGAAGTACCTAGGGAAGTGCAGCAGGCTCCCTTCATTTCTTTTTACCTGTTGGGTGCGCCATTTGTGTTGGCTTCCACTTCTAAAAAAAAACTACATTCCATAGAGTACCTAGGGAAGTGGTACAGGCTGCGGAAAGTTGGTACCACTGCGGAAAGTTGGTACCACTGCCGGAAGTTGGTACCACCGCTTGTACCACTTCCCTAGATACCTGTGGAAAGTTCATTTTGTGTCGGCTTCCACATCTAATCAATCATGACATTACATGGAGTACCTTGGGAGGTGGACCAGGCTCCCTCATCTTCATTCACCTGTTCACTGTTCTTTTAGTGGTGGTTTCCACATGCCCAGGGCGAATTGCCCCCCTCGTTGGTACTTACTCGAGGTGGGTCCCGTCTTGATTGCATGGGTTATTTTCTGGCCCTCTTATTTTGGGGGTCCAAAGGTTTTTTGGGAAATTTTTGGACAAATTTGAGGCCTACGTCTATTGTTTACCCACATGATACCTCCCTTGCTATAAATTGGGCCCCATCCAAAAAAAAATAGGGGTCAGGTTTGGCCCCACCACCTCGTGGTCCCTTTGGGTAAGTAACAACGAGGGGTCAATTCGCCCTAGGCGCCAATTTGCCCTGGGCATGTGGAAACGCCCTGGGCGAATTGACCCCCTCGTTGGGACTTACTCGAGGGGGCCACGAGGTGGTGGGGCCAAACCTGGCCCCTATTTTTTTGGATGGGGACCTATTTATAGCAAGTGAGAGTCCTCCAGAATAAACAATTGTCGTAGGCCCCAAATTTGTCAAATGTTTTTCCTAAAAAAGCCTCTAGACCCCCCAAAATAAGAGGGACAAAAAAATGACCCCATGCAATTAAGACAGAGCCCACCTCGGGTAAGTCCCAACAAGGGGGTCAATTTGCCCTGGCGCGAATTGACCCCCTTGTTGGTACTTACCTGAGGGGGCCAGGAGGTGGTAGGGCCAAACCTAGCCCCTATTTTGGTTTTGGATGGGGCCCTATTTACAGCAAGGAGGGTCCTTTGCAGTAAACAATGGCCATAGGTCCCAAATTTGTCAAAAAAAAAACCAAAAGAAGCCTATGGACCCTCCAAAATAAGAGGGCTGGAAAAATGACCCCATGCATTTAAAATGGGCCCCACCTCAGATAAGTCCCACCAAGGGGTCAATTCGCCCTAGGCTACTCCATGGTATGTAAGGTTGGATGACCTATAACCACCAACTTAAGCTTGCTGACCTATTTATAGCGTTTTTATACATGGTAAGACATTTTTTGGGAATTCAAAATAGGATTTCATGAATGTTGCAATTGTCGTAACCATTTATTTCTTCATATTGAAATTGCTACAAATTTTCAAAGTGGATAGTAAGCCGTGACCCATTCCTCGACATACAAAACTCTCTATTTCCACACGAAGTTGTACCAATAACCACTTCTACATTGACTAAAAACCGGCAGCTTCGAACCAATCATGAACTGACACCCAATCATAAATGACTTCCTAAAATTTCGGAAATGGGGTGGGTCTGTGGTGGTTTTGGTACACTTTAGCTTGTTGGTTCTAGGGTTCATGGTGGTTATGGGTCATCCAACCTTAAACAAATTTAGCAGTGAAAGCAAGTCACCCAGAATGCACACCCAAGAGGTAAAAAGAATGGGAGAGGGTCCAGTTTCCTAGGTACTCCATTGGATGTAAAGATTTGAAGCAGTGAAAGCCAACGCCAAACCAACACGCAACAGGTAAAAAGATATGCTCAGGCTCCAGTTTCATAGATATTCCTTGGACTGTCAAGGAACATATTGAGTAACCAGGAATATAGCAAACCCAAAATGGGATCTCCTTATTCACTCTGCTTTTGCGTGGGTCGGGGCGCCAGGCTTGGGTGGACCATTTTTCTGGCCCTACCCGATTAGGGTTCTAGAGGTTTATTTGGGATTTTTTTTGACATTATTGGGGCCTGCGGCTTCAAATTGTCCATGGGGCCCCCTCGGATTAGGTAGGGCCCCCCTCCAACACAAAAATGGGGGGGTTTTCCACCCTTCCAAGCCTGAGGCTTGGTGCAACGCTCGACGGTATTAGCCGACGCACATGACGACAGGGTACACCGTGTGCACGGGTGCAAATCCCCCAAAGACCAATCAAACACGCAAAACCGTATTTATACAGACACCTTTCTTTACTATTTCTGCGTTGCACCGAAACCTGTTCAAGAACTCGACAGTTAGTTAGTAAGTGTCACTGATGGTGGAGAGTATATTTTGGAGCGGCCTTTGCAAGCTACACACTTGAGTTGGTAGAATTTTTGTGTACTTCGAGTTGGATCCGGCGAGAGGGCTTGCTCGCTGCCCCACAGTTTGTAAACTCGTTGGCTGCGACGCCATTTAGAACTAACACAGCCTTCACCTTCTATTCCCTTTGTTCCACTTTCTGTTGCGCTCTTATCAATCATATGTTGCGCCTCGTTCTCTTTGCCGTTACACCGATCTCTCTCTAGCTTCTGCTTCGTCGAAAGCATTATCCTTGCGGCAATATGGCCAACGTCGACCCAGTCGCAGTTCAGATTGTGGCGGATCCGCAGACGTACCAGGCTCCGAGAGCTTCAGCCTCCCTGCTCTCGTCGGATTTTCCAAGGCTGCACCCGTCTTTGACATTCAGTCGTCACGAGGTGGATGCGCTCGGCGGAATGCACCTCCTCGTCGACGACCCGGAGCATGACCCTGCTGCCTACAATGATCAGGCACCCGCTGATCACGACGACAGGAATCCTCAAGATGCAGCGGCTTGAGGATTCATTTCGATGCCGTTCCGGAAGCGGTGGTTCAATGACTTTCACCACCGGTGAGGGCGCTGCATCGACTCCACCAGCCTCGCGTTGGGATCACCAGACTCAGTCTCCGCCTGCACTTCTCTTCAACCTGAGCTTGCTCCGCTTTGTTTTCATGTCGTGGCGGATATCATGCGTTGACAGTCGATGTAGGAGCAAAGTAGCGGTCTTTTGTCCATGCATGTCGTTAAGTGCTCATAATATTGTCTAGATATTTCTGTTCAGTGTTGATAAGCGTTAAAGCTTCTAAGGTTTATGTGCAAGTCAGTATGATTTCTAGAAGAGTGATTCCTGGAAGAGCAATTCTAGAGTGTTCTCGCCTCATCAGGTGAGGTTCCAGTTTCACAGCAACTCATGCGACTCACTGTGTTTTGACTGGTGAAACAAAAATATAGTTACCGTATGTTTTTTTGCTTCTGAAGTTCTGGGATTCAGGTGCTTTTCACACCGGCGTTGGCAAACTCCTCCAAGTTACTCAATTTATTGCTCTTTGACGATTCATTTTTTAGTATTTATTACTCGTGTGGAAGTGGAATGGGTGTACAAAGAAAATTTGCTCCACTCCAAACGAGGATGATTGGACATTGAAGAATTGTTGTGGCTCCTCTGATTATAGTAGTCAAAGATACACTAATATGAAGAGTGGTGGAAGGATTTTCTGAAAACTATGTTTGGACAAGTTTATGATGAAGAATATATGAGTCATTTTATTCTATTCACTATTCATGCAATGACTTTTGATTGGTTGTTATGAAAATGTTGTAATTGATGTTTTCACAAATAACTGTACCGTCTACTTGAAAAGCATGATCATTGTGCCGACCCCGTTCAATCCAAGTATGCGATTTTATGGTTACAGTGAATGGAGTTAACAATAGCGATAGAATACACGTAATTGAATATCATTGTCACTTAACTCCTACATTACCAAGAGTTTATGTAGGGACTCTTGAAGGTTTGAATGTTCCTCCTGTGTCGATTTATAACAGTGTTTTTTAAGCTTTTTTATTGTAGATGAGCATTATTAAAAGCTTTGTGTGAGTCCATTTTTTTACTTAATCCCACATTTAATGAAAAATTTATAGGGTTTTGAAGTTCAAATAGAGAGAGCGGGCACGTCGGGCAACATTTAAAAACTTTTCTTAGGACACTTTATTGAATGTGAGATTTTCAATAGCAGCAAATAATGATATTTCCTTACGTGTTGTCAAAAAAAATCCTCTTGCCTTTAGCGTAAAATAGCATATTAGTCCAAGTCAAACATTTTCACACATTGTCGTTCGTTGTCGGGCAAGGTACCAAAAAATCTTCTTCCTTTCCAAAAATTTGTAAAGTGCTCATGGATCACCTCTTCTTCATAACACTTCCATGCCCTCAACAGTTTCTCTAACTGCCCTATCCTAGTGCATATAGTTCACACAATGGGCTTTTGTATGTCATCCACATTCTCCCTTGAAATAAAACATAGTAGTCGGCTTTGCGGCCTCATCTATACCATCAAAGACAAATTTTTTAGACTCCATGCCCCGAAAATTCAAAAAAATTGGCACTTTCCTTCTTCCAAATCTTGGATGGGGCCCGCTTTGATCCACTCCAAAGCCTATAATTGTTATCTTATTTTTAACTAGTACTACCCCAATATCAAATTGGTTCAACCTATTCCAAGCGTGATTTCCATAATCATCCTTATACACTTCTATCAATCTATCAAGCGCTTGTTAAATAATGTTTTCTTCGTACCAAACATTGCACAAGACACTCATATACAGTAAAAGACCCCTGCAATGCCTATACTATAGCCTGAATGAGGATATTGACAAAAATCTAGGACAAGATTTGTTCATTCCCATTTGACCAATGATCGTAAAGAGCAACTTGTGACCTCAACGCAATTCATTATAAACCCGATGCTATTTGTTGTACTATACCATCTTTGTTTGTAATTTTGGATATAATTATTGTGAAAGTAAATATGATAAAGAGTATGTAATAACATCATTTTAAAATTTTAAGATCGCAAGATTTATTTCTTCTTCTAATAAAACTTCTTGCTCTTAAAGTAGAACTTATTATACTTATTTTTCTTCGTCTAATAAAACTTCTTGCTCTTAACCCCTAAAGGACCAAGGCAATTTTCCCTCAAAAACACTCCAAAACTGCCATTTTGAGCACATTCAACACAAAATGATACAAAATCATTTTTTTGAAAATTTATCCGTAGGATCTTGTACGAGACTTGTATGAGAGTGTGTGGTGAAATTTTTGGTAAGTTTGACCGCACGGATTATTAGATATTAGCCTTTAAAGTGTGACATAATATCTTTTTCAGGTCATACTATACACCTTCAACAAACTTCGACCACCTTCTATGGCAACTTTTTGCACTACGGGCCGTGATTTTATTGTGTTAACTTGAAAAGGATCATGTTAGGCACATGTGCACCAAATTTTAGAAGTAGAAGAGGTGTAGAAGATGTCCTAAAAAGTCCTGCAATGCACCTATGTGCCGAGAATCAACAATACACTTTATATTTTGCATATATCATATCCTTCTCAAATATTTGAAATTCACAAATCCGTAAGTTAGATGCAAAGATCTCAGTTTCCTTTCCAAGAGGAAATTTCAGTCTTTTAAATGGACAAAAACTCGAATTTCTATTGAATTTTGAAGTTATTAAAGTTTGGTGACAGTATTTGTGATATGTCACACTAAACTGCTGCACTATTTGTATATGTAAGTGAAAATAAATTGTAACTTTTGAACCGTAAGTCGGAATTCTACGAAAGTTGTGTCTACGCAAAGCTAATCAAAAGTTGGCAATTCCATAAAAAATCTCAAAAAATAATGCCTAGAATTGAGAACGTGGTACATTACCCAAACTCAAAACGTCCCCCGAGGGGACATCAGTCCTTTAGGGGTGAATGTAGAACTTATTATACTTGAAGACAAATTTAATATACATATGTCATATAGTTTTAAGACAAATACATACATCTATACACACATAAACAACCATATATTAAAATGAATTTTTCATTTTGCTTGAATGTAAAACACATGAATATTTTTTTGTATAAACACGCCTTTGGATGCACAACAAAATGTATCTATGTGTTCGAAGAATGGTTCCCCATGAAATCTCTCCCACTGCAAGGCAATGGTTCAGTACCAACAGCTTGACTACACAAAACATTGCATTTAGTGTTTTGTCGCAAACAGTGTACTTACTTTTGCACATTATTTGTGAATAAGCTCACAATTAGTGTAAGCTGCCAATGTCACTTACGAAACCCTCAATCAATCACCTACCGGCTATCAAGCCTTTATTCTCCCCGTTGACTCCTCCCTATTCCCAAGTCTATTTACACTCCCAAAACATCCTTGTTTTCTCACTTGCAACTCTGAAATTGGGAGCGTGAGATCTCATTATTTTTAGAGGTTT
The DNA here is from genome assembly GCA_963971425.1 of Bryoerythrophyllum caledonicum. Lineage (NCBI taxonomy): Eukaryota > Viridiplantae > Streptophyta > Bryopsida > Pottiales > Pottiaceae > Bryoerythrophyllum > Bryoerythrophyllum caledonicum. Next base: position 15,727,459 of record OZ020520.1, on the reverse strand, counting down.
GAGTGAGCAAGGTTTTTGAGTACGGGTTTGGCTTGCCTGGGGTTCTAGAAAATTTGGGATCTGAGCCCTAGGGTTTCTAAGTTTTGGACACTCGGGTTTCTGGATTTTTCTGCAATTTTTTTGAGGGGGGGGCATATACCCCCAGCTTTTGAGGGTATTCAAATCGGCAGCAAATCTTATAGGTTGAGTGCAATTCCTGACTACCCTCCCGGCACAGCCTGACGCCCAATACTAGAGCCTGGTCCAACAATTGTGCAAAGTAGAGGTGGACATTGCTACGCCGCGGCAAAGCTGGACCTCGCCCCAGCACGCCCTCGGCGCCATGCAACTCCACACATTCTGGCCCCAACACCGCTCTACCCAGCTCCATCACGACTCTACCTGACCTTTGACCCGATGCCAAACCCCGATGTCACCCCACCAGGTATGGAATGCATCCACAACCTTCCTTCTCATCCTAATGTTGAGTGGAAATCATGGATGTAAAAAACAACTTGTCATCTATGTAGGGACGAAATCACCACCAGGCCGCCAAGCGGTGCAGTAGGTCTGTATTATTCAAACTTGCCACACCGTGGTCGCATGGATGGTCAAAGATGAGACCTTGCACGGGTTGCGAAGGCTTTACGGCCGCGCTGTGAGAGCGTTTCTGGAACATTTCCGAGCCTGCTGCCCAACACCAAACCAACCTCGTAAGAGTGACCCGTTCGTAGGCTATGCGAGACACACTGCTCCCACCTAATGACAATGCACCAACAGAGGCTATCCAAATAACTTGCAGTACGATGGGGAAGAGGAAAAGAATACTCAACAAAGCGAGCAGCGGTTGAGGCCCCATCGTTTAGACTGGATACAATGGCTATACCCTTGACTGCTGCAATATTTCAAAGTTTACCGCAACTTTGGGGTAAAATTCTCTTCGGTCCTACTCAAAGAACTTGCCCTATCTATCCTTTTAGCGATTGATTTCCCGTATAACACCCAGTCTACTAACCTTAGGGACAATGTCTGCTTAATACAAAAAAATCACTAATACATGGGTTTGCCATTTCATGAATGCCCACAACGTCATTCTATTAACTCAAACAAATTGTTTAACTTATACTCCACAAAAACAAGCCCAAGTTGAAATGAACACGACATTTCTTTCAGGTGTTTTACATTGTGGATTCCAATCTGGTCATTTTGATGAGAACTTAATAGAAAACATGGATGAGACCCACTTTGTAATTAACATGGACAACGATAAAACTTTAGGTTTTTGTGGTCATAACATTGTGAAGTACGCTGATGTTGTTGCCGGTGGAGAGTCCATGACAATGGTTGTTAGAACTTTAGGAGGCCCTAGGGTCATTATTGAAGCGCCTACGTAGATTTTTACTAATCCCAATGGTAATTATCCTCTCCGCGCTTTAAAGGACAATATTCTCACCGTTTGTTACCAAACAAGTCCGAAGGGATGGATGGACCAATCCATGTTTCCTCAATTCTTTGATGAACCACAAGCTTATCAATCGAATGTGTACAATCATACAAAGTACATTTGGGTAAACAATTGTACGGCTCACAATTTAATCCCTAGGTTAGTGGCCGTTTAGGCATTGAAAGAACAGTTTTGGAACATACCAAGGTGTGCAACCCACCTTTGTCAACCGGCGGATGCGTTTGTGATTTCCAAAATCAAGGACGCTTGGACGAGACTGTGGGAGGCAAAAAAAATTGAAGTTATCCATGACAACGCTTGGCAAAACACTCTCCGCGGCAATGGTCAATGGTCCCGTATACTTACCAACCCAGGAAAAGATTTTTTTCTTCACATGGCTGCAAATGCGATTAATGACGATTAATCGTATGGTTGATTGTGGTAACATTTCATATGCTCAAAAAGCCATGATTAGAACTAGTTTGTCGTTGATTTAGATGGCACTTGGTCAGTTGATCAATTATTTCTCCACCTTTGGGAAATCATTGCCATATATTGTCCTTTCTTTGAAGGACAAGAGGTTCCCCATTTGCTGTAGGCAATTTCATATTTGTATTCTTTATAAATATGAATTTGTAATTCTACTTTTCTTTTCCTTGCACTTGAATCCCTTTTTTCCATTTTCTTAAATTATTTTCATATTTTCTTTTTTATGTGTTCACCCCATTCCTTATTTCTTTCCATTTTGCCACTTTGTTTTGTCTCCAAAAATTTAACAAAGTCCATTCTCACTTAAGGAGAATCTTTAAATGACCATAACTTACTCTAATTCTATCCAAAATAAACATATGAGTTGCTTTTGACATCTACAGAAAATGTAGATGTCAAAAAACACCTCATGTGCCCAAATCAGAAGTGTTATGAGTGAGGTACGGCCTTTAGAAGTTTCTCGGGAAGATAGTTGGCAGTTTACAGTAGCAGGCTTTCCATACACTAAATGTGCACATGTAAGAAAAATATCCTTAAAATCTTTATTAGAATTTGCATATAATGTATTATTTCAAATTTAGTGTATTTTTGTGTCACTACATTAATCGTAATTTTTACATTTAGTGTATGGATTCGTATTTAGCGTGCAATTATTTGTATTTAGCGTTGTTTAGTATAGACGTGAACTAGGCCTTTTCCCAGAATTGCTAGCCACATTTTCGCCACCATCTTTGGAATATAACTGCTGCATTCAATGACAAAGGCCTAAATTGACTCTAAACTGCACAACTAAAAATCCAAGGCGTATAAACAAAAGAGTAATCATATTCATTGACATACCGTACACATTGGTCGGATTTGGACACTTCCTATCAAATTAATTATTTTTTCTAGGCCGGAGTGGTTTGGACACGGCGGGTATCACCTAGGTGTTACATGAGTATTGCCTATATATTACATGGGTATGACCTTGGTGTTACATGGATATGACCTTAGACAAATCCTGCGTGTCTTCCAACTTTTTGGACAATCTCCATTTTGAACTAATTATGTGTAAACCCAACTAATGCGTAGGATAAGCTATGCTACTAAACTAGGTCGGCCTAGATATACTTTTGCACAAATCAACCCACCCAAATTAACCCTTCAAAGTCGACACCTGCGACCAAGCCATGAGGGAATGCAATGAGTGGGTACATTTCACTGTGTGACTGGTCGCTACATCATTTACACGGTGGGTACAATTCCTTGCGACTAGTCACTACAAACATCACTGTAATTCGTCTATTTGACCTTGGTGCACATTCTCACCGCATTTGTTGGAAGCGTTGTCCGCATGTATTCGGTCATGTACTTTACTCTTAAAATACAAAAATATAGCTAAATTTGGCAAGACATACAACATTGATTTGAAAAATCTTCAACTAACATCTGTCATGTGGAGGTCATTTCATTATCTGAACCTTATCATGTTCATATACAACACCATACATGTAGAATACAAGACACTATTGTAATTTCTCAAACATGTAGTAGGTGCAATAATGATCCAAATTTGAAATGCCATGTAGGATAGGATCAAGCTTAACACAAATACATAATTTTGTAAGTATTACATACATCAGTTCTTACACCTTGTATGTCAAATATACACAAAACATCATGTTGCAACGCAAATCTGGCTCCTCAGACCTATAAGGGTTAAATTAAAAAAATTATGAACAAATGTCTTGTTGATCCGTCTGCAGAGAGCCGGGACTCATGAGAAAGCCAAACCCTTTTTCAAGTATAATCTAACCCACTGGTTGAAATTTTATTACATAAGTTACACAAATGCAACTGGCAAAGGGAAGCTTTCTTCCCTACTTCGGAACTCAAAATTTACGAAGAGACAATTTATATATCAATAATTCCTCAAGCGACAAATGTTCCCTTCATAGATTTAAACATTTTCTATCTTGATAGCATGGCCATGTTTTTAAAGGCACGACCTAACAAATTGTCTTAACTCACTTCCCCCTTATTTCCTTTCAACACTACCCTCTCCTTTTGGTCATTATCGGTATTATGAATTTTCACTCTACATTATTAGGATGAGCCACCATTTTGGTTTACAAATTCATTTTAGAAGGACAAATGAAAAGTTTAAATGATTAGAGAGTGTCATTTACTAATTGCATATTTATTCCACAAATATGATTTGATAAAGTTCATACAAGAGATCAATGTAGGCCAATTGACATGGAAATGATTAAATGCAAGAAAGTCTGGAGGATTTCAGGGGAAGATTAGAATTAGGAGAGGTTAGAGGACAAAGTAGAAAGTGGGCTTTGGTAAAATAATTAAAATTTTATGACTTACGTATGCACTGAAAAGGCAAAAACCAGGAATGGAAATTGCCCATTAAGATGAATGATAGGCTGTAGGGGATGGGAAGAGGGTGTGGAGTACTTACCGGAGGGGGCCACAAGGTGGTGGGGCCAAACCTGGTCCCTATTTTGTTTTTGGATGAGGCCCTATTTATAACACGGGAGGCACTACATGGATAAACAATGGCTGTAGAACCCAAATTTGTCAAAAAAATTCCAAGAAGGCCTCTGGACCTCCAAAATAAGAGGGCCAAAAAAATGACCCTTGTAATTAAGACGGGGCCCACCTCGGGTAAGTACCAACAAGGGGGTCAATTTGCCCTGGGCGGGCGAACTGACCCCCTCGTGGGATGAAGGGGGCAGTTGCCCTGGCCCATCGTTATCCCTCCCAGCTTGGTTGGCGAGCACCCACAAACCCGAACCGGCATACAAACCCTCCTCTTGCCCAGCATGTGCCCTGACCCATGCGCTCCTCTCGCCCGTCGTGACACATTTCGATACACAAAACCCCTGACGGGTATTGCCGTGACACATTTATCTACAAAATACCCGTGACGGGTATTGCCTCCTGTGAAGCTTGTGTGTGTAGGAGCACGGTAGGGTTTGTTTTTGTACCTCCCCAAGTGTTTTCAAGTACTATCTTTTGTGGCCATTTGATACTAATATTGAATATATTATTATCTTTGATGGTTTCCGTTCCGCATAGATTGATCCTTCGAGTTCATCTTTTGTGCTTAGGTATGTTGTCATTGAGAACTAGGATTTGAGTTATATATTTTCAAGTTTCTTGAGTGATACATTAGTTTCTTCAATAAGTGATTGATTATAGTTTAGGGTATGAGGCATATTTCAATCATTCCATTTAGTGTGATTTAGGGTTTTTGTGGCACATTTCTATGCTACATACATCATAGATGTAAATAGTGACGTATTTCTTAAATTTGATTTTGTGCGTGATAGGTATTGCCTTTGGATGCAAAGGCTCCCACGGACATTTTAGGGAACTTTTACTGCGCGTGACCGGTATTGCGTTTTAAATGCTCACCCAAGTACATTTATTGAGACCTTTTTCCTCTCTGACGGATATTGTGAAAAGAAACCAGTGACGCTTTGTTTCATATTTTTGTAGCGAGACATGTATTTTGCTTGAAAAACAAAGTAACTAAAGGAATGTTTTTTAGTTGTCATCTCTGTGAAGTGTATTGCTATGTATATTTGTCTTCCCTAACCTTAGAATTACATAAATTTCTCATAATTCAAATAAGTTTCTTTTCATATCTACCGCATTAAAAATAATGAATATTTATGTACTCCCTGGGTTATGAACACATTTGACAGCCAAAAGAGGTTACCCTGAATGCACACCCATCAGGAAATAGATTGGGAGAGGGTCCAGTTTCCTAGGTACTCCATTGGATGTATACACAGTTGACAACAAAAGGAGTTACCCAGAATGCACACCCATTACATAAAAGGAATGGGAGAGGGTCCAGTTTCCCAGGTACTCCATTGGATGTATACACAATTGACAGCAAATGGAAGTTACCTAGAATGCACAGTCTAGGGCGAACTGACCCCCTCCAACATGGAAGTTACCTAGAATGCACAGTCTATGGCGAACTGACCCCCTCGTTGGTACTGGCGCGGACAGGACGTCCCCCACGCTCGGACTTACCCGAGGTGGGCCCCCGTCTTAATTGCATGGGTTCATTTTTCTGGCCCTCCCATTTTGGGGGGGTCAGAGGCTTTTTTTGGCTTTTTTTTTAACAAAATTGGGGCCTACGGCCCGAATTTAGTTCACAGGTACCCCTTCGGCTAAATTTAGGCCCCCATTCAAAAACAAAATAGGGGCCAGATTTTGGCCCCATCACCTCATCCCCCACCCGGTAAGTCCAAGCGTGGGGGATTTCCTGTCAAATCGGTTGGTACTTACCCAAGGTGGGCCCGTCTCAATTGCATGGGATCATTTTTCTGGCCCTCTTATTTTGGGGGGTCCGGAGGCTTTTTTTGGATTTTTTTTGACAAATTTGGGCCCTACGGCTATTGTATATTCTGGAGGACTCTCCTTTGCAGTAAATAGGGCCCATCCTAAAACAAAATAGGGGCCATGTTTGGCCCCACCACCTCGTGGCCCCCTCGGGTAAGTACCAACGAGGGGGTCAGTTCGCCCTGGGCGAATGCACACCCATCAGGTAAAAGGAATGGGAGAGGGTCCGGTTTCCTAGGTTCTCCATTGGATGAATACACATTTGACAACGAAAGCAAGTTACCCAAAATGTACATATTACATTATTGACCCCGGTCGAGAGGTGTACCCAATCTTAGCCTTGGATGGATCCATTTTTCTGGCCCTGCCCGTTTTAGGATATTAGAGATTTATTTTGGATGTTTTTGGCCAAAATGGGGGCCTGCAGTCCCAAATTACCCTTTGGAGTCCACTAATGGATCAAGTAGGGCCCTACTCCAATACAAAATAGGGGCAGGTTTTGTCCTACCCCTTCTAAGCCTCGCCGAGCCTATGGCTCGGTGCACCTCTCAACTAGGGTAAATAGGCAAATCCAGAATGCCCATCGATTAGGGAAAAAGAATGGGAGTGGGTCCAGTTTCCTAGGTACTCCATGGGATATGAATACATTTGACAGCCAAAAGAGGTTATCCAGAATGCACACCCATGACGTAAATAGATTGGGAGAGGGTCCAGTTTCCTAGGTACTCCATTGGATGTATACACATTTGACAGTATAAGCAAGTTACCCAGAATGCACACCTATCAGGTAAAAAGAATCAGTGAGGGTCCCATTTCCGCCTAGGGCGAATTGACCCCCTCATTCATACCACCCGTGCACGAAGGGGGGCCAATTTGCATGCCCGTGCCAAGCTGGCCTGTGCTCGTGGCCGTCATCTTTCCTCTCGTCTGACGAGCCCACGCTCCGCTGGCGCTCTTTTAACGCGACTCCCTGTTTCGGCTCCAGCTCCCCCGCTATTCTCCCTGTTCTCCAGCTGGCCGTCTTCTGCTTCCCAGCTCCCGATAACCGCTTGCCTTCAAACCCGCAGCCCCCACCCTGATACCCGTACCCCCCAGATACCCGCAGCCCCTACCCGCGGACAGGGGGTCGCAGCTGCACTTCCCGCACTTCAGTGCGCTCTAGCTCCAGATCGCCTGGAAGGACGTCCAGCTCCAGGTCGCGTGGAAGGACGTCCAACTCTAGGTCACCTGGAAGGGCGTCCAGCTCCAGGTCGCCCTCCTGTCTATCTACTCGTCGCAGCTCGCCCTCCCTATCTGTCTACTACTTGAATCCTTAACCCCTACTCCTACTTCAAATTGTTGTGCTCCTCCATTAAGTCGCCCTCGGCACCTACTTTCGTTTAGATAAAACCCTAAACTCCTCTCATGTGAATTTTTCAATTGCATGTGTTTGATTAAAATTTTACATATTAAGGATTTGTAATGAGTAGGGTGTTGTTCTAAGACTAGGAATGCAAAGTAGATGACAATGTGGGCAACAATGAGGTTGTAGTGACTTGTATTGCTAGTGACGGGGAGGTTTAAGGTGATGTTTGTCATAGTTCATGTTGAATGTGACAGATTTTTTCAATTTCACACAATTTTATGTTACCTAGTATTTGGAGAGGTTGAATTCCACTAAATCCATTTGAAATGGCATGAATTCTCGATGTTAATGATTTGTTCATATTTTTTCATATGAATGAAGATGTTAAAGACAACTTCTTTTTAACGTTGGTGCTCATTTCTATATTATTTCCAAATGTAGAATGGTGCTTACAGGATTACCTTTGGCTGTTTTGGGAGAGGATTACAAGGACATGAAGAAGGGGAGGTTGCGATGGCAATGTGTGGTTCCGGTGTGCAAAGGATACAATTTCTCGAGTCACCGTCATTTAGGCGCTCACCTTCGCAGTCATCACTAGAAGCGCCTATCTCCATTACCCCTCGATCAACCAAAGAAGGCAGAGCCGAGCCTTCGCAATATCAATAGCCACCGCATGAATGCAAAGGTGTTGTCTAAGCCTTTCAAATGGGAAAGGAAGGAGTTTTTACTACAAGGTGCAGAGGTGGAAGAAGTCTGCCGAAGTGTTGTGGGCACAAGTGGTAGAGGAGGTCAACGAGCGTAATGGTGGTAGTGAAGCATCCATTGCAAAACTCATGGGTAAGAAATATTCCACCTTTCTTGGGGAAATGAGGGATGGTTGTGTAGCGATTGATGCGTTTAAAGTCAATGCTCTCCCGAACAACCCCAATTTTGCTGACGCTATCATGAAGTTGAAGTCTCGGTGTGACCATGAAGAATTGGAACGGTTAAAAGAACGTTTCAACGAACGCAAGAATTGGAAGAAGAATTTGAAGTATAGAAAACAAGAAGTGGAGGAGTTGGTGAGGTGGCAACGCAAATGCACCCTTCTCTCTGTGTAAGTTAAAACAATTTATTTGTACAACATATCTTCTAATTTGTGAATTTCGTTCACTTATCTTTGTTCTTCATTTATTTTGGAATATATGTTTCCTAAATTTGATTGTTGTTGTATTGAAGTTACAAAGATGAGAATAATAGGTTTATTGAGCGTTATCTCGATGCGGAGAAAAACGTCTTCTATGTGAAGAATGTTATTTCCCAGCACTGGATTGAGAAGGCTTGCAGTGTATATGAAGATCTTCATGCGGAAGATCTATCGAAGGATGACTCTGAAATCTCTGAAGAAGAATCATCAGAGGAGGACGAAGGAGGAGAAAATGAAGATGATGCGTGATGTGGTTTTAGAAATGGAGTACTTTTTGCTTTCTGTTTACATGATGTCTTTTGATGTCTTTATGTGATGTCTTTTGATGTCTTTATGTGACTTATTGGATTTTTTTGTTCACATGTCTCTTCATGTATGTTTCGCTTTGGATATGGTTTTTCTTATGTTTTTATGTATATGTATATGTAATATGATGAGGTTTCTTTAAAAGATTTCATAAGTAAAATTCTACAATCTTTTGTGGTTCATCACCTCCATTGAACATTAACCAAACATGATCCCTTACACTTTCGTAGGAAATGCATATCACATTTTTTGTTTTCATGTCAAGTACTAAAAATGAGAAACTAATATTTGAAAAAAAACAATTTAGGTTGACTAGTGACGTTTTATGCAAAGATTTTTCTTAATGACACGTATCTTACACAATAGAACTAATGCAACAGTGACGTTTTATGCAAAAATTTCATCCAATGACGGGTATTTCACAAAAATGAAGTTCTCCTCCAGTGTTGTTTTATGCAAAAATTTCATCTTATGACGGGCATTTCACAGAAATGAAGTTCTCCACGAGTGACGTTTTATGCAAAAATTTCATCTAATGACGGGTATTTCACAAAAATGAAGTTCTCCACCAGTGATGTTTTATGCAAAAATTTCATCTAGTGACGGATATTTCACAAAACTTCTTCATCATAGTCTAAGGGTACCTTGGAGGCTTGTTAATTCTCTTCATGCAAATATTTATTTATTCATTAAAAAATTTCCCTTCAACATTCTTGTACTCCACGGTGATGATAATAAATCATGAATCAATTAATGAATGAAAATCATAACATTAATTTATCCAAAATGAATCTTTTTTCAAATAATATTGTTGCAAATATTCAAAAAAAACATAGGCTAACAAGTATATATCATATCATCTACTGGGTATTGTTCCTCCTTCTCTTCTGTGATCCCGATAATCTCTCCCTAAAATCTTTTCTTCTAGCAACTGAGTTTCCATCTTGTGAATAAATAATCTCAAAAGCCGCTTGACGATGAGATATGTCATCCTCATTCAAAATTCGGATTCTTCGGATGTCACTTACTACGGTACTCATCATTGACAGCAAATGATGCAGTACAGTATCACCACCAGTTGTGGCTTCAGAGATCGCATCTTCTACTAAATTTCTAATGGTATGCAAAATACCATTAGTGGATGGTTCTCTCGTATCCCCTTTCAAATTGTTGATGAAGTCGTGCACATTGGACTCTGATAGATGTTGAATACCAACATCCTCAACAGTGCAGTCTGTCGCCGCATCATCATTAGGTAATATATCGTTGCATCCCACATTGTGTTCAACATGATGATGATGATCATCATCATCATCATCATCATCATCATCACTTTCACTATAATCATCAGCAAATGGGTCACTTGGGATAACGTAAGTGAGCATACATTCAAGTCCCCCACGTATGGAACCATAAAACTTTCCTAGGTATTTCAAGATAGTTTCCCACGAAAGATTGGTGGAAACTTTTAGAACAAGAAGTTGATGTTTACACAAATTGCCCCGAATGCCCCACTCACAAGAACAACATGCATACAGAGTGAATGGTGCACGGATTTCATACCATCGGCCTTGAACGGATTGTGATTGTACTTTCCAAAGTAAATCACAGTCTTTTGGCGGTATGATATCTTGAAGGAAAATTCTCTGTGCTCGTGCAATTCCCCTCTCCACAATACCTTCCACAGATTTGTTGCGAATGTATCCGTTCACCTTTTGGCCTTGCAAGTACATGTAATGGTTAACAATTGGATTTGTCAACCTCCACACAAAGAAGTCAATTCTTCTCCCTCATCTATCTCAATTGTCAACCAACATCCACCGCTTAAGTGCTCCGTGGTAACCTTCAATGCTGGATTGAGTGTCTTGATTGGAATGATGATGTCGTCGATGACCAATATGATACAACTCTAACATAATTCAAATTAAACGCATAAAAATTAGAAGCTCTCATTGTAGTGATTATCGACATAATTAAAATAAAATGTAATAAAAAAAGGAGCCTTGAATATGCAAATAAACCTAGGACAAATGAAGAGTAATGTACCTTGATGTTTGTAATATGTGTTGAAATACTTTTGGAATGCATCCACACAGAGGTATTGGAAAAGCGTTTCTCCGATCTTCTTTGTGCGCTCCACCAATCTTCTTTGCGCGCTCCAAGAAATCGATTTTTTTTTTTATCAAAATCAATTGGTAGGTACAAAAAATAGTGAAGGGCCTTGTACACAAGATCTCTTAAATTCCCAACATTTGGAACCTTGAGAAGAATATTGTTCTTCCAATTTTTTAAGATATGCAAGGCACACAAGTAGATTGGAACGTTCTCCTCTAGCCAAGCACGTTTAAGAGTACTTCGTATTTCCACCGCATCATCAGTCATGAAGCACGATGGTAACAAATCCGGCATATTTTTCTCAATATGCCTTCGTAAAGGGTCCAACCACATGACCATGTCTTCTTCCGTGGATTGGCTTGTGAGCACCCAAGCAACCGGGATACCATTATTCCAATCATCAAACACAAGCAAAGTCCATAGAAGATAGTTAGGAATGTTCATACCATGCGTAGCGTCTATAGAAATCGCTCTGCCATGTCTGAACTTCATCATCATCTTCTTTTGCCACTCGGTTTGGATACCCAATAGAAAAGGCAATTCGGTGACATCATCTTGTTCGTGCCACATGAACACGTTTTCTGGACAAGCTTCGGTCCACATCTTCACGCTACAAAAATCCGATGGATCCTTATGCCACACCCCCCTCTTTTTACGACCCTCCATGTACGCAATGTCTTTAAGTTTGATGAAGTCATCTCGAGTACTTGGTACATTCAGCTTCATTCGCTCATTCCAATTCCGCCGATGCTCCTCAAATACTTGAAGAGATGTCAACGCCGCAGTCAGTTTCTTTTGAATCCACATCTTCATTTCAACAATCATTCGTGGTTGATGTGCAGTTCTCCTCCCAAGTGATTCCGGATCACTAGAATCGTGAGCCGGCGTTCCATCCTCTTTTGTATGATCAACATGATAGTATGCGACTTCGCCCACATCCGGATAAAGTTCCAATTGCTTCACTGAGAACTCCGCAATGCATCCACGTTTAAGAGACCTAGGGAACCGTGGATCATTTCGATGATCCTCTGGGCCATACGCACATTCATACCAAATGTGCTCAATGAATGACGAAAAATAAGGTATTTTCTTTGGTTTCCCTTTCTTTCGCTCCTTCACATTCCAACTTACGGAGGAGCCATCTTCACATGTCTGTCCATTGATGAAATTGTGAACTCTATCGTACGGAATAAATGCATGGACAACCGCACTAACATTGCCCCATCCTTGCCTACTTGTTTTTTCCCATGTGATGTCTAAGAAAGAAAACGGTCCAGGAGGTGGATTTTGAACTTCTGGAGGACCCCGAGGCTTCCGCATCTTGCCTTTCTAATCCCAACAAACATATAATACAATGTAAATGTCTAACAAAGAAAAGAATAAAATGTGAAAGGATCAATGAGAGGTAGCAAACATATTTACGTACAATTATACTCAAAGTTATGCTAATGAAATTGGAATATGAATAAAATTTCAATAAGTACTTGTATATGATTAATGTATTGCGGAGAAAAATACCTGTCTCGTGCCAAAATCTTGTTGAAAATTGTCCATGAACCTTGTACATGATTTGAAAATACCCTTCACGAAGGGAAATAGTTGCAAGAGATGTCACTGCCATCATTTTCATCATCAATCAATACCCGTCATAAAAAAAAAATAGTTACAATAAACGTCACTGCTACTTCTTCTCAAATATGAAATACCCGTCATCGAGAGCTACATTTGAAATCAACATCACTGCCACCCCCCCTTTACATATCAATACCCGTCACGGGGGAAGAGAGTTGCAAAAAACGTCACTGCCACACTCTACAAAAAATACCCTAGACATGCTCAAATACAACACCTTATATATAGAGTGCATGGCCATTTTGCAACTTCTTTAGCATGTGGAGTACATTAAAATACTTATGTGTGATTGGATGCAGTTCTACATAAGTAATGATTTTTCTTACTTGTGAACTATCTTGACATCTTCACCTTACACATTTTGATAGAAGGTTCTTCAACTAACTTTTTTCATTATGAGGTTATTTTAAACAACCCAGAACTTCATAAACCCGCAATAGAATGTGTTTCATTCAAAATTCTAGCCACAAATGTCATCTATTGATGTTGAAGGGGTGAAAGGAATTAATTTGACATAGCATATACAAGCCCTAATCTAGAAATCTCCAATTTGACACAAAAAAATCATTTGACTCCAATTCACCACATTTTGGAAATGGAACAAACTAGCCTCTAATGATACCTTCTGTGGTACCTCCAAAGGCACATCTGTAACAAGATGTGCTTAAGGTGACGTGGAGTTGCAGCAGACAGGAGGGCGACCTGGAGCTGGACGTCCTTCCAGGCGATCTGGCGCTAGAGCGCACTGGAGTGCAGGAAGGGGAGCTGCGACCCCCTGTGCGGGCATGGGCTGCGGGTATGGGGGGGGTACGGGTATCGGAGTGGGGGCTGTGGGTTTTAGCTCCACGACGGGTATGGGGCTGCCTTGCGCATCGCGCATGCGGGGGAGCGGGGAGTGGCTGGCAGAGCCAGCCGGAATACAAAGAGTCGATGTAGGAGAAACGGCGCGGGCCCGCCAGGTAGGAGAAAGAAGGGGAGCGAGGGAAAGAAGCGGGGCAGCAGCACGGGCCAGCTTGGCAGCCCACGGCACGGGCATGGGGAATTGACCCCCGTTCGTGCAAGGGTGGTACAAATGAGGGGGTCAATTCGCCCTGGGCCCCATTTCCTAGCTACTCCACTGAATGTAAACTCATTTGATAGTGAAAGCAAGTTACTCTGAATGCACACCCATTAGGTAAAAAGAATGGGAGAGGGTCCAGTTTCGGCCCAGAGCGAATTGACCCCCACGTTGGGAATTACCCGAGGTGGGCGCCGTCTTATTTGCATGGGGTCATTTTTCTGGCCCTCTTATTTTGGGGGATCTAGAGGCTTTTTTTGGAGATTTATTGACAAATTTGGGGCCCACGGTCACTGTTAACCCCTAAAGGACCACGACCACTTTTGCTCTAAAACCAGTCCAAAACTGCCACTGCCAAAAAGAGACATGAAAATCACATTTTAAAGTGAATTTTGGATTTTCAACCGTAAGATCTTAAAATGGACTTGTATATAAACATGCGATAAAATTTTGGTTGCAATCCATCGCACGGATTGATAGACTTTAGTGTATAAAGTCAAAACAATGGTTCATTTCTTTTCTTGCGTTGAGTAGATCAACAGACTTTGACTTCACTTTGTATCAAATTTTGGCATTGTATAAGGTCTAAATCTCTTACCATTTTCTTAAGCATGATGTTATTTCCCCACACACCAATTTTTAGAGGTAAAAAAAGGGTGTAGCATATTCAAAACAAGTGTGCAAGGAGTGGAGTTTCAAAAATTGCCATTTCACGTTTTATGTTTTTGTGAACTACGTATGTATTCAAATGATAATCCAAACGGTCAATAAGAAGGTTTTCACCACATATTTTTGTTGAAAAATAAAAAGTGAAAAATATGAAGATCTCTAGGTTTTATGTAGAATAGATGCAGTTTTTTTCTCCCGTTGCCCGACAATGTGTGAAAATGTTTGATTTTGGAATAAAATGCCTTTTTACACTAAAGACAAGATTTTTTTTAAAAAAATTCCAAAAAGGAAATACTCTTTATATGTGTGAAAAATCTCAATGTCAATAGAAACTTTTGTCAAAAAATTTCGAGGTGCCCGAAGTCCCTCTTTTGGCTTTAAGTGGTACTAACTTTCAAACCACAAATCCAAAAAAAAGTAAAAAAATATCTCCACGAAGCTCTTATCAGATCCTATCTTGAAAAAAAAATTCAATTAAAAAGGATTTTTTTTTGAATTGTAGGTACATGCCCGAAATCCCAAATGACCCTTGGGGGACGTTTGGTCCTTTAGGGGTTAATACATGACTAACCCCCTTGCTATAAATAGGGACCCATCTAAAAACAAAATTGGGGCCAGGTTTGGCCCCACCACCTTGTGGCGCGCTCGGGTAAGTACAAACGAGGGGGTAATTTTGGTCTGGGCCTAGTTTCTTAGATACTCCATTGGATGTAAACATGTTTGATAGTGTAAGCAAGTTATTCAGAATGCACTCATTGGGTAAATAGCAGCCCAAGGCGAATTGACCCCCTCGTTGGTACTTACTTGAGGAAGCCACAAGGTGGTGGGCCCAAACTTGGCCCCTATTTTGTTTTTGGTTGGGGCCCTATTTATAGTAAGGGAGTAATGTGCATGGTAAACAATTGCCGGGGGCTCCAAATTTCTCCAAAGAATTCCAAAAAAGCCTCTAGACCCTCTCAAAATAAGAAGGCCAAAAAAGACCCCATGCAATTAAGACGGGACTCACCTCGGATAAGTACCAACGAGGGGGTCAAATCGCCCTCGGCGTAAAAAGAATGGGAGAGGGTCCAGTTTTCGCCGAAGGCGAATTGACCCACTCGTTGGTACTTACCCGAGGGGGCCACGAGGTGGTGGGGCCAAACCTGGCCCCTATTTTGTTTTTGGATGGGGCACTATTTGTAGAAACAAAGGGTTCAAAAGGATAAACAATTGCCGTAGGCCCCGAATTTGTCCAAAAAAATCCAAAAAAAGCCACTGGACCCCCCAAAATAAGAGGGCCAAAAAAATGATCCCATGCAATTAAGACGGGGCCCATCTCGGATAAGTACCAACGAGGCGGTCAATTTGGGATTTTCCTATTGACCCCGGTCGAGCGTTGAGCCGAGCCACATGCACGGAACGGCTTAGAAGGGGTGGGGCAAAACCTGCCCCTATTTTTGTATTGGAGTGGGGCCCTATTTAACCCCTAAGGTACCGTGACAGTTTTACACCAAAAACACTTCAAACTAAACGGATTCTAGTGCAACAAATAAAGAAGGTAACAAAAACTTTGATTTTTAGTTCTGACCGTAGGATCTCAATAAAGGCTTATTAAGTAATACATGTTCAAAATTTCATAAACTTTGACCGCACGGATTAAAAGATTTTAGTGTTTGAAGTCAAGCAAATGGTTCATTTTCTTCCTTGTGTTTAGTGGATCAGCAGACTTTGACTTCAATTGGTCTCAAAAAATTTCACTACAAAAGGTCTAAACCTATTACCATCTTGTTAAGCATGATGTTAGCTCCTTACACACCAATTTTTAGAGGTAGAGACCAGGTGTAGCATATTCAAAACAAGTGTGCAAGGAGTGGGGGCTCGAAATTTGTTAATTCACACTTTAATTTTTTTTGAACTTAATATGTTTTCATTTGATAATCCGAATGGTTAATATGAAGGTTTACATTACATATTGATGTGGAAAAAATAAAAAGTGTAAAATATGAAGATCTCTAGGTTTTAGGTGGAAAAGAAGAAGTCTTTTTGGTACCTTGCCAGACAATGAGTGACAATGTGTGAAAATGTTTGACTTGGGTTGGTATGCTATTTTTCACTAAAGACAAGAACTTTTTTTTGACAACATGAAGGGAAATAATATTACTTGCGAGTATTGAAAATCTCACTTTCAATAGAGTGTCCTATCAAAAGTTTTTGGAGGTGCCTGAGGTGCCCGCCCTCCCCATTTAAAATTCAAAACCCTATAACTTTTTCATCAAATGTCCAATTTAGGAAAAAATTGTTTTCCTACTAAGGTCTTGGTAATGTCTTTCTATAGTAAATTTTTTAAAGAAGAATGTTGGAAATTGACACCACAGGAACCTGACCGAACTTTCAAAAAGCCCTTTTTGGACACTTGGTACCTTAGGGGTTAAACCGTAATGAAACTGCGAAGTGTAATTTGGAGCCGCATGCCCCAATTTTGGCCAAAAAAAATCCAAAAATAACCTCTAGGATCCTAAAACGGGAAAGGCTAAATAAATGGACCCACCTGAGGCTGAGGTTTGGTGCAACGCTCGACCAATCCGTCAATTCGCCCTCGGCCCAGTTTTCTAGGTACTCCATTGGATGTAAACACATTTGACTGCAAAAGGAGGTTACCCAGAATGCACACCCATTACGTAAAAGGAATGGGAGAGGGTCCAGTTTCCTAGGTAGTCCATTGGATGTAAATACATTTAGCAGTGAAGGCCAATGCCAAACCCACACGCAACAAGTAAAAAGATACGAGCAGGCTCCAGTTTCATAGATATTCCTTGGAATGTCAGGGAACATTTTGAGCAAGTCGGGAATGCAAACCAAAAATGAACATCCAACAGGCAAAACATATGAGAAGAGGGTCATGGATGGACTTCAGTAAAATAAGAGAGCCCAGTCACTGAAGGCATTTATACAGACACCTTTCTTTACTATTTCTGCGTTGCACCGAAACCTGTTCAAGAACTCGACAGTTAGTTAGTAAGCCTCACTGATGGTGGAGAGTATATTTTGGAGCGGCCTTTGCAAGCTACACACTTGAGTTGGTAGAATTTTTGTGTACTTCGAGTTGGATCCGGCGAGAGGGCTTGCTCGCTGCCCCACAGTTTGTAAACTCGTTGGCTGCGACGCCATTTAGAACTAACACAGCCTTCACCTTCTATTCCCTTTGTTCCACTTTCTGTTGCGCTCTTATCAATCATATGTTGCGCCTCGTTCTCTTTGCCGTTGCACCGATCTCTCTCTAGCTTCGGCTTCGTCGAAAGCATTATCCTTGCGGCAATATGGCCAACGCCGACCCAGTCGCAGTTCAGATTGTGGCGGATGCGCAGACGTACCAGGCTCCGAGAGCTCCAGCCTCCCTGCTCTCTTCGGATTTTCCAAGGCTGCACCCGTCGTTGACATTCAGTCGTCACGAGGTGGATGCGCTTGGCGGAATGCACCTCCTCGTCGACGACCCGGAGCATGATCCTGCTGCCAACAATGATCAGGCACCCGCTGATCACGACGACATGAATCCTCAAGATGCAGCGGCATGAGGATACATTTCGATGCCGTTCCGGAAGCGATGCTTCAATGACTTTTACCACCGGTGAGGGCGCTGCATCGACTCCACCAGCCTCGCGTTGGGATCACCAGACTCAGTCTCCGCCTGCACTTCTCTTCAACCTGAGCTTGCTCCGCTTTGTTTTCATGTCGTGGCGGATATCATGCGTTGACAGTCGATGTAGGAGCAAAGTAGCGGTCTTTTGTCCATGCATGTCGTTAAGTGCTCATAATATTGTCTAGATATTTCTGTTCAGTGTTGATAAGCGTTAAAGCTTCTAAGGTTTATGTGCAAGTTAGTATGATTTCTAGAAGAGTGATTCCTGGAAGAGCAATTCTAGAGTGTTCTCGCCTCATCCGGTGAGGTTCCAGTTTCACAGCAACTCATGCGACTCACTGTGTTTTGACTGGTGAAACAAAAATATAGTTACCGTATGTTTTTTTGCTTCTGGAAATCTGGGATTCAGGTGCTTTTCACACCGTTGGCAAACTCCTCCAAGTTACTCAGTTTGTTGTTCTTTGACGATTCATTTTTTAGTATTTATTACTCGTGTGGAAGTGGAATGGGTGTAGAAAGAAAATTTATGTTCTTGAAGACCATATCAGAGCAAAGAGCATTCCTGCAGCTCCACTCCAAACGAGGATGATTGGACATTGAAGAATTGTTGTGGCTCCTCTGATTACAGTAGTCAAAGATACACTAATATGAAGAGTGGTGGAAGGATTTTCTGAAAACTATGTTTGGACAAGTTTATGATGAAGAATATATGAGTCATTTTATTCTATTCCCTATTCATGCAATGACTTTTGATTGGTTGTTATGAAAATGTTGTAATTGATGTTTTCACAAATAACTGTATCGTCAACTTGAAAAGCATGATCATTGTGCCGACCCCGTTCAATCCAAGCATGCGATTTTATGGTTACAGTGAATGGATTTGACAATAACGATAGAATACACATAATTGAATATCATTGCCACTTAACTCCTACATTACCAAGAGTTCCTTTGGGGGACTCTTGAAGGTTTGGGTAGGTTCCTCCTGTGTCAATTTATAACATTATTTTTTTAGTTTTTCTACTATGATGAACCTCACTAAAAGCTTGTGTGAGTCCAATTTTTTCCTCAATCCCACATTTAATGAAAAATTTATAGGGTTTTGAAGTTCAAATAGAGAGAGCGGGCACGTCGGGCAACTCCAAAAACTTTTGCTAGGACACTCTATTGAATGTGAGATTTTCAATAGCAGCAAATAATGATATTTCCTTACGTATTGTCAAAAAAAATCTCTTGCCTTTAGAGAAAAATAGCATATTAGTCCAAGTCAGACATTTTCACACATTGTTGTTCATTGTTGGGCAAGGTACCAAAAAATCTTCTTCCTATTCACATAAAACTTAGAAATCTTCATATTTTTTACTTTTAACTTTCCCTAGGCCAGTATGTGGTGTAAAACTTTTCATTGACCATTCGGATTCTCATTCTAAAACATATTAAGTTTACAACAAACAAAACATGAATTGACATTTTTTGAACCTTCACTCCTTGCACAATTTTTTTTGAATATCCTACACCCTTTCTTTACCTCTAAAAATTGGTGTAAAAGGAACTGATATCATACTTAACATGGTCGTAATGAATTCAGACCTTGTACGGTGGAAAAATTGGACACCAAATGAAGTCATAGTCTCTTGATCCACTAAACGCAAGGAAGAAAATGAACCCTTTTCTGTAATTCAATCACTATAATCTAACAATCCGTGCGGTCAAAGTTTATGTAATTTTGTGAGTATGTTAACCAATAAGTTCTAATTTAGATCCTATGATAAAAAATTGATATAAAAGTTTTGGTTTTCTTCCTTACTCATTCCTTTATTAATTGCACTTTCCTAACGAGCGAAAGTCACAACATGGACTTTTGCAAATGACGGCCATGTTCCCATGGTTGCAATTCAGAACTTGAAATTTTGTACAAAGATGCTTGAAGATAAGAGCTACATGGAAATACAACTTTCATTATCATTGGACCTAAATAAAATATTCATGCCATCTTAAAAAATGATTGTCGAGAGCGGGCAATTTGGGCAGCTTCAATTTTTTTGCAATGATCCTTTATTAAATATAAGATTTCTTATACAAGTAAGTGGCATTATATTATTTGAAATTTCAAAAAAAAAAACCCTCCCACACTGTAAGACTTTCACTCTAAGACGAGTAAAAAATTTCTCACCTTTTTTCGGCAAGGTGCTCAAAACAACGTTTGAATTCCTCACAAAATGAGAGATCTCCACTTTGACCGTTTGAATTATCAATTTACACAAAAAAAATTGAATTGTGTGGATGCTGAGTCAAATTGTGGATGGTGAGCTTTGAACCAAAAATCAGGTGAACACTGCAATGGCGTAGAGCTGTTGAGGCTAGACATTTCTCTAGACTTCCTTCTGCCCGCTGCTGCTAATAAGGTTGGATGACCTATAACCACCAACTTAAGCTTGCTGACCTATTTATAGCGATTGTATACATGGTAAAAATGTTTTTGCGAATTCAAAATAGGATTTCATGAATATTGCAATTGTCGTGACCATTTATTTCTTCATATTGAAATTGCTACAAATTTTCAAAGTGGATAGTAAGCTGTGATCCATTCTCGACATACAAAACTCTCTACTTCCACAGTAAGTTGTGCTAATGACCACTTGTGCAAGAGACTAAAAACCGAGAGCTTTGAACCAATTATAAACTGACACCCAATCATAAGTGACTTTCCTAAAATTTTGGAAATGGGGTGGGCCGCTGGTGGTTTTGGCCCACATAAGACTGTTGATTCTCGGGTTGGTGGTGGTGATAGGTTATCCAACCTTATCTAGATCTATTATTCAAAATACATAGCCAAGCGGGAGAAGGATGTGGTTGAAAACTCACTATCCGCACTTGCTTAATAATATTGAAAATGCTTCACTTCTCCGATACCTCTAAAAATTGGTGTACAAGAAACTAACATCACGTACATTGTAATGGATTAAAGTCTGGAACTCTTTGTATTGCAAAAATTTGACTCGAAGTGAAGTCAAAGCCTGTTGATCCTTTAAATGCAAGGAAGAAGACTTAGAGAGAAATCATTCACTTCAAACACTATTATGTTTCTATCTATGCAATCAAAGTTTACAAAAAAAAATTGAGCGTTTATAAGCATGTTTGGGCATTTTGAAATTTTAGATCTTACAGTGGGAGATGGAAATAATAACTTTATTTTTTCTATTTTACACTATGTACTAAATGTTGTTAGACTGTCTAGACTAATAGCAAACCTCCATTTGGAGGTGAGTTGGTGGTAATGGAATGGAAGAGGGTTGGATATACCCCAATTTTATAGGCGTTAGCTATGGGATTTTTTGTTGGTTATTGGGGGCTTACCTTACTAGATTCTAACTTCGATCCTCGTTAGACCGTAGATGCACACACCATTGAAGTGAAGTGAGAGACATAGAGTAATGAGGTCAGTCCATGCCATGTACGCCGACAGGATCTCTTCTCAGCTGTCGCGAGAATCGCTTGATGTGGATGATTCGAAGACGGAATCCTTCGTGGATGCTCACAGGAAGGCGCTCGGGGAGGCCGGCGTGATCTTCTGCTCGATATTCGCGGCTCCCGCAGCTGGTGTGTAGGCACCTGGGCCAAGTGGTGGCGCCGTCCGACAACTGCTACGCCGCGCTCAACTCCGCCGTCTTCCTGGACGGCTCCTTCTGCTACGTGCCCGCGGGCGTGACGCGCCCCATGGACATCTCCACGCACTATCTCGTGGACGGGTGCAAGATGAGCAGCCCGTTTGAGCGCACGCTCATCGTCTGCGACGAGCGCGCCGATGTCAGTTCTCTGGGGGCACCCTGGGCTGCGATGAGCGCGCCTACGTTAGCGCATGCTCTGACAGAAGAAAAATTGGCACGAAAATTGGGAGCTTCAACACCTTCTCCGGGCTGCCCGTAGGTGAGTCGCGGCGGAGGATGAAGCACATGCCGGTGGATTTGGCGCCCGCGGGGCTGCAGGAGCAGGATTTGTCGAAGAGGTTGCTGTCCGTGAGCCTGGAGTATCTTCTTTGACAAGGCGCGAGAGTGGAGAGAGATTCCGCGCCATTCGGCTAGTGGACGATGCGAGCTTTTATGTCGTCGCGCCAGAGCTGGAGCGCTACTCATTGGGATTGTTGGTCTTTGATGATACAATCAGGAACAACTTCTTGCACGCGCTTCCGCCTTTCTCCTGCCGTGGACAAGTGCACTTTAAACTGCAAGGAAAAATTGCTTGATTGCGTGTTCCATGTGCATGTGATGATGCTTACAAGTTCTAGCAATCAATATAGACTAAGGCATTGACAACTTTAAGCAATAAACTCAAATCCATTTTCCAAGTTAAAAAATGTCTTGGTTTAATCTTTTTGAAACTGTAAGTAAATCATTCCCTACTCACCAACCCCATAGATATCGCAAATGAAATATTTATCCAACAAACCAGAATCAATAACCACCCTGTTGTCTCCAAATGCTACTACCAACTACAACACCCCTCAAAATGCACTTGTGGCATGCGACAATATCCATGGCACGACCTCAATGGCTTTACATTAGAAAACCTTAAAAATAACAATTACCGCTACAAGCATACTTTAAGCAAGAAACCTATGACCTATATCTAATAACAACAAAGCCCCTAACTAGACAAAATCCTAATTCCATTCTTAAAAACATGCCCCATGCTTTTACAAGCTTCTATTCATATTCTTTAAACATTGTTACAAACAAAAATAGATACAATCATCAAGGAAAATCAACCTCATGATTTTACGTTACAAACAAAAAGACCCCTCCTACCCACCTAACCACCAACCCGTTGCAGCTGCAAATACTATATACAAATTATACACAAGTACATGAACATCCACCTTCTCTACATATTGTGAGAAACACCTCATTTTACACGACAACCAAAGGGAGGAACATCGAGACATCTCTAAACTATCATCGCCGCCCTAAAAACATCCAAACAACGCCTGAAATACTATTCACCCGCACAAAGGACGCAAACAGCTTGCGGTTCCAAATGAGAAAGATTCCAAAGTAATGTGGATCAAGTACTCTAATTTACACCAAATTAACACAAAAAATTTGAAATTTGGAAATTTTTGAAGTATCTGATGAGCAAGTGTGCTTTAGAAGCTTAAGTGCTCATGTTGAGTTTTTAACGCAGAGAAAGTACAGTACAGTTCTATTCTTCAACTCAATAGTGGTACTTTGAATGTTGATTTTTTTTTTCCCAGTGCATGCATTTGTCAAACATGTGATGCTACAAGACTTCCGTGCCTGTTTCCGTGTGCGATCTTAGAAAAGTCCTTCTACAACTCCCATGCAACTAGTTCACACCTCGAAACTTGACTTAGAGTTTTCATGAAAGTGAATGATCTTTCACCCTGAATCTTAGTCTAATGTTAGCAACGGGACCACATGCACATGGTGACTTGGCTTGGGAAAGGTGTGAGGGAACCATCTGTCAACTGTTTGGGAACTTAGGCCGCATCATAAACTTCACGCTCAACTCTAGCTCAGGATCATTCATTATGGTAGAGCTGCTTGATTGAAGACACATGCCAAGTATTTGCAAGCACCCAAAAAGAGTCAGAAACTATTCAAAGATCTCTGGTGTTGCAACAAGGTGCTTGCCTCTTGCGCAGACGAACGACAGTGTTGGCAGTTGTGTAACACTTCTCTTAGTTCTAACGCTAAGCCCCATAATTCTTATACTAACCACTAATCATTCTTACTTCGATCAACGTTAGACCGTAGACGCACATGATACTATTGAGAGAGATAGAGTGATTCGGTCACAACCATGGAATATGCAATTGCATCAGTGGGGGCTCATGCGAGCAACGGGCCAGCCATTTCAAGGGGTGCGGTTTGGCAAAGTGGCTTGAAGCTGCAGGTTCAACAGCCAGTTGTTCGTTTGAGACTTCCAGATTCTGGTTTCCGGAGGCGGTTTGATTATCTTGTGCACTACGCAGATGCAACGACATCTTCCAGGCGGGATGTGATTCGTACTGATAGGTCGCAACGCAGGATCGACATCCAGGTGAGCGTTCCAGAATCTCTGCAGGAGGGTGTGAAGACGAAGCTGGGGTTGAGCGAGGAGACGGTGAGGCGGATCTCGGAGGTCAACGAGGAGCCTGAATGGATGCTCGGGTTCCGGCTCGAGGCGTTTCGGCAGTTGCTCGCGATGGACGCGCCGCACGGGGCGCACTGCCCGCCGATTGACGTCCATGCCATGTTCGCCGGCAGGATCTCTTCTTCTCAGCTGTCGCGAGATGAGAGTATGGATGAGCCGAATGAGGGATCCTTCGCAGATGCTCATGCGGAGGCGCTCGGGGAGGCCGGCGTGATCTTCTGCTCGATCGCGGACGCCATACGGCGGCATCCGGAGCTGGTGCGCAGGCACCTGGGCCAAGTGGTGCCGCCGTCCGACAACTTCTACGCCGCGCTCAACTCCGCCGTCTTCCTGGACGGCTCCTTCTGCTACGTGCCCGCGGGCGTGACGTGTCCCATGGACATCTCCACGCACTTCCTCGTAGACGGGCGCAAGATGAGCAGCCCGTTCGAGCGCACGCTCATCGTCTGCGACAAGCGCGCCTACGTCAGCTCCCTGGGGTGCACATCGCCGCCGCCCGCTGGAGCTCTTACCCGGCAACCGATCAACGCGCCGGTGATCGAGCTCTTCTGCGCTGCCGACGCCGAGATCAAGCACGTGACCGTCCAAAACTGGCTGGAAGCCGGTGCAACTGCGAGTGCGTCCACTGGAAAATCGGACGCGCAGGAAGAGCTGATATGCAATTACGTGACCCAGCGTGGGCTGTGCGACGGCGCGCGGTCCAAGATCACGTGGACGATCGTGGAGGCGGGGTCAGGCGCGACCTGGCAGCACCCGGCCGTGGTGCTGAGGGGCGACGAGTCGGTGGGCGAGTGCTTCTCCGTGACGTTAACGGGCGCCCACCAGCACGCGGACGCGGGCGCCGCGATGATCCACAGCGGGCGCCAGACGCGCAGCCGCATCGTGGGCAAGTCCATCTCCGCAGGCAATTCCAGAACCTCTTTCCGCGGCGAAGTCTATGTAAGCCCTAGACTTACAAGGCGTCGACCTCCTTCACTGGTCATGTGTGTGAAGTATGATTCTAACGCATGCTGTGTGTATGGTGTATGGTTTTTCACGCAGGTGGAGCCGTGGTCTAGGAACGCAAGGAGCGAGCTGCAAATGGACTCCATTTTGATTGGCAACCATGCCGAGTCGACTTGGGGCCCTTCTGTTGTGGTGAGCCCCACTTCATTAAATTCCACTACCAGAAATCAGGGTGTTTAGCAACATTTTGCAAAAAAACTTAAGCAACGCCTAGGGGCTTGCTTTGTTCATAAAACCACACTACAGCTCTTGCTTCTTTAAGAAGCAGGCTCTTAGGCGGTGCTTAATTTTTTTTTCAAAACATTGCTAAACACCCTATTTTCTTGTAGTGTCCTCCACTTGACCCGATCTATTGATCACTCACCATACATTAGTGACGTCCTGCAATGGAGATGTCTACATCTCCATGTTCGTATCGCCCGCCCGCGTTTTCGTCCCGTTCGTTCCGGCGAACATTATAACCCGGAATATCCGCGACAACAGGGCATTGTAGATCCTCACGGCCAAAAGCCCGGTTTGCAGATATGTGCGGGCAATTGTAAGAAAATAATCATTCAACTTTCAAATGCGGGCGGGCGTTACGCCGGGTGAGGCCCTCCTGGCCGAGCCTCACGCGATGGCAGGTACCCGACGAGGAGGGCGGTAGCCCTCCTCGTCGGGTACCTAACATCACGTGAGGCTCGGCCGGGAGGGCCTCACCCTATACTTATTGCTGTTAGAAGCGTACTAATTGTTCGACCGGGATTGACTATGACGTCATTAGTCACGAGCTACACTAAAAATGATATTTTAGAGTATTATACACTAAATGCAAACCCATACACTAATTGCAAACTACGCATTTAGTGTAGTGACCAAACTGTACACTAAATTTCAACTAGTACACTATTTGTCAATTCTAGTAGAGATTGCTATATAAGTTTTCTTGCTTGTAGATGTTTAGTGTATCAATAGTAGAAGTATAAAACAAGGTCCAGAAGTCGAGAGCTGTCAGAGTATCTTATCAACAATCTTATGAAGTGCGTAACTCACTCAAATTGTATCCGAATTGAGCATATGAGGTGTTTTTTTGGCATCTACATTTTTTGTAGATGTGACTAATGACCTCGTATGCCCAACTTGGACTATTTTCAAGTGAGTTTTGGCCATTTGAAAGAAGCATGGGCTGGCCACCGATAAGAAACCAGACTTTCCTAATGTAAACTAACACTATTTGTTAAGTAATTCACAAATAGTGTACTAGGGTAAGTACGCTATCCGTACCACTACACTAAACATCATTTTAAGTATACTGCTGCATGGTCTCCAGGCTTTTCACTTTTGGTCAAATCATTTTATACTGATTCTACTTTCATGATGCCCGGCCCCACTCGGATTAAATTTATCATTAATATGAAGATGTACTGTCGTCCACATGAAATAGTAGTAGAGAAAAGTCGACCAGAGAAAGGTCAGCGAAATTTGATAGTTGTTTTCACTGTTAACTCGTTGCAAAGAGACAGTGAAATCGATTTTTTCAGAACCATCTGAGTTTACATTTCGGTGTCATTTTTTGGGCCAATTTGGACAACAAACAAGACTTGCAACTATTAGCTTTTGAACGACTAAAGTTTCTTAGAAAATCTGGGTGTAATGCCTGCCCTCCTTCTTTCCTTTGCTCCACTTCAGCTAAAGATGATCTTCTAGATAATTATGAT
The DNA here is from genome assembly GCA_963971425.1 of Bryoerythrophyllum caledonicum. Taxonomy (NCBI): domain Eukaryota; kingdom Viridiplantae; phylum Streptophyta; class Bryopsida; order Pottiales; family Pottiaceae; genus Bryoerythrophyllum; species Bryoerythrophyllum caledonicum. Next base: position 15,700,410 of record OZ020520.1, on the reverse strand, counting down.
CAACTCATTTATACGGTAGGCTACATAGACATCGGACAAAGCCCTTTAATTGTTTCTAATGCATATGTCGAAGGACATGACAAATATTATGTCAGTCCCTAATGTCATGTGTTTCATGTGAGTTGAATGCACTACTTGAATTAAGGAGTCTAAGCAAAGTCGTGAGCAGACCCCCGGTGTTGCTTAAGTTACTTTTATCAAAAAAGTTATGTTTAGCAACACCAGGAGGTTTGCTTATGAAGTTGCTTAGACCCCTTAATTCTAGTAGTGACGGTTGTCCTTGTCCTGAACTTACGGATCATCCCTCTTTAACCTCAAATGTACTATACTTTCAGACACGGAACACCACAGCTGAAATCAAAGAGACATGGAGCACGTCCCGGATCAACTCGGAGCAGGTGTTCATGTTCCAGCAACGCGGCATCCAGGCGGAGGAGGCGGTGCCAGCCATCTTGACAGGGTTCTGCGACGCCGTGCTACGCGAGCTGCCCCACGAGTTTGAGCCGGAGGTCAGGGAGATGGTCGCCATGAAAATCCACGGGTTCCTCAAACCTCCCTCTAATCCCTGCCCAAACCTTCAATGAATTACCTTAATTATACATTTACATCATACTAAAACATTTTTCAAACTTGAAAACTGGATTTGAGCTTCCCGCTTAAAGTAGTCACTATAGATACCTTAGTCTGTGTAGATTGCTACAACTTGTGAGCATCATCACATGCAAATGGGTGGATTACTGCAATGAAGGTGTTCAGGTTCCACATAATATTATGTACAATGGGGGGACAAAAAATCAAGTGTGCAATCTTTTAAAATGCACCAAAGGCATAAAAATAGTCCCTTATCTACCAAATTTGGAACTTGGGTTCTTTTATAAGCTGATTACATGTCTCCAAAGTTTTGTGGCCTAATGATTTACCAAAATGGTTTTATAGCTAATTTACCAACTAGTACCCTTTTCAACATGAATTAGAAGGTATATTCCAAATGTTGAAGAGAATTAGACACCTCATGTTTCTAAAATCAAAATGTTGTCATGGATGCTTTGTTTAGCATAGATTTTACACAAGAGCATCATCCACTTGTCGATTTGAAGGTTTCCACTTGTCCTAAAAACATTTGATGTGTAAGTTTGAAAATAACAATAATTTGGTTATATAAGCAACATTACCTTTGTAGTTTAGACCACACAACTTGTTAAAGTTGACATGAATTGAGTTGCAAATGTGAGACAAGAGTGTAGTAGAGAGTTGATGATGGTAATGAGGATTTGCAAGATCAAAATTGGTGGGTGAAGAAGGTTTGTTTGGTTTCTGTTAGTGAATGACTGGTGGGTGACTAGTGATGGTGAGCACTCTGTTCGCCTGTTGAGCAATGAGAAGCCACTTAGTCGATTTGGGATTTGGCTTGGTGATTTGTTTAATTGCTTCAATAAGCTAGATTCTTTGCTTACCTACAATCAGTTTAATTGAAGAGAATCATGACATTTCCAAATGAATTTCGTGCCCACATAGTGAGAATGAAAGAGGGGGGAATGAGCTGTGCTAGTATTGCAAGAATTGTAGGAGAGTCAAGTAGGATAGTGCAAAGAATCATCAAGCAATTTTGAGAGCATGAAACTTGCCAAGCAAATTCAAGCACTGGAAGACCCAAGAAACTTAGTGAGAGGGATATTCGTCAAATATTATTATTCTTCAAAACTCATATTTGATCATCACTTCAAGATATCACCAATGCATGCCCTGTGGATGTGAGTACTAGGACTGTTTGCCGTGATTGGAATGACCACAACATTTTTAGTAGAATTGCAGTGAAGAAGCCTTTTTTGACACCTCTTCATATGTCGCGGCGGCTACATTTTGCAAGACAATATTGTGGACGGAGTGCCAAAGAATGGGAGCGTGTTTGTTGGGCAGATGAATCTACTTTTGAAATTGGCAAAGTTTCAAGGCAAATACATGTTTGGAGAACGGCATATGAGCAATATTCATCAAGTTGTGTAGTTCCCACTTTCAAGAGTAGGAGGACATTTTTCATTATTTGAGGAGGGTTTGGAGGAGACAAAAAATCAGAGCTTGTCTTTATGCCAAAGGTTAGTCGCCAAGCTATTGATTTTGTGGAGTTGGTCTATGATGGCCGTTTGCTTCAATTTATGGGCCAAGTCTCACGTGCTATAGTGATGGAAGATGGAGCTCTAGTGCATAGAAGTAAAATCCCCTGAAGAATGGAGAAAAATATGCCTTATAGAGAAGCTTGAATGGCCTGCAAATAGTCCTGATCTCAACCCACTAGAGAATATCTTGAAGCTCTTAAAAAATGCAGTCAAACATAGCCAATCAAGTCCCAAGTCCTTAGATGAGTTGAAGGCAACTTTACAAAGAGAGTGGACATTAGTTAGTAGTAGTCAACTTCTTACTTTATGTCATTCAATGCCAACTAGATAACGATCTGTGATTGAGGCTAGAGGAGGGCATATGGTTGGTAAATTTGCAAAAAATCCTATTTTACCTATTTTCACGCTACCAAAATTTGTGCTTACATAATTAAATTATAGATGAACATGTACTCCTATTTATAGAATTAGAAACAATTTATGTGCCTTTGAGAGACTTTCAGATGTCAAGCATTATTTTTGCAATTGACAATATTTTTAGTGTTTTTAAAATTGTCATTTAGGCAATGATTGATGCTTCATGATGTCAACTAAGTCAAAGATAGTATCAAAATGTAAATGAAGTTCATTGATTGGTGTTTAACTTCTTTATTCTCCTCATTGTATGGAGTTCACGCTAATATTAGAGACTAAAGGTACTGAAATGGGACTAGTTGGTAAATTAGCTATAAAACCATTTTGGTAAATTATTAGGCCACAAAACTTTGCACCATGGAGTCATCTTTTAAAAGAACCCAGTTCCAAATTTGGTAGGTAGGGGACAATTTTTGTGCCTTTGGTGCATTTAAAAAGATTGTAGACTTGATTTTTTCTTCTGCTGGAATGCAAAATCGCCAAAATTTTTGTACACTACACTAAAATTTGCATTTAGTGTAGTAAACACTAATTACGAACACGTACACTAATTGCAAACCATGCAATTAGTGTAGTGATAGAATACTATACTAAATGTCAACTACTACACTATTTGTGAATTCTATTAAAAATTAGAATATGTTTTCTTTTACTTATACACATTTAGTGTATCTATAGTACAAGAAGATTCTTGGCGGCTAGTGGGTGGTTGATTGGGTGGTTGATTGGAGCTCATGATGATGAAGAACGCCGGTCTCCGAAGGAGGCCGGCGTGAATAAAGTATTTGTTCGTTCCACTACTAAGACCATGCCCACTGGACAAGGAATTAGTGAGCTGGAACTACTTCCCTCTCTCGAGGATAGACACTATGTAACAAGAAACCAAAGAACCACAAGTCAACCAACCAACCAACAAATCACAAACCAAGCAACTAGCCAACGAATTAACCACAAACCAGGCAAGTAGTCAAAAACCTTAAAACCAACTCATCATGAAAATCAAGGCGGGGGGAGAATTTAGGGGGGGTCCTGTGTATCGGGGATAGCTTGGTTGTTTTTGATTTTGCATTTATGTAGAAGAATGGACATGGCATGTTGGATAGCTATGGTGTTAATGTTTTTAAAGGATGTTTTAATTGTTTCAATGGGTATCTTGAAGGTGTCTTCTAGAGTTTTCATAGATGGGATAAAGGTGGTGGCCCGAGCGCCGGATGTGATTACCATAAGGGGGTCGACATTCCATCCGAGAGCAATGATGTCGTCAATAAGGGGTTGATATTTGTCTATTTTGTTTTGGATTGTTTCCGGGGAAAATCTATCGTTGCAATATGTGAATTCAATGAATTGAATGGTGTAGTCTTGGTTGACGTTATCGGGTGGTGGATCATTGTATGGTAAACCTTTGACACAGAGGATGTCCGGTTTGAGCCTAGCGTTGCAATGACATCTTTGGGTCGTACATGAGTATGGGAGTAGCCACGGGGGGACCGTATTTTCTTGTGGATTGTTATTAAAAGTGCCGGCGTTCATTAGTATAAAACATCTCGATTTATTGTAAGAGGTGATTAGTTTTCAGACTTCCCATACCGCTTTGTTATGTCTTTTAACAATTAGGGAGTGTATGTGGTGGTTTTGGCATTTGAGTAGAACATGTAGCCATGTGTCGGGGTCCGTTGAGGGGCATATGGGGCATGTTATGGATGGAAATCTTTCTATTCCAAAGAAGAGTTGTTTACGGGTGTTTCCCATGTATTAACCGGTACGGAATTTGATAAGGCATGTTATTTGTGAATCGGTGATGATGGGGTTTTTCCAAAAATTTGTAGAGAGTTCATTGTCTATGTCATTGTTGTTAGTCCACTTTTCTATGTTAGGAAAGTTGTCTGTGATTGTGTCAAGATTGTTATGTAGGTCTTGTTTTTTGAGGTATTTGCTCAGGAATCTGACCGGGCCTTTGTCGGGGGTGTCTTCTTTGGAGGGCCAATCTTCTTTTTGGAAATAGTATGGGGTGGCATGGGCGTGTTCATGTGGGTCTTTGGCATTTTTATGTGATTTTTCTCTTCCTTCTTTTGCAAGTTTATCCGCTTGTTCATTGCCATCAATATTAGCATGGGCTCGGACTTTGTAGAGGGTTGTGATTTGTTCTCTTTTTAGTATCATTTGGACCATTGATTCTAGTATGATTCGGTCGGGGTGACTATTATGGAGGGTAGGATGTGTTATTTGGGTGTTTAATAAATATAGTGCGTTAATGCAATTTGCCAATTTGTAAATATGTGCACCGGTTCATTGTTGTATTTTGTTGAGACGATTTCTAGTGTTTTGTGGATGGCCATTAGTTTTGCTCTGAGGATATTTTGTAGTCCATGTAGTCTTTTGGATAGTTTGATTTCTTTCGTAGCGTTGTATATTCCATAACCGGCTTTTTCTCTGCGCCAAGATCCCGGGCTAATTTGTTCTGGCGGTTTAAAGGAGCCATCGGTATAGTAGCTATATTCGGGATTAAATTTAGGTGGGGTGTAAGTTTGATACTCCGGGAGGGGTGGGGGTGTTAAGGTGTAGTTTAGTGTATTATTATTGTAGTGTAGTTTTGACCATTTTTTGCTTCTGTTGACGGGTGTTTGCATTGGCGTTGGTGGGGCCAATTTTGTGAGTATCCGGTGTACGTTTAGAGTCTTTGCTATGGAGGAGAGTTCTTCTAGTTGTTCTTGTGTGCCTAGAGTATGATTTTGGTGGTGGATGCATGTTATTTGTAGAGTAGATGATTCAGTTCTGGGTTTTTTTAGATCTAGTGGGATAGTGGGTTCTTCATATGTTATTGAATCCGCTTCGAATATTGTGATGATGTGTGAATCGGGATAGGGGCCCGACTGTGGATTATGATTTTGGTACCAATTTTTGTCTGGGGTTATGATTAGGGTGGAGGTGTGGTTTGGGTTATGTTTGGCCGCAAGGCGGGCCCAATGTAGAGCTTGTTGTGTTTCCTCTCCATTGTGTGGGTGGGCCATACCATTACCTATCCATTTGTGGTCAAAGGCTTTGCCTAGTGATCCGAATATTTTATCTCTTTCAAAGGGGGAGTAAAATTTGTTGAGTTTGGTGGGGCATGTGACGGGGGAGGAGAAATATGAGTGTTGGATGTTGAATGTGGAGATTAGTGAATTTAGTATAGGTATGGGTAGTGTATATTGTGTAAGGTTAAGGGGGTTATTTTTTGGTAATCTATATTTGTATCTTTGGTACAGCCAAATGACTTCGGTTTCGAACGGTTGGGTTGTTGGTTCAATGTTTGTAGGGGTTTGTAGTTTAGTATTGTATTGGTTCCACAACCATGTGAGCCTAGTGATTGGGATGGTAAAAAGATGCCTTCCATCTTCTTCGTATAAGTGTGCTTGGTCTTTGTCAATTTTTATTGTTTTAGATGAGGTAAGAGTGTCTTTTTCGGGGTTGCATTCCGTTGTGTAGATGTTTAGTAGGGGGATTATTGTGGGTGGGGTGACGGACCTTGTGTCTTGGGGTTGGTTTTGTGGGTGGTGAGCTTGGATAATTTCGGTGTAGAATTTGTGTTGAGTTCTTTGATAATATTGTGTCAATTTATTTGTGTTATGTGAAATGGTGTTTTGGTTGTGCCTTGGGAAGAGGTTTCTTTGGGGGAGCCATTTGTTGTAAGTGTGGTTGTTGTGAATCCATTGGCATAGATATCTAGTGTAATTGTTTTTTATTTGGTTTTTATCTATTTTTTCCTTGTATTCGTGGTGTATGATGTTGTTAATGGGATAGGTGGTGGGGGTTTTGAGGATGTGGTTTGGGGGGTGGGGGTGGTGTGGGTGGGAGTGGGGAGGGTGGATCGTTTGTGTGGTGATGTTTCTTGGAGTGATGTCATTGTTTATAGTGATGAATGGGTCTCTAATTGTATGAGAGTATGTATGTGTATTGGTATGTGTATTGGGTGGGGGGGATATATTGGGTGACAAAAGAGTTGTTGTGCAATTTTTAGGGCACTTTTAATTAGTTTTGATGGGGTGAAGTGGTAGGTTATAAATTCTTCATTGTTCATGATATGTGTTCCGTTGGGTAGGGAGATTTGTTTTAGTTTGTAGATATTTTTTGTTAGGAGTTTTTGTAATAGCTTTTGAGATAATTGTGTGTTGAGTGTATTATGGTTGTGTTTCAAGAGTCCAGGCTTTTTCTAGTGTTGTTGGTTCTATAAGAAAGTTGGGGAGAGTGCTTTTTAGGTGGACTTTTGCTATGTGTTTTAGTAAGAAGAAGGTACGTGTTATTGGTGATCTTGTACAATTTGTCTTTTTTATTCTAGGTATGTTTTCTGCCCCCCCATATTGTGCGAGGATGTGATGTGTTAGGCCTATGTATATTTTTCCAAGTCTGCCACTGTCATTTAGAGCGTTCTGGAGTTGTTCTCCTATGCATCTAAGGTATGCGTTTTTTAGTGAGAAGGCTTCTAGTCCAAAGAGGTTGTGTGGTAGTTGGGTAATTATGTTAGACATACATTTTGGCATGCCGCATACGGTTTTTTGTGTGGTAGTTATTTTTTGGTCCAGTTTTTTTATGGCGGGCATTGAGTATGGTACCGCGTAGAAGCTGTATGCCACGCCCGGTCTTAAAACTGTGTCGATCATTTCTATTTTTTGTTTCATAGTGGCCGGACAAGCTACTAGTTCTTTGCATTGTTTGATTAATTTTGTGGTGGTGGCATGAATTTGGATTTTCCATTTTAGGGAGGGAACGAGACTTATTCCTAGATATGTGTATGGTTCGTTTTGGTGTAGAACGGGTATTTGTTGGTTTCAGTAATTAATGTTAGAGGTTTGTATTAGGGCTTTGAATGCGATGGGGTTTATTTTTGATTTATTTGGGCATCCAGTGATGGCACATTTTGGGACCCCTACATCCATACCTGTCCATTTGCAGTACCTGTCTATTTTGTTAAGTTGTATTTTTATGGCGTTGATGATTGGAGCTCACATTAATGACAATGGTGGCTAAACACTAATTGTCAACTTATTCACAAATAGTGTACTAGGGTAAGTACACTATTCGTGTCACTACACTAAATGCGAATTTTAGTGTAGCATATTTTGATTTACCTCAGCTTCAAACAAGGAGTTTATGTTTATAAAAGTACAAGAACTTGATGCCATTTTACACATAAGAGTATGGATTTGTAGTAGGAAAAGACGGAGTATGCAAACATAAGTAACTTATCTTAATCCTTTACCGCCCAAGGATGTTTCTAGAAAACCAAGATTCTTGTTGATTTTTCTCTTTGAACCGGATTTGATGAAAATACAATGCCTAATATTAATATCTAACCTTACAAAATTGAACTTAACCCATGACCTAAACTTTGGGGAAATATTGCACAACATCCAACGGTTGATGGAATAGATTATAGTATTTAAAGTTACTCTATATTGGTATTGAAAACTGTGGATTTTGGAGGGTGTACTACTTTAACCATCAATAGGTTCTTGCAAGATTTTTTTTACTCTGAATTATAGTGGTTCACATGTGCACTAGGTTGATAGCTTTGCATTGACATATCATGTGTGAAGAAAATATTTATACACAATTATTGGTGATTTTTTTGCTTTTTTCTACTTGATTGTCTACAAAAATGTTCCAACCTTATACAAATCAAAACGGACGTTTTGGATAAGAGGAGAGAGATCAACAATCACAAAACAATGAAGAGTGTCTTAAAGACAAAGTTCTATCAAAATTTAAGACCAAAATCAGAGTGCATGTGTGTGAAATACAACATAGTATGTGGCATGGTATTCATTGTATTCCCTACATTTTAGTGTATTTGATGTGTTTTGTGTTGTATTCGTAGCTTTTCCAAGAGTTCCATAAACCCAAATCATGATCTGATTCTTGGAGAGTGTTCATGTAATGTGTGCGCAAATCTGAACTTCATATCTTGAAACCTATTTCCTCATAGATTTCATGCAAATTGAGTTTTAGCACACTCGGAGTCCCATTTTGGGACTCTTGGGCGGTAAAGGGTTAAACATCACAATGTGACTTTCAAAGCCTCCAAGATGAGCATGTGCATGATGACATTTCTTGATGTGGTTGTTATCAATACAGGCAGAAAAAATTATTGCATAGGGGGAGGCCCTCCTGGCCGAGCCTCACGCGATGTGAGGTACCCGACGAGGAGGGCGGTAGCCCGACGAGGAGGGCCTCACATCGCGTGAGGCTCGGCCGGGAGGGCCTCCCCTGGCGTAACGCCCAAGCGAACACATAGAAACGCGGGCCTCCCGCCCGTGAGGCCCGGGAACGGGGGACGTTTTCCCGGGAACGTCCAGGAACGGTACTTCACGCAAGGTGAGGTACGCCGGGCGCCCTTACAACAAACGACGCATGGGCGTTATGCTGCCAATGAGTCCATCGCACAAGGACTTTGCTACACAATTATAAAAATTTTCTGTATTTGCAACTTGATGTGCTACAAACACAGGTCACATACTTAACCCTGACAGTTTACCCTGATGTACCATGACAATTTCACACCAATAACACTTCAAAATTGTTGGATTAAGGAGTGCAATGAATTAAGAAGGAAACCAAAACTTTAATTTATAATTTTGAACGTAGGATCTCAAATACAACTTATTAACCCCTAAAGGACCATGACCACTTTCGCTCTAAAACCAGTCCAAAACTGCCACCACCGAAAAGAGACATGAAAATCACATTTTAAAGTGAATTTCGGATTTTCAACCGTAAGATCTTAAAACAGACTTCTATATAAACATGCCATCAAATTTTGGTTGCAATCCACAACACGGATTAATAGATTTTAGTGTATATTGTCAAAACAATGGTTCATTTTCTTCCCTGCAATGAGTAGATCAGCAGACTTTGACTTCACTTTGTATCAAATTTTTGCATTCTACAAGGTCTAAATCTTTTATCATTGTCTTAAGCATGATGTTGTTACCCAACACACCAATTTTTAGAGGTAAAAAAGGGGTGTAGCATATTCAAAACAAGTGTGCAAGGAGTGGAGGTTCAAAATTTGTCATTTCACTTTTTATTTTTTTGTAAACTACGTTTGTATTCAAATGATAATCCAAACGGTCAATAAGAAGGTTTTCACCACATATTGTTGTTGAAAAAATAAAAGTGAAAAATATGAAGATCTCCAGGTTTTATGTACAAAAGATGAATTTTTTTTCCCTTGTTGCCTGAAAATGTGTGAAAATGTTTGACTTGGAATAAAATGTCTTTTTACACTGAAGACAAGATTTTTTTTGAAAATTTCCCAAAAAGGAAATACTCTTTATATGTGTGAAAAATCTCAATGTCAATAGAAACTTTTGTCAAAAATTTTGGAGGTGCCCGGAGTCTCCACTTTTGGCTTTAAGTGGTACTAACTTTCAAACCACAAATCCAAAAAGAATAATAAAAATATCTCCACGAAGCTCTTATCAGATCCTATCTTGAAAAAAAAATTCAATTAAAAAGGATTTTTTTTCGAATTGTAGGTACATGCCCAAAATCCAAAATGACCCCAGGGGGACATTTGGTCCATTAGGGATTAAATAACATACTCAGAAAATTTAATAAATTTTGACCACAAGGATTGAAAGATTATAGTGTTTGAAGCCAAGCGATTAATGGTTCATTTCCTTCCATCTGCTCGGTGGATCAGCACACTTTGACTTCACTTGGTGTCAAATTTTGCACTACATAAGGTCTAAATCCATTACCATTGTGTTAAGTATGAAGTTAGTTGTTACACACCAAATTTTAGAGGTAGAGGAGGGGTTTAGCATGTTCAAAACATCTGTGCAAGTAGTCAAGGTTCCAAAAATGCCAATTATTTTAAAAATTACAAGTACCAGTACAAGTAATAAAGAACAAGAATAAAAAGTAAAAGTAGGAAGCTTTGATTCACACTGAAAGTAGATTACGAGGAGTAATCCACTCATTCGCATGTGATGATGCTCACAAGTTGTGGCAATCAATACAGACTGAGAGTCTGAGGTATTTACAATAACATCTTTAAGCGAGAAGCTCAAATCCATTTTTCAAGTTGAAAAATGACCTAATAAGATGTTACTATAATGAAGGGTTTGGATAGAGATTAAAAGGAGGTTCTGAGGAACTCATGGATTTTTTCGGCCACCATCTCCCGTACCTCCGACTCAAACTCGTGGGGCAGCTCGCGTAGCACCGCGTCGCAGAACCCGGTTAAGATGGCTGGCACCGCCTCCTCCGCCTGGATGCCGCGTTGCTGGAACATAAACACTTGCTCCGAGTTGATCCGGGACATGCTCCCTGTCTCTTTGATTTCAGCTGTGGTGTTCCGTGCCTGAAAGTGTAGTACAATTGCGGTCACAGAAGGGATGATCCGTACGTTCAGGACAAGGACAACCATTCAACTCACATGAAGCACATGACATTAGGGCCTGACATAATATTTGTCATGTCCTTCCACACATGCATCAGAAACAGCTAAAGGGCTTTGTCTGATGTCTATGTAGGCTACCGTAGAAATAATTTTCCAAGAAAGCTATTGACTAAAGTTTCTTGGAAAATTATTTCTTGATCAATAGTTGCAAGTCTTGTTTGTTGTCCAAATTGGCCCCAAAAATGACCCCCTAGTGTAAACTCTGATGGTTCTGAAATAATCGATTCACTGTCTCTTTGCAACGAGTTAACAGTGAAAACAACTATCAATTTTCGCTGACCTTTCACAGGTCGACTTTTCTCTACTACTATTTCATGAGGACGACAGTACATCTTCATGTTAATGATGAATTTAATCCGAGAGGGGCCGGGCATCATGAAAGTAGAATCAGTATAAAATGATTTGACCATAGTGGAAAGCTTGGAGACCATGGGGCAGTACACTAAAAATGATGTTTAGTGTAGTGATACGAATAGTGTACTTATCCCATTGCTGGACATGACATGATTACACTAAAAACTGATTCACAAACATTGCTGGACATGATGTAATGGTGAGTGATCAAGTAGATCCGGTCAAGTGGAGAACACTACAAGAAAATAGGGTGTTTAGCAATGTTTTGAAAGAAAATGAAGCAACGCCTAGCGGTTTGCTTCTTAAAGAAGCAACAGCTGTAGCGTGGTTTTATGTACAAAGCAAGCCCCTAGGCGTTGCTTAAGTTTTTTGCAAAATGTTGCTAAACACCCTGATTTCTGGTAGTGGAATTTAATGAAGTGTGGCTTACCACAACAGAAGGGCGCGAAGTCGACTCGGCATGGTTGCCAATCAATATGGAGTCCGTTTGCAGCTCGCTCCTTGCGTTCCTAGACCACGGCTCCACCTGCATGAAAAAGCATACACCATACAGACAACATGCGTTAGAATCATACTTCACATACATAACCAGTGAAGGAGGTCGACGCTTTGTAAGTCTGGGGCTTACGTAGACTTCGCCGCGGAAAGAGGTTCTGGAAGTGCCTGCGGAGATGGACTTGCCCACGATGCGGCTGCGCGTCTGGCGCCCGCTGTGGATCATCGCGGCGCCCGCGTCCGCGTGCTGGTGGGCGCCCGTCAGCGTCACGGAGAAGCACTCGCCCACCGACTCGTCGCCCCTCAGCACCACGGCCGGGTGCTGCCAGGTCGCGCCTGACCCCGCCTCCACGATCGTCCACGTGATCTTGGACCGCGCGCCGTCGCACAGCCCACGCTGGGTCACGTAATTGCATAACAGCTCTTCCTGCGCGTCCGAGGTACCAGTGGACACACTCGCAGTTGCACCGGCTTCCAGCCAGTTTTGGACGGTCACGTGCTTGATCTCGGCGTCGGCAGCGCAGTAGAGCTCGATCACCGGCGCGTTGATCCGTTGCCGGGTTAGAGCTCCGGCGGGCGGCGGCGATGTGCACCCCAGGGAGCTGACGTAGGCGCGCTCGTCGCAGACGATGAGCGTGCGCTCAAACGGGCTGCTCATCTTGCGCCCGTCCACGAGGAAGTGCGTGGAGATGTCCATGGGACACGTCACGCCCGCGGGCACGTAGCAGAAGGAGCCGTCCAGGAAGACGGCGGAGTTGAGCGCGGCGTAGAAGTTGTCGGACGGCGGCACCACTTGGCCCAGGTGCCTGCGCACCAGCTCCGGATGCCGCCGTATGGCGTCCGCGATCGAGCAGAAGATCACGCCGGCCTCCCCGAGCGCCTCCGCATGCGCATCTGCGAAGGATTCTTCATTCGTCTCATCCATACCCTCTTCTCGCGACAGCTGAGAAGAAGAGATCCTGTCGGCGAACATGGCATGGACGTCAATCGGCGGGCAGTGCGCCCCGTGCGGCGCGTCCATCGCGAGCAACTGCCGAAACGCCTCGAGCCGAAACTCGAGCATCCATTCAGGCTCCTCGTTGAACTCAGAGATCCGCCTCACCGTCTCCTCGCTCAACCCCACCTTCGTCGTCTCCAGCGGCCTCAGCATGGGCAGAATCATCGCCGGCTCCTCACCGACGCCCATCCTAGGGATCAGAACCTCCGCAGTGCCGATCCTGGCCTTCACCAGGGGATTCGATGGCTGCCAAGCGACACCCGTGATGTCGAGCCTGTCGTCATGGAACTCGCTTTCCTTCAAACTAGAGCGAGTGGTTGCGTGTGGGAAGCGCTGTGACTGCATGTGCAGCGTCGACAACCTGGTCCTGGAGCTCATGAGTCCATGAGGTGTGAGACTGGCATGACACGGACCTACCACAGCGTTTAAATGCAGCACCGACATGACGACAGAGATCACGTCCACATATGTTATGCTCCAGGTCCTGGTCCAGATGTTGGTGGACACAACTTATGGCCAACAAACTGATTGTTGCAGGCATTTATACTTGCTGGAAATCATTTTCTATACGTTTAATATCCGAACTGATGACGATATATGGTCCGCCTCTTACGTTCGTGACAGTGTCGGTTTTCATTTGCAGTTGCGGACCTATTTCACCAGCGGATCAGATAGTTTCCCTGAAAGCCACTTTTGCCTCAGGTTCAATGATTCTTCCGGATATTAACGCCACTCATTAGGAGGTGTTGCCTCATGGCACAAAAGAGGTTTAGCCTCCTAATTTACCTGGGTTTAAGAGAGTTTCCTTGTATGTCAGTTTTGCCGCAAAGTTCAGTGATTATGGTCTGAGATGACCCTAGACTACTCGGGTGAAGGTGGGCGATACCCAAAGTCTATCCGCTAGAGCCGGACTAAACTGTGGTTTCTTTTTTCTGGTTGCCCTTGCTTGCTTCTGCGGTTGGGTGTCTTGCTTGACCCTCTGGGTGGTTTTCTAGGTTTCCTTCGCGGTACCCAGTACCTCGCTGTCTTGTTGTTGCCTGTGGCTCGTTGTGTGCTTGGGCTTTCAAGGTGATACCCAAAGTCTTGTAACTCTAAATAGAGTGGTTAAGGTTGGATCCCTCGCTGAAAAATCTTCACTCAACTTGACGGGATTGCCACAGGTTGTCAATGTAGCTACTTGTGTGTGCTAAAGTTCAATGATGGGTGTCACTTGCGACGTGTTTTGGCTCAAAGTTCGATTGGCACGTGTTTTGACTCAAATGCTCTGGTGAAGGTGGTCGTTGAATGAAGAAACTCGTTTTGAGAAGGTCCTTTCTACTTGGACGAAACCTTTCTCACTTGACGTGGTGACTAATTTGTGCATCTCTTTCACTTTCGCTGACAAAAGGCTGCTGGCTGCACGGAGCATGCTGATATCACTGCTGAGGTGGTTTGACGTCGCTGTGACAAAATTAAAGGAATGATCTCTAGTTTTTCACTGTACACGATGGAGCGTCTAGTATTTTCTTACGTCAAGCTGACTCGGTACCAACGAGCTTTGACCTGTTTTCTCATTATAACCCGCCGAATCTGGTCCTCACATGTCTGTACTGTACATTTGATCCACATTTGGTCACCTAAACCCTTTTCCACCTAAAACCCCTAACGTCGACATCAAGCAACTCAATTCACACGACCTTTGACCCATTTTCTCATTTTCATCCTGTAAGGCCTCCCGACCATATTCTGTAAGGTAAGCCCCCCATAACTAACAAAAACCCACAGCCAACGCCTATAAAATTGGGGTATATCCAACCCTCTTCCATCCCATTACCACCAACTCACCTCCAAATGGAGGTTTGCTACTAGTCATGACCCTTATTTCTGGTCCTTGGTTATGGGGGGAATTACTGCTGGCCACCCACTCAACATGGTTGCACAGTTTGAAAATTCATAACTAAATCAGTTTTCATCGGAAAAATATGAAATCACTTGGGTTGGAATTGTAATTCTGTTGGCTATCACTGAAAAATAATAGTATAATTATCTCCTCTCTCCATATATGCACATTCCTTAACTTGTCGGTTTTAGGCAGGCTTACCTTATTAGATGTATGTGCGCGTCAACCCTGAGACAATCTCTGTGGAAAATTGGAGCCACGACTTATTGATGGAGCAAGATGAGCATTCAGCGGAATGGGCGCCACCGAAACCAACGCATGCATTGGCAAACTACTGTGATTTTTGTGAATTTGTGGGGTTGCGATGATTTGTATCGACTGTGAAGATTATGTACTCTTTAATCTATAAACACATTTCATACATATTTAACCGTGGGATCTTGTACTAGGGTTGTACAAATGTGGTAAAAATTCTGGTCAGTTTGACCACACTAACTGAAAATATTAGCCTTTAAATGAGACATTAACCTTTTTTGAGGTCATACTAAACAGCTTAAGCAAACTTTGACCACCTTCTACGGCAAATATTGCGCTATGGCCCATGATTTTCTAACTTTAACTAAAATAATCTGATTTTATTTTATTATTTTCATTTTTTTCTGCCTTTATTTTTATGATATCACAAAATGTGATATCATAATATCACATTGAACACTCCAAATGTAATATTATCAAATATGTCACAACTTGTTTATATCACATTTTTTAGTGAAATGAAGGGTGTGGTATTATGAAGGTAAGATTGAACACCAAAATTAGAAGTACCCATAAAATTGTTTCATGTCAGCTTCAATGGTTCACATGTGTAATAAACATCAGTGTGTTGTTATCCTAGTGTAACCTTGGTGCGCATAGATTAACCTTTTATATAGTATGTTATATGAGTTGATTAGCTACATGAGTAATTATGGAGTCTTGTTAATTACTATTAGAGATGCTCGTAGTTGTTACAACATTGTTGATAGTTGAGGTAGATTTAGAGAGGGAAAATTATGGGAGAAAATGGAGAGAGGTGAAAGGAACATGAGGTAGGACCGTTGTGAGACCCATTTGCATTGGCAAAGGTTGTTACCAAGTGAAACTATAAGTAAAGGCCTTGGAAACAATGCGAACATTTTTACCACTTTTGTCAAGATGAACATGGTGACTCATTTGACAAACGAGAGAAGCTTTGGTTTGTTGGATGGGGCACACATGTCAATGTTGACAAAGTGCATCATTTGCCTCATTGTTGAAGAATGGTGAAGAATTGCGTGACTTTTGTCAACATCAATATGTTGCCTCACCTAACAAACCACATAATTATTAATGATTAATGTGAGGCAACATGTGGATGTTTGACAAAAGTCGCGCCATTCTTCACTTGTATAATGATAAATCAACCCTAGTAACCAGTAGACTCCTTAATTACTCAAGTACCTAATCAACTCATATAATATTACTAAACAAAAAAGGTTTATCTACGTACACCAAGGTCACACCATGTTTAAGATTCAAGTACTAACACCATGTCAATTTGGAGATACTTGTTTTTCCTGGAATTACATGGTGGTTGGTTTCTCATATAATTACTACACATAGAGGAGAGACTTGATCTATGAATACCAAGGTTAGACAAACATGTCAATTACTCAAAAATAGTTGATTATTCGATATAATTACTAGACAAAAAGAATAACAATCCGTGAATACCAAGGTCAACCAGATTGTTTAGTCCAGCACTATCCCTTTGGAGCTCATGAGATCCAAATGTGAACACTAGAATTTGGTAGTATACGGTACAAAACGTAGGCTATGGAATGAGAAGGTTCTGGAGAAAGGAATATAAAGGTTTGAGAGGAACTCGGTGTACCAAACTACATAAACTATGGAATTTGGTGGAAACACTAAATACGAATACAAGTACAAAATGCCAGCAAAGGTCTGTATGTGGCAAACACTTTATCTAGATCTAACACTATTTGTCAACTCTAGTGAATTTTGGAGAAGAAAAAAAGTTCCATGTATATATTTAGTGTAAGGTTTCTCCAAAACCCTAGCTCAACTTGTCAATATTTATTGTTATTTACCTCATTTGTAAAGCTCACATTTTATTAAAAGTCAACTTCTGTACAATATATTTAAAATTAGTTGTATAATGAAGTAAGTAAGGTAGAACAACCCATCATTGCACCCCCACCCAAAACGGTTGTGTAGACTATGCATGAAATGATGAAGTCTGACACAAATCAATCAACATAAATTTTGGATTATAGTTGTACCTAGAAATATTCGTTAGCAACATTGCCAAGTCATGAAGCTGTGTGGATTTGGGTTGCTTCACGTCACTTGAGCTTGTCATTGGTGGCCTTGCTAAAAAGTCTCAACAAGCCAGTCTGGTTTTGGGTCATGCACGTGTTGGTCATGAATGACATGCCTTCTCTCTTTTAATCACTATCGGTTCCTAGCATTGGGTATGGAGCAGGACAAAATTTGACCCTACTCATGACAAGTAGCACATACTCTACAACACAACTAAGGAATCAATTGGATTTTGGACTTTTAACTTCGCACCTTTAAGATAAAATTTGAGAAATCACTTGTTGAGCTTTGTTTGGATTTGCATAATTCCCTTTGACCTACAATGTGATTAAGACTCCTCTTGGCTTAAAATGTGTGCTACGTTTATATTTTTGTTTATGTGATATTGGTTAGAGCACTCAATCTAATGAGTGTAAAGTTCTCTATTTACACAGCAAACAAGAAAAGTTGGGCTCAAAGATCTCATCACAAAAGGAGAGTTGAAGTTATACTTTCTTTAGCTTGTTTTGAAGAAGAATAATTTTTTTTCTAGCTATGTCAAATGATACTTACTTTTAAATGTCACTTACCTCCAAAATTTATCTTTTAGAATCATTTCGTGGAGATCATATGTCACGAAGATACTCCCCAATTCAGAACCGTATGTCAGGTGACAGAACAAGAAAACAAAGTTCCAGGAAGTGTAAGGTATTAACGTGACTCTATTTTTCCAATTTGAATGCCTTTATCTAGCAGTATTATTAGCTAGAATTTTTCGATTTTTCAAATTGATCAAATAGACGTTAACTGTCAGTCGTCTAGGACTTGAGGTCGACTGAAAACTATACTACATCTCAGGGCTGGACTATCAAAACTTACACTCTGCAGGACAGTATTGTTGGTACGACAGAAATCATGAATTGAAACGAGATGACTGAATGGAGGAGCAATTTTCAAACTACGCCTGGTCCTTACGAGTAACTTTCCAGATTTTTTACGACCTGCATCAATGGCTCGTGTATGGATCTAGCTGGTGTCACGCAAGCTCCTGGCAGAGGCGAATGCCTACGACGGGGCCTTCCGTTCCTGCTTTCAAGGTGTGAAGTTTCACTTTCAAACCTGTCTCTCAAAGCAAATAAGTACTGGGGTTATGTAATTTAAAACTAATGTTCTTGCACCAATTACCGACTAAGTGCATGCATAAGTTATCGAGAGGGCGAACGCAATGATGCACTCGGCAGATTTCGTTACAGGTTCTTACTTACTGAGTCAGAATTCAGTCACTTCAATGTAATTGATAGCCGATGAAAGGAGGAAGACTAGGAAACTAGTGACAATAATGGAGTCATCCGAGGATAAAACCTTTGTTCAGGTGAAGATTTGTGCACGATGCCGCTCCATGCGATGTCGCAATTCCCCTAGGCATCCAATTTCCGGGAGCAGCTATCCATCTACTCATATCCAGGACATCTGTTCATGAAGTATCACCTTCGAAACTTGTCAAATGTTTCAATCCAGTTCAAAAATCGGATATGACAGAAATCACCGTGAGAGAGTTTCCATGCATTTAACGCGAGCGCTTTAGTTGTGCGTGTTGTAAACGAATGAATCCAAAAATCTAGGAGGTTAAATGTAGACGTCGAGATATACTAACGAAAATCGAACCTTGTGTCCCTCTGCTGCGAAGTTGGTTGGCATCGAAGATACAAGCGGCAGCTTCACTGCAGTGACCAGTTGCATGACGCGTGTTCACTTGCTCGTACTTCCATTCGCCCGTCTTGTATTCTACGTTCAAAAAGAGCTCCCAATGCCTAACATCAAGCGCTTGCATAGTTCCTGCTCCACGAACGAAGTTGTCATTCCTAGATCGAATTCCAAAACTACAATCACTTGAACATCTACAATATATAAATAGCGACTCTCGCACACCAACAACACTGATACTCTTCAAAGAAGACATTGGAAAGTTCATCTACAATTTACAGCTAACATTTTTAAAATTAGTGTTCAGGGAAACGTCAGAATCTGGACCTTCACAAGATGCGAGGTTGCAAACAGGGCAGTGCACGAGATGCAGATCTGGAAAAATCCCGAAAATTTTCTGAAATTAGAGTGCCTATCGACTTTCCAAGTGAAGAAATAATTCTAGTCTAATGAAAAGCTGTACGGTATACATAGTTATACATTTAGCATGAACGAGAATCACAAGCATACACTCGTAAGCCGATCAGGTGGAATTCCATTCGTCCATCGCATCTCTCACCTGCAATCCAGAATCCCTTCTTGACATTGGGAATCAAGTAGGATTGAAGCAGTAAACTGTCCGCTTCAGAAGTGTGCGATGCCTCTGAGACTCGTTTCATGTCCATCAAATCATCAGTTGCAATGACTTCGCCAGATTCTAAGCAGATCACGCCTATTCTCATCCACTCTGCGAAGTAAAACAAAAGTACACAATCAGAACAGGCAAAAACAAAACAAAAAAAAGGAACTTTCAAAAGTTGCATATTACTTTCTCTCAGGGAGGTTATCAAGGTATAGGGAACAGCTTTATTGTGTGCGTTGCTTCATACTCCATTGATAGTCGCCAATTCAGTACATCATCAGCCGGGCGCAAACGTCGATAATACTCTGCAATCTTACATCTCAATGGAATCTCTGCAATCCGTCTCTACCTCAAGTCTTGTAATGCACAAATGAATCACTAGCAGCAATTCACTCGAATCAATCCCATTGTTTTATACGTTACAATACGTGAATCAAAAAGATTAAGTAGAACAAAGGGCGAGGAAATACATGACCCTCAGCACTTGCAACATCGTTGTTCTTGCATACTTTACCTCGATAATCCCCTCCTATTAGATGTTACTGCCATGAGACTAATTGATAACAACTACCATGGCCATGGTCATAGCCGATCATACTGACCTATATGCTTCTCAGAGTCGTGATAGCTGAAAGTGTGACTTCCATCTGCAAATACAATTGACAGCGCATTAGCTTCACAAAAGCACGACAAAACGCAAATTTGTTGATATGCACTTGAGAAGAACACGAAGTGATCCTGTCACCAATGGAGCGACACTCAGACACTGCAACCAGATTTGTGTGCTCCCTAGAAGCTAAAGTACATCATCAAAGTCGAGGTTTCGATCTTCCTCGCACCGCATGCTGAAAGATATAGGCTCATCCAGCTGTATGCAGGTCGCATGTCGATGGAGCCGGTCGAAACATCACGGAGAAATATTGTTTTCCAAATCAGATTGTCCTTCGCCAAAGCGTAGAACTGGCGGTTCGTGACTGCGATACGAAGGACCGATTTGGCGTCCAAACAAGACATTATGCAAATCCAGACGTCGTCGCTGAACCTGCACGTAGCGGCGAATCGAAACTAGAAAGGTAGAGTTATGTAAAGTTAATCAGAGCGCAGAAATGAACGAATCATTTTCCTAACATCGACGCCAATTGAAAATCGTGTATACACCTAGCCGTCATAGCCATATCGAAACGCTCCGCAGCTCAGCTATGGCGCAAGAAAAATATTTCAAATCTTCGACATTCAATTCAACGAAAACCGCAGCGGATTTCATACGAAATGGATAAAATAAAATTCGTCATCAGATCACCAGGCGATTGCGCATCATAAAATCTCTAATCACGCCATAGAGAATGTACTGTAGACGTCAACACACCGTGCGCAGCATCCACGACTGTAAAAACTCCTCGCTAAATCTTCAAACACTATATACGCTAAACTTCAAGCGCTGTCACAAATTCCTTGCAACTGAATCCCGAAAAGAACTAAGAAACCATCTCAAACCTGTTCGAACGCGACACAACATCGTACGAGCGCCATGTCACGAATCAAACTCAAAAACTGCGGCGCATGTTGTCATCGCAAAGAGCAGGCATTGACAGATTTCTCAATGAAAGGACGCGCTCACCCGATCGGCTCCCGCTTCGACTTCTTCGACGAGGCTGCGCGCGGCTTCCGGCATTTCAACATGCGAGAGCACGAGGAGCGACGCCCGGAGGAGACCGAGGCCGGCGTGACGACGGAGTGCATAACAGCTCCCATCGCCGATCCCATTCCGGCGGCCTGCTCGCGAGCCTGCTCACGAATGTCGTAGCGCCCCTTGCGATGAAGCTCCGCCATGAGCAACAATGCAGCCTCTGTGCGAGTTTCTGCGACAATTGTTCACGAGAGGTCGAGCAGCAATGCTTACTAGTAAGTGCTCCTCTAACTAGTAAGTGCTCGTCTTACTAGTAAGACCAGCAATGCTTACCAGTATGTGTATCTTACTACTAGTCTGTCAAGTGAACTCGATTGCTTATATCGACTTTGGGAATGAGTTAGCGTGTATTACTGATTGATGTAGATTATTTATAGAATTAGGAGTGGATGTGTGTTGTGAAACAAAATTTGAGTGAGTTATTTTCATTTTAAAAATCAAACATAGGTACCGTGTAAAAAGATTCTATATTGGTTTTGGAAGCAAAAAAATTTGGAAAATGAATGAAAAGTTTCAAAATAAGAAGAATAAATATATTATATCAAAACAATACGAGAAAGACTATTGAACAAATTTTTAAGTGCTTTGAACCAAAGCACTTAAAATTGAACAAATTGTTGGAATTTCTATTCTTCGATGATATTTGAAGTGCTATCTTTTCTAACATGGCTTCATAAAAATAAATAAACAAAGTGGATTGAAGCTTGTATATCGGAGAAAACTCTAAGGATTTTTGCACAGTAGGATTTGTTATCTTATAAGGAGTTTAGATTTATCATAACATTTGGAAACAAAATGTTTTTTTTTCCTTCAAAGGCTTTGATACTTGCATTTTTTTACATTTTATAACAATTTTCATTTCAAGAATCAAACAATAATATGTCTTTGGATTAATATTTTACAAGAATTTGAATTATACAAAAAATTACAAGAATTTAAGTAGGGAAGGAAATGTTCTTTGATGTTGAGCCATTCATACATCAAAATTACATTAACAAATGATTGATTCAACATAGGATGATTGAATTAATACCAAAGTACCACAAATTTAGTGGAGAGAGAATATTCTAACACAGTGGTTTATGCAAATGAAACACATGGTTGTGTACCTCATTGAAAAAAAATCTAATAGAAAACCATTTAACCCCAAAAGTTCCTTGACAATTTCTGTCCAAAACCAGTCCAAAACTGCCATAGTCAAACATGGCCGCAATAATCACATTTTTTAGAAGAATTCTCAACTTTTAACCGTAAGATCTAAGACTAGACTCATGTATAATAATCCTGTAAAATTTTAGTTGCAATCCACCAAACGGATGTGAAGATTATAATGTTTGAAGTGCAAGATGTAGTTTTTTTTCCCTCTTGCCCGACAAAGTCAGCTCACTTTGACTAAGCATATCTTCTAGTTTTTATTGTACATTGTGTTGGAAACCATTACCAATGCAAAGAATATGATGTTAGCTAAGTGTGTGCAAAATTTGAGGTCATTTCGAGATGTACATCATGCTCAAATAAATACTTTAGTGAAAGGGGGTATAAAACAATGCAAATGACTACAAATGAAGTGAGAAATCTTTAGCTAACTACAAATTTCTAAATTTAGACATCCGTACGGTTGAAATGTGGAATTTAATTTTTTACTTGTTTAAGATTTTATTTTTCCAAAACAGGTAAAATCTCTAATTTTAATGAATTTATTGAATTATTCAAATATTATAGGTGAGGGCAGGGCTTCAAAATGGGGACCATTCAAGAAATGAAGGGCCATGTCATTCACCCACTCCCATGTGCAGGACCCGCACAGCTCCTGGGGGTGGCCCGCCACTGCAGGGAAGCATTTTTATTTTATTTTTTTCACACCTGCCATCTCTTTCATTACCCGGGCCCCGCCACAGCCCCTGCCATGCGCCACTTGCCATGAGCTGTCGGGCCCGCCGTAAGGCACTTTATGCTATTTGTATTTAAATTTCAATTTATCCCTTTTCTTGGAATTCGTGGGGTCTTCCCTTTCAATATTCTTCTCCTTGATTTGGGCTGCCCCACCCTCCCTCCACCCTTTGTGCCCCTACTAAGTGCCCCTCTTTGACACTTGTGTTTCATTGGTTCCCAGGGGTGCCCAGGCTGCCCAGCCTCCCCATTTTTGACAATAGGTGGTACTAACTTTCAAACCGTAAATCCAAAAAAAAAATTAAAAATACCTCCACAAAGCTCTTATCAGGGCTGATCTATAATAAAAGTTTTTAAAAAAAGGATTTTTTTTTTAATTTTAGGAAACTGCCCAAAATCTGAAATCCCCCGAAGGAGACTCTGGTCCTTTAGGGGTTAAAGACCACCTTGGTTAATAGAAACAAAAAAATCACTCAAGTGCAATAAAGTTCAAAGTCTTTGAAGTACACTTGGAACGTAGAAAAATGCAATGTATGATATGGTGACAACTATTGTGAAACAAATCAAATATATGCAAATGTAATGTATGTTCATGTGCGTGAACTACATTCAAAGTGCAAGGTAGCACATCTTGAATCATGCCCCCTTAATCCATCCCCTTGGGGAACCATATATACGGTCACATCGTAAAATACTCTTAGAATACAAGAAATATATCAAAATTTAACAAAAACATACACCTTTGGATTGAAGATACTCTCTCTCCATATCAAATAGGTCTACATTTTGGACAGATCTATAGCTTTTAACCATTGTGTAGTGCAATCCTATAGAAAAATGTTAGTGAAAGTGGGGAGAGCACTTTATACTATGAACCGATGTGAATATATGGACAAGTGATTATGCCCTGATAGCCTGATCTCATGGCTTAAACATTCCTCCTATGAACACGAAGGAACCCAAACTGGCCTGCGCCCATGGACGATCCTTCAAAAATGTAGGGATGGTGGCCTGTTGCAGCTTTATAGCTTGCTTGAATCTGCAGGGAATGGCAACCACAACCAACCGTGAGAAACACACCGACATTCCTTGCAAGTGATTCTTTCAGAAGCAAAGCGTAGTACATTAGAGATCTCTGTAAAGTCACACAATAGTTCAATTAAATAGCCCCTCTTTTCTCATTGAGAAAAAGAAAAATCACCCCTAAATAGTTCACAATTAATCTGAAGGAGAGAAAGGCAGCTAATAGTCGTTTCTTCACTCTCAAAGTTAGCTAGAGCTACTATAACTTGAGTGACCAAGCTCTCCCATACTTAATAAGTATAGACCACCAAGGCCTTAGCTAATTAGAGTACTAAAACAAATCAAAAGAGAGTATCTTATGATGAATTTACAAATAACTCTAACATCTAGAATCAGCCCAAAAGGAGAGAGAACGGCAGCTAATATTCATGATTGATCAAATGCTCCAAAGAGTTATTTCTTCGCTCTCAAAGGCGGCTAGAACTACTTTGACTAGAACTACTTTGACTTGAGTTTAAACACCACCAAACCCTTCTATCGATGTAATAACTTTTAAGCGCCAGAAAAATAGTTGTATAATATCTTGTTGAAACCTTGTACGACTTTACAAATAGATCCATGAGGAGGAAAGGTTACCGACCTTAAGAATTTGGTCGCTGCTTCGAACGCCTGCACGGCCCAGCACACAGACAGTTCCTCCGGAGCCACCGCCTGTGATTTTGGCCCCAAAGAGTGAGCCACCATCTGCCTGGGCTGCTGTTTGTCTCGTGTTCTTCACAAGCCCCACAAGGCGATCGGTGCCATGGGCGCCCAGTCCGCACCTTGAGTAGCTGTAATGTGACTGCAATAACCCCACAGAAATCAACCAGTTCAGCTTCATTCTCGGAGTGAAATAATGAAACAATTCGTATTTCTCGGGCATATGAAACATTTGCCATGAAGCAATCAAATATATGAGTCGAGTTTGGCTTCATTCAAGGCACTGAAAGAATGAAGCGTTTGATAACCTTCAGTTTTAGCATTACCACGTACTGGATTATGTGTT
Organism: Bryoerythrophyllum caledonicum; assembly: GCA_963971425.1. Classification (NCBI taxonomy): domain Eukaryota; kingdom Viridiplantae; phylum Streptophyta; class Bryopsida; order Pottiales; family Pottiaceae; genus Bryoerythrophyllum; species Bryoerythrophyllum caledonicum. The sequence continues at coordinate 15,675,403 of OZ020520.1, read as the reverse complement.
GTGCATCAATATTACAAATCAGTGGACACACCTGAAACATAAGCTCTCCTAAGGCCGCCAGCTGATCATCACTTTCCGCTGCTGTTAAAGCCACAGCAAACGACTGCACAGACGGGAATTCCAATCAATCACAAGCTCAGAATTGAATGTAACGATGGATATCATCACCAAATTCTTTTTTGAAGGCAAGAATACAAGAGAACAATAAACACTTCAATGACTTGGTACATGTGCACGACGAAAGATGGTTTTCTGCAGCAGAGGCACCTTCACTCTGAAGTCTTCAAAAACTGGGTGAGCAGTGGGTGCCTTCACAGCATAGGTCTGGCTAGGGTCGACTCTTGTGAAGGGATCGTTATGACTTTCAAACGAGTCCAGAAACTCCTGTCCTTTCATTGTCACAGGGAGCGCATTTGAATATTCTTCCTCAAGCCTGCCACACAGTTACAGTTCCATAAACCCCACTACAATACTAAGACTGAATAATACGACTAACTAAAAGTCCAACTCAGCTGTTTGGCTTGAACTATAAAAGGATCTTTTAAAGCGCGAGCATGGAGATTTTTTGTACCTGTGAGGAGGAATATTGCACAAGTATTGCTCCTTGGCATCTGCCAATGACAATGCAAGTTCCGGGTCGTCGACTTCCTCAGCTGCTAAAGCTTTCAAACCTTCGCATTGCTTGGACGCAGTGCACTGGATGATGCGGCGGCCCATGAATGCTCCTACTCGCACCGATCCATAATCTGCACCGCCAACACTGCAAAAGGAATAATACTGAATTATGAGACAGCCTGCTCTTGAATATCTTAGCCATCAAAGTGTACCACTAACTACGTAGTTATTTTCTTCCAACCTGTGTCGAATGCCTGAATCAATGCCCCAAAATTGCACATGTGATGGAATGTCCACGTGTCCCTTCACTTCTGCAGGCTGCAATCATAAGAAGAGAGTGAGTCGTGGCTATAATGACGGGCTTCTCGGACAAGTATGTCAGTTGTAGTGAAATATGTGACAAATCAAACCTGACAAACCATGGCCAACAATTTGTTGGCTTCTCCACAAGCTGATGCCATCTGATCCATCACTCCACACGGAGCTCCCACCACATGATTTTCAACCTGTTACCACTCGTTCAAAATTTCTGAATGAGCATTAACGATAGAAATAAAACGTACTGCGAAGATAAGCAACTTCACATTGTTTAAAGGCAAGTTCTGATGTTGATGAAATAAATCAGAACAAGCTTGGGAGAGATGATTGTGTAAAACCTTCTGGCATAGAATGGCGAGATCTCTTGGAGCAATCTTCAATCCTGAACATAACAATAATTTTGATTTGGAGCTCTTAAGTGAAATTTAATCGCATAGTCCGGTCTCAAAGAGGCCTCTCTGAAGAGAAAACATGGGTACAAAAACACTTTAAAATATGGCTTCAAGGCCAGAACAAGCAAGTAAGAATGTGTTTGGAAGATAATTCAGACGCTGAGATTCTACCGTAAGCAGCAGCGATGGCACTCATAGTGGCTACTTCAAGTGCCGCTGAAGAAGACACTCCCTTTCCTTCAGGAACATCTGATGATACCTGAAACATACCCAGACCAACCATTTCAACCACAACATTGTTTCAACCACAGTAGCTAACCATCCATTCCATTTTAGTTCAGTGTCCTAAGCTGTAATGTAAGTAAGGTGTAGGAAGTACAAGTATGCTAATGCTGTCGAGAAATCGTACGCCAAGCTCACGCATCAAAACCAAAAGGGTTCCTGCCACATATGCAGCCCACCTACCCAAGTGCCATATACGTAAGAAAACCTGTAGGTTATATCTTCATGATTATTTCTGAGCACCAGCTTGAAATTTCTATAACAACATGACTTACTTTTGTGAAGAGTCCTGCTTGAAATACTGGCGTGCAGCTTCGTACGAGATGGGATCCCCGTTTGAATCGAGAAAGTCAGACAAATCCATGTCAAACGTGGGTGCACGATTAACCATGTCGGACCCAAAGGACACCTGAAGGTTGACATAACAGTTCCGAATTAGCACTTGAATCCATACACACCTCAATCAAGACATGCTGCACTTACAAAGTTGACAGGCCACTTACAATGCAAATCACAGGCTTCGCAGCTTCACCGTGGGCTGACAGCCGTGCTCTGGTATGTCTCCATAACCTTTGCAGAGTTGGGGGGCTTCTCTGAACAGCTACATGACATGCTTCTTTGATTGGCATCTGCATTATGATAAAACCCCAAGGTCACGTGTGACACCTTCAGGCAGAGGAAAAATAAGAAGTAGAAAATATCCTTTCAAGAAAAGAAAATATAAAGCATTTCTTATTACAAAATTGGACCATGAACCAGAGAGCCATTTGGGCCTAAGGCATTACCTGCAGAACTAAACTGCCGGAATAATCTGCAATTCCTCCCATAACGTCAAGGCGCCCAGGAGCTCTAGCAATAAATAAGTCCTCCTGCATGGAAAAGTTTCGTCAGCTCCTTTCTCTCAAAAGAGTTATTCACTATATTGGCAGCTTCCGAAGCCCTCTGCAAACAAGCTCATCTTGGCAAGCATGAAACTGCCAAAAGTAATGAATACCCCCTTGAACACTAAAGTAACATGTGCACAGAACTTCCAGAATCGCTATTCCGCTTACAATCCTTTCTAAAAAGACTGCGCTGAACATATGATGAATCTCATTTTTTAACATCAACTATGAAACTTGATGAAATGCAAGCAGTTTACCTCCCAGCGAAATAGGCCTCCGGCGGCCAAGCGCTCCCGCTGTTGAGGCTTCTCAGCAAGATCACTAGCTCGGACATCACCTTCCTCATCCAACCGTGCCAGAGTGTGAAGAAACTCCTCCGTGTCTGCAAGTCCGCGCACATCTCCCTCAAGGATCTCAAAATCATCAACTCGTCTGCATGAAACCAAGGATCTGTAAGTACACGCCATTTCTTTCAATTAAATTAGAGCTATTTGTAAAATCACCCAAAGTGCCCCTCTTTGTAAAACTTTTTCTTCACTTACAAAGACGGCTTAGCCTATTTAGACACCACCAAGCTCTTCCATTGACTGATAATGAAGGATAAGACCAGAAAGGTTTTCTATTGATCTATTAAGAGTGAGATTGGTGAGTGAATTTTGTCGTTCTTACAAGCCATCAGGAAGAGCTGCACCCTGAATATTATCGAGAGACTTTCTGGCTGGCAAGAGACCCAGCTTGTTCTCGTTAGGACCATACCAATCCGGAATGGTAAGTTCCCGTCCCGGGTGCCTTTGAAGCTGAAACCCGAACACGATTGCATCTCTCAAGCGTTGGGCTCCATTTTGCTGCATCACAAAAGGACACACTTACAAAAAACCATATCCAAGAGTAATTTACACAATCAAGTTATCTGTAAAGTTTCAAAAAAGTTTCAAATAAAGTTTCAATAAGATACCCCCTCTTTGATTTTAATATTACTGTTTAGCTTCATTACCACCTGTTAGACAGACACAAAAATAGATAAGCCATTATTCTCTTTACAATGTTGATGCATTAGAAAACTCAAAAACTCAACAAAAACACATCAGACACTTGGTGGTGACTCAACTAGAATCCTTATTAAGTATGGAAGAGCTTGGTGGTCTCTAAACTCAAGTTAGAATTAGTTTAGCAGCCTTTGAGAAGGAAGAAGGAGAGGTCATGTTGTACCATGAATCTTAGCCGCTTTTTTGCTACTTAGAGTTATTTAGAGCTGATTTCAATAATTGAAAAAGTGAAAAGAGGTCAAAACTCTAGGTATCTTTGCCTCACTACACAAATAATTCTAATGAAGAGTAATATGAATGTTGACAGGGAGGTGCTCACCGGTTTGATAATAGATGCTTTACCACGTGCAGCATCCTCTAAGAGCGAAGCCACAACCTGATCAATGACAACCACGTCAAAATCCTTCCAGAGCTTGAGACTGACATGTAACAAGATTGAGAGAATCAATGTACCTTTCCTCCTTTGAGAGAGCCATTGAAACAGGGCTTGATGATGGATGCACGCTCCAGATACGGCGCCCACCGCCCGCTCATGAAGTCTCGTCGGTTCATCTCAACGCCTCCACGATAAAACTAGAGAGAGAGCACACAACGAAATATCAACACATGTTGCCCCTCCCAGCCGAACATTATGAACCATTACAGGCTAAGGTGTACCTCAAGCATCTTTCGTAAGAACGGCTCCTCGTTGAAATGGTCGCGCCGCACAAACACCAGCGGTGTCTTACAAGCCAACGTCTCACTGACAGTTCCATAACCAATTTTCCCTGCAGCAATCAAGGCTCAAAAGGTGGTATCAGTAAAGTCACCCATCGTTTCAATAAGATACCCCTTCTCTGGACTACTCTTTCCTCAATCTTAATAGTTATCAGAGGCTGGTGATTTCATCCTTCAATCTAGTCAAAGGCAGAGCTTGGTACTGTCTAAACTCAAGTCAAAGTAGTTTTAGCCGTCTTTGCGAGGAAGAAACAGTTAACATGAGATCAAACATGAATACTAGCGGCTTCTCTCCTTTGAGCTGATGTTAGATTAATGTAGAGCTGAATTATTCAATTAGTTTCACAAGTAACTCTACTATCTTAATACCAGAATAGGAAAACCTACCAAGCATACAGTCACTAGCTGCAATGAGATCAGGAACATAAGCATCCCGGTCCATGCGCATGAAGTTGGAGCCCACCTGCTGCTCTGTCGGTGCTCCACAGACCTTTTTCCAGCATGCCGTTAAAAAAGGGTGTTCAGATATACAAGGAGAACATACAAGAGAAACTATTTGCAGAGTCACCTGAAGTTTGAATGAACTATCCCCTCTCACCTCTAGATAGTTATAAAATCAGCTCAAAGGAGAGAAAGACGGCTGAACTCTTTCTTCACTCTCAATGACGGGTAAAACTACTTTGACTTGAGTCTTGAGACCACCATACTTAATTGAAGGATTCTAATCAAAAGACTACCTGGAAGCTCTCTAAGAAGTCTTTAGAGTAAGGAAAGTGTAGTATGATAAATCCAAAGTGGGGGTATCCTACTGACTTTACCAAGAACTCTAATGCGTTTCAAGATTAATGGCAAACTCATGAGCCGCAAGAGCAGAAGCATACCCAACAAAGCCAGCCGGGTGGGAGATAGTCGTCTCTGAGGGGCCACCTTGCATCCTGATCCCAAGCATGAGCAGAAAGATCAGAAGTTGAAGAAACGAAACACTAGTCTAAATCACAAAGAATTTAGTTTGAGGACTACCTGGCCACCAAAGTTGAACAGAAGCACTTTCACATTCTCACCAACCCCCAAGTCCTTCCGCACCTGAAACATGAGTTAATCTTTAGATCAACAAAAACTAAAACTAAATCAGTGCTGGCTCTCATAAAATAAAGCAACAGCACGGAGTTGGTTACCTGTGTTCGACTTCGGCGGACATCTCGAACAACGAGAGGCACGTCAATCACATCTCGAAATGCTGGCACTGCATCATCCCCAGTTTCATTGTCAAGTGAAGAAACTCTACCAATTCATTTCTTTAAATGTGAGTGATAAAACACCAAAATGAATCTTACTCGGACAGTAGCCTGGCAGGCGAATCAGAAAGAGCGCATGCGAGTAATCCTCAGCAATCTGAGCCACATCAAAACATGTCAGTATGAGCTAAATCCTGAGCCAAAAGTGACGAAATACGAAAGTCACCTCAAGTTTGCAGAAGATACCCCCTCTTTTCCAATTAAAACCACCTCTAAATATACAAAAAACTCTAACAAAAAGGGTTGTACCTGCCAAATAATAGACTGGTGATGTTTTCCAGCCACGGTAACATATTCCGAGTAGATGAAGTCCCAGCTGTTGTTTCAACCCCACATGTCAGAGATGCATCACACAAGAACTCTTCAATAAAATGCATCAATCAATCTATGATACTACCTGAAGTTGGTCACACAGACTGATGGAACGCCTGCTAAGTCTGCTGCTTTACAAGCCACCGGAACAATGTCTGCTACCTGATCAAAAATCATCAACAAAAACATCACCGAAGGTGACTTAAAAGTGAAAAACTACAAGATTTTGTTAACAAAAAAAATAAAAAATGACCACTTACCACAAGATTGGCTTTGATTGATTTGAGCCAATCCACTTCAACTTTCAACAAAGCTGCACGATTCACGACGGCCGTCCGAGAATACTACACAGAAAATTCACTTCAATACTTCCATGAAAAACTTAAAAGAAAAGAACAAAAAACAAAAACAAACTCAGCTCACCTCCTCAAGAGAGCCCTGGCAATCGACAGTGAGAGCATCCGATTGCACAGCTCCGCAATCCAGCAACACCTGCACACATAGAAAAAGAAACTGAATCTTCTCCGAAAATCAAACGATGGAGGCGGAGTTATCATAGCAGGCTTACTTTGCGGATATGGAGATTGGGAGAAGGAATATCGCGCGTGAAGACGAAGTCCGGTGCTGCCGTGACCATGTGCACCTCGTGGCCCGCCAGACACAAGTGCCGCGCCACCTACATACAACAACATCAAACCACACGATCGATCACTTCCAAAACGATGATCCACAGCTTCGTCTGAAGGTGGTGATGATCCCGATGCCGCGCACCTCCACAACGCGCGTGGCGTGGCCTAAGCCATGGCCGGTGACGTAGTACGCAAACACCAAGGGCGCCGATGATGCTTGCTCCTCCGCCATGTCGAAACTCTACCGAAAAACTACACAACTTGATGGGTGACAAACCCTAAAGTGACATCTCATGTGGATCGTTTCTCCATCAGCATCAAAATCATAAACTTGGACGATGTGAGCTTGCTTGTTTACTTTTTCTGGGAAGAACTTGCAACTCCACTTGACTTGAAGAAACCTTGGTTTTTCTCACCTATTTTTATCTGAGTCACTGATCTGCAGTTCATGTTTGGTGTCGGTTAAGTGAAGTTATGTGTCATGCTTCTTGCGGTTTCAAGTCTCGAGTGGTAACACGTTTCTATGATTGTGATAGACATGTAATATTCCGAATTACAGTGGCATATCTCCTAGTCAAGTGATGAAAACAGAAGCCCAGGCACATCCTTGTCTTGACAACGCTTCACGATTTGATGTAAATTTGAGAAGTGAACCATCGGGAAATAAGGAGCACAGCTTGTGAGCGGCGTACTTTAAAGCATAACAAAGTTCTATTACACACGCATAGCCGATAGAAAATACTCACTCAGAGAGTCACTCGGCAGCAGTGATACTACTTTGCTAGAAAAAAGTACTACAAGCCCACGACATTAGTTCAGCACTCCGATTCGGCCAAGGGAGCGAAATTCACGCCTGGGGACCATCACAGAAGAATCAAAACTATGACCCATGCCTTTGTGAGAAGTAGGGGCCAGATGCCACTCATTTAGGATACACTCTGCAAATATTAAAACTACTACTCGGATAAAGCTCTGCAGGAAGGTCCATTTAGTGATATCGTCTAGTGACAACCATCCTCTAAGTCGTGGTCTTACGGCGGCCAACCCTTGCAACGAAACCAGCTTTGATAGGTGCCACGGATCGAGAGCATCCACACTGTTGACAAACAATGCATTGATCATGTTAGTAACATAGTCATGAAACAAGTGACAAAGACGAAAGCAAGACCTTAAAAGCTATCAGATTCATAACCTGCTCGCAACGAAGAAAGAACAGCCGGTTCTCCTTGGAAAGGATAGTGTCGGGACTCTTGCATCCATTGCACATAACGTACTCATCTGCAAAACAATCCAGTGAAGGTCAGACTATATCTCCTAAACTCTGCGAAACAGATATATAATACATAGAGACCATTGGTTAGATACAGCGCCTATTACGATTATTTTCCTCAAAAATTGTTAACAATCGTGTAGACACTTACTGACGTAGCGCCTCAGAATACCCTCGAACACTTTGGGAGCAAAGCGACCCTTCACAACCAGACGTTGCTGCCCATCAAGTGATCCACTTGTACCCAGTTCGGCCAACAAGAAAGCCATGACGTGCTCCGGTTGGCGATGCATACTACACAGCAACGATAATTTCCGACTCAGCATTCTCGACACTTCACATACTACACTTGCTTTCAGAATTAGTACAAATAACCACTCAAAAGGACTACGGAATGCAGTACTATGCAGCCCTTCAAAAGTAAAGAGACAATCTCAGAAGGCGAAGTGAAGTACGTCTTGCAAAGGTCCATGAAGTTGACAAACACAGTCTTCTTGGTTCCTTCTCGAAGAACCTGAGGCGGCCTCATAATGGTACGCCTCCTCTCTGCAGACAGCTCTGGGTTGTTTTCTCTCAGAATGTTGAACACCCGCCCCAGAAGCTGCACAAACTCACGCATGCAGTGGTCAGTCACATAGATTTACAAACCTGGAAGCATAGAGAACAAACATCTGCAACCCGAATTAACACCTGATTGATAATCCTCCAGAACAAAGAGCATCTCAGATGAAATATTTTAAATCTTACCTCCTCATATTTATAGTCACGATCTGTGCCTTCCCAAGGATAGACAGTCCCCAATTCAATACCCTCGGCAGGTTCATCGTCATCAGCTTCTGCTTCCAAAGCTGCAAGGATCTCACAAGATCAGAAGTCGAAACAAAAATAGACCACTTAGAAGACAGATATAAAAATTGTAGCACTTGAAAAAAAAATAAACAAAAACTTACCATTAAGGTCATCGTCATTATCAACAGGCTCTTCTTCCAAAGGCTCGCCGTCCACCTACTCACAGAAACAACTTCTCAGTTGGCTCAAATAGCATAAACCTAGCATGGCTGAACCAACTGAGAAACCAAACCACCCTAAACTACTTCATCCCACTTACCGGTTTCTTCTTCTTTTTCTTCTTCAAGCCTACGAAAGCCGAATCCACACTCCCCTCAGCAACCACCTCCTTCACAGGCTCCGGCTCCTCATCCTCCTGCATGCGCACTTTCTTCTTCTTCTTCTTCTTCGTCGGGTCAAACGCCCCTATCTGCAAACCCCAAAACAAAAAGAAATCCATTAGATCTTAAACAAACAACCCCCACACTTCTGTCCATACAAGATCTATCCGCCTCACCTCTGATAGCCATTTCAAGACCAGAAACCCTAGGCATGAGTTGACGGTATTTTCAAAGCAGAAACCCCAGGAATAAGTTAGCTGCCTCCTTTCAGAACACACATTCTTCAATCCACAAGGGATAGTATAACTACCGCCTCCACGTACAAAATTACAGCTCCTTCATAAAAAAATGTTAGGGTTGCAAAAGCTACTCCTACACGCCCTTCAGTCTTGAGACATCAGGTAGTGATATTGGTCGTGCACCTTCCAGAGTAGACAGTCCAATCCAAACACAAGTGAGTAGAACGTGCTCAAGCGATGAGAAAATACCTCGCCTCCGACGTCCTCCTTGAGCTCGATGGGCGCCGCGTCTTCATGCTGGGCGTCCGCCATGGCTGCCTCTCTCGCTCTCTCTCGCTCACTCCCACAAACTCACCGCTGCTGCAAGATTTCTGCAATGAAAGAGAAGCCGCGGAGCAAACCCTAAAACTTAAATCACCTTAGCCGTGCTTCACACTTAAAGCATCCCTTTTCACGCCCTTAGGATCATTTCAGGAGCAAGTGTCATCTACTAAATTGGTAGATTGTGCAGAACCTCATGTTAGCTCCGCGGTACATTTCACATGCAGTCGCTGGTTGAGGTAATATAGTATCTTATGGTTAACCCCCCCTTGCCGACAAGTTAAGCAATGTGCATATTTGGAGAGGACAAATAATTATAAACTTATTTGTCACTAATATCCAGTAGAATTTTAATTTCAACCCAAGTGATTTCATATTTTTCCGATGAAATGTGAATTAGTTATGAATTTTGAAACTATGTTATTTTTAGGTGGTGGGTGTCCTCCATAAGCGTCGACCATAAGTGAGGGATTGTGAGGAATAGTGAACCTCTGATTGGATGGGTGTAATGGGACGGACGTGGGTTGGATATAATCCAATTTTGAAGCTGTCAGTTATCGGATTTGTTGGTTAAGGGGTTACCATGATGAAATATGGTGTCAATGGAAGGAGGTGGTAAGAACTTAAGAGAGGTTAAAAGTTAGTAGTGGATTTGGTTGAGGGTTTTGTTACTTCAGCCCTGTTGGACCTCCACCCACCTATATTATTGAGAGGTGTGACCGTCATCTTCCTTGAGAGGCGTAGTGGAGTTGACATGGAGGTCAAACAAGAGGCGGACCGCTGATAAATTCAATTTTCTTCCAAATCAAAGAGATTGGTTATCAAATTAAAAGTCCTTCGCAAACAACAACAAATTATTTTTGGATCATCTTACATTTCTTTGTGCAAGCATAACATGAATATTTGCCATTTATATATGATTTAAAAGTAAGTCATTGATAGCATGCTTTAGTGACTTTGGTCTCAAGCCCTTGTTGTTTGGATGCCCTAAATAATGTTGTAGGAGAAACAAAATGTCTAAAAATACTTGGTTGTAGGCTAAGTGGTTTATAGAATTTATGTTCAAAAAGGGATAATGAAAGGTAGCATGGGCTATTTAGGTCTTATTGATGTATTTTATAAATGGACCGTATCATCAGCAATATGATCAATATCATCAACAAATGGATGATTCATGTGGATTTGTTGGTTTGAACTTCTTTTCTCCTTCTCTCTGAGTAATGTAAAAGTAATTTTTATACTACAAAAATCCATGCTTTAGGACATATGGTAGTTTTCATTCATTTTCATTACTTAATGTTAATTTTGATTTTTACTTTTTTGATTTCAGGATAACTATTTGTCCTTTATGAAATATTTCAACGAATTCATTTATGGCTAAAACGCCATGGAATGAATCTCTAACAATTTGTTTTTAAGCTGTTTATTTAATTCATGCTTTTGTTTTTCAAATGTCTGTTACACATTTAGTAGAAGACATTTTATATTTTAAAAATTTGATGAATGTTTTCTATTTCTCAGCTGAAAATTTATTGTATTTCTAAATAGGGTGATTTATCTTTTTAAGTTGTGCACATAAAAAGTTATTGGAATTTAACTATAAACCATATGTACGTATAAGTTTTCAATTTTTATTACTCCATTCACTTTGTAATATTATTTTATTTGCATCATACTATTATACTACTAAAATCATAATCTACGCAGTGAACCACGCAACGATCAACCACGCAGTCAACCGTGGAGTGAACTACAGACGCTGCAGTGGATTCAACCATGGATGCAATTAACTATAGAAACGCTGCAGTAGACTGTGCACGGTCAATTGTGCAGTGAATCTTGTTACTTTTTTTTTATTGATAATTTGTAATATAAAAACTATATTATAATGGTTGGACTAATGCTTTGCAAAGCAAGCGCCAATTGCTAGTCATCATACTACCAAAATCATAATCTACGTAGTGAACCATGAAGGGATCAACCACGCAGTCAACCATGCAGTGAACTATAGAAACGCTGCAGCCAACCGCGCAGTCAACCGTGTAGTGAATCATGTTACATTTTTTTTTTATAGTTTGTAATATAAAAAACTACATTAAAATGGTTGGACTACTGTGTTGCAAAGCAAGCACCAAATGCTAGTTCAAAAATAAAATGAGAGACTCTTAAAAGTTGAGATATCTAATTTTCTTCAATTTTCAGAATTTAACTAAAAAAGAATCACTCCAATACAACAATAATAATTTGTCATTATGCAAATAAATATTACCTTCTTTATGTATTTATTTATTTATTTATGTAATATTTCCATTGACAAATCTCAACTACACTAAACATCGCAGTAAGTGTAGTCACACAAATAGTGTAATCACCCTACTACACTGTTTGCGATTAATTTCACAATTAGTCTTAGTTGCGGCAAGTTTTTTCATACACTAATTGTGCACAAGTAAAAAAAAAACACCCACTTTTACTGCCATTCACATATAGTGTAATGTTTCACATTTAGTGTAATGTTGTGTCATTACACTAATTGTAATTCTTACATTTAGTGTAAGGGTTCGTATTTAGTGTAGACGACACTAAATGCGATGTTTAGTGTAGCTACATCTAACCGGAACTTGCCCACATGATTTCATTTTTGGACTTAAGATGGTGTTTCAACAAGTTTCATCAATGGTTACTTGCTGGATGAAAAATTGTGATGAAAAAGTATAGTTACTTACTGGATGAAAACATGGATGAAAATCATAGTTACTGGATGAAAATTTACTTCATCCACGAGAATGAAAAATTACGGATGAAAGCGCCCAGTGATGATCCCTAGGGTTCAAGGAGCTTCAGGGTTTAGGGTTTAAGGAGCTTCAGGGTTTAGGGTTTAAGGCTCCTTGAGAAAATCTTTCACCAAACCCGTTGTGCTTGCTTGCTTGCTTGCGCCATTTCCCCGTCGTCAAGCCTCTCTTTGGACCTCGGGGCCTCTGCTCCTGTTTGTCTGACTCCTTCTACCACTCCAACAGCCCGCCACAATGAGGAAGAAGGTGGACCCCCGGGTTCGCATGATGATCGAGAATGGCGTCAAGAGCAAGCAGCGCACCATGTTCGTCATCGTCGGCGACAAGGGCCGAGACCAGGTGAAACCTTGTCTTCTCTCTTTGTCAGTTTCAGGTTTAGGGTTTGGTTCAGAAGAGTTCGTGATGTGTTGGAACGTTTGTCGATTAAGGACACGATTTGCAAAGAACGGCGTTGGTAACGAGTTTTAGTGGCGTTTGAAAATGTTCACTGAGGTTGGCGTGTGTGCTTGATTTTCCAGGTAGTGAATCTACACTACATGTTGTCGAAGGCTGTCGTGAAGGCGCGTCCATCGGTCTTGTGGTGCTACAAGAAGGACCTCTTTCTTAGCAGGTATTGTTTTAGATTTCGATTGTTCAGCTCAGTTGACGGGTTTAAAGCATTTTTTCCCTTGGCAGTCATTCCAATACTCTTGGAGTTTCACTGCTGTTAATTTGATTAGCAGCAGTTCAAGTTTCGGTATGTAATTGCGTTTCAGGCATCTTTGTTAAGTCGCCTGAAGTTTGAATGAGATTCCCCTTCTATTTCTATTTTTGAGTATTGAAAATCACCTCCAAATTGTATTTATCAAGCTCTTCTACATTCTATACTTTTTTGAGTGAAAGAATATTATATAAGAAATCAAGAGAGAAGGTATCATGATGCTTATACACCCTAAGAGTATACCCTGGCGAGTTCATGATTCTATCAAAGAGCCAGATAAAGTTACTGAAACGTTGGATGATCTCACCGATAACTCTTTTAGGTGTTCTCATTGGGTAATGTCGCCAATCCTTACATACAGTTGGAGAGTACTGGTGCGAAATGAGAAGAGAACTGTCATGGGGCTTTGAATATTGTGTTAGATCATGTATCCTTCTCTGTCATCACGGAAGTGTGTCCTTTTTCTGGTATCGTGATGTGCAGTACATCGCTTGGGCTTAATTTTCGCTATGTTGTTTGTGCCAATTGTTTGCAGTCATAAGAAGAAACGTATGAATCAGATCAAGAAGATGATGCAACGAGGGTTGTTGGATCCTGAGAAAGATGATCCGTTTTCTCTCTTCATGGCGAGCACAAATATTCGTTACTGCTATTATGCAGACACGCACAAGATTCTTGGCAACACCTTTGGCATGTGTGTTTTACAGGTCCGTGTGATCTTCTGTTTCCGTCTGTTGCGTATAATATAAGTTTAGTACGTTCAACTAATGACTGAGTATCACTGAGTTGTAGATAATCTAGTGAGCGAACTTTGTCCATTGTCCTGTTAGTGTGACTCTGACTGAGAAGTAATCTGGTGCAGGACTTTGAGGCACTTCAACCGAATCTTCTGGCTCGGACCATTGAGACAGTGGAGGGAGGTGGTATAATTGTGCTTCTCCTGAGCTCGTTGACCTCTCTGAGCAAATTGTACACAATGACGATGGTAATTATGCTGTCCATTTTTATTACTGAGAAAGTTGCATTTGAACATTGACCATATTGCACAATCTTTTGTAGTACATGAGCATTTGTCGTTTTCTTGGTGTCGTCCATTTTTATTTTTGTTTATACGAGCTTGATATTCCGTTTGATATGGGCAGGATGTTCATGCGAGGTTTCGGACAGAGTCACATGGAGACGTAGTGGGCCGGTTCAACGAAAGGTTCATACTTTCCCTTGCGGCGTGTAAATCTTGTTTGGTGATGGACGATGAGCTCAATCCGCTACCGCTATCTTCACATACCAAATCCATTACCCCGCTTCCCAACTTGGAGGTACATGCCGCCTCTTCCGCTCAATGCTTGGCCCCATTTCATTTTGGTGCTGGTTTTGGTGATTGTCTACGCTTGTCAGGCATGCAATGGTAAGCAAGTTTTGATCATGGAAGGAAACAATCTCCTATAACTCTTGCTTCGCTTTGTTCGAAACTGTGTTTCCAGGGCGAGGAGATTCTATCAGAGGCTGACAAAGATTTGAAGGAACTGAAGGAGTCGCTTCGAGATACGCAACCAGCTGGTTTATTGGTTCAGAAATGTCGTACTCTCGATCAGGTATTTCTCCTCTTGACTTGGTTCCTAGCCATGAATCTGTTTTGTTTTCTGCAAGGAATGAGTTTGGAACGGTTTCTTGTCCTTACGCATGCAACATTTTCTTCTTATTCAGGCAAAGGCGGTTATTACTTTCCTAGATGCTATTTCTGAGAAGACTCTACGCAGCACAGTAGCGCTCACTGCAGCTCGAGGTAGAGGAAAATCAGCTGCCTTGGGAGTGGCAATAGCTGGAGCAGTTGCATTTGGGTATGATTATAACATATGGGCTCAACATTGGCTTGCATGTGTTCAATCGTTGTATTTTCAGTCTTCTAGTTGTTTCCCCCCTTTTTTCAATGGAGATGTGACTCGACAATTAGGATAGAGGACATTCCTGACATGCCACTTCTCATGCAGATACTCTAATATCTTCGTGACAGCCCCAAGCCCGGAGAACTTGAAGACCCTGTTCGAGTTCGTCTTTAAGGGCTTTGATGCAATGGAATATAAGGTGATAGCGTCTTCTGTAATGGTTGACTCTTTTAATCTGAACTGGAATTCTACCTATCTGCTTTAGGGGTTAAACCTTTAGTTGATTATTGTGTCCAAGCTCTAGATTCTCTCTTTTATAACCATTTCTTTGTTCTGTATGTTTTCAGGAACACATTGACTACGATCTTGTAGAGAGTACCAACCCAGCATTCAATAAGGCAATAGTTCGTGTCAACATTTTTAGGCAGCATCGGCAGACTATTCAGGTAATCATTCAGCACTCGCAGCAGATGTCAATGTTGATAATATTATGAAGTGCCTCTGATATTAACATACTGGCCCTGCTTCGGTGACGGTTTACAGTACATTCAGCCGAAGGACCATGAAAAGCTCGCGCAAGCAGAGCTGCTTGTAATTGATGAAGCGGCAGCAATCCCTTTGCCCATTGTGAAGGCTCTTCTTGGTCCCTATTTGGTCTTCCTTTGTTCAACTGTCAACGGGTAAGCCAAGTGGACATTTTAGAAATTTGCTATACATTTTTCAACGCTTATTTATTCATGATGGGAAAGACCAGAAATCTGGTATGAATGGAAGCTTTTATTCATCGTATAACCAAATACTTCTATTGCTTCTGAAGTCGTTGGAAGATGCAAAGGATTCGCTTGTGGTGTGACAGGAAGGTTTTCTTGACGTCTATCGTATGTTCTTGTTATTAATTTTCAAAAGTTTTCTGTTTAATGTTGTGCGCCAGGTATGAAGGCACTGGCAGGTCTCTGTCGTTGAAGCTCATCCAGCAGTTGAGGGAGCAGGGTAATAAGTTAGCTATTAACGGCAGTAGCGACGGTGGAGTTGTATCTGGTAACTCCCAGGAGCACTTTGATGATATTATGTTACTATTTATGGAGTTCTTGTTATGCCTTTCTTCTTTTGGAGGTCGATAGTACACAAATGATTTGCTGAGATGGAGAAGTTGTTTAGCGTGAGTGGATTGTGATTTATCATTGATAATTCGAAAAATAGACCATGATCATCTGCATTTGAAATTTTTGCTTATGTCTTTATTTGTTTTTAGCCCGAGTGTTTGCGATCATAGCAAGACTTATACCTTATCTAGAAAGTTGGTTTGATCGGTGTTTTTCTTAAACAGGGCGAACTTTCAGGGAGTTGGAACTAGCTGAGCCGATCCGTTACAAAGCTGGAGATCCAATCGAGGCATGGATGAATGAGCTGTTGTGTTTGGATGCTGCCAATCACATTCCTAGTATCGATGGCAGGTGTGTGTATACTTCCGTTTGCCTGATAATTGTTCAGCATGTCGAATATATATGCTGAGAATGCACTAAAGCTAGTTCATTGGCCAAGCAGTTTCCATATACTGTCGTTAATCATAATTTCTGGTTCTGCATTTTTTCTGGTTGCAGACTGCCACATCCTCAAGAATGTCAGTTATATTATGTGAATCGTGATGCTCTGTTTTCCTATCACAAAGAAAGTGAAATGTTTTTGCAGGTACTACATTCTCCTCTTTAGCCTGAGTGTTTCAATCCGCTTTGTTGAACTAATCTGGCAATATTGTGCACTACTTTTACCTCATTCAAAAGAGTAAATTGTTTGGTTGTGGGTGGTGGATAACAGAGAATGATGGCGTTATATGTTGCCTCACATTACAAGAACACGCCCAATGACCTTCAACTTATGTCTGACGCACCGGCACACCATCTATTTGTTCTGCTTGGTTAGTTGACATTATTCTCTGTAAAAACAAACTCCCTGACTTAGGCGAGAGTGACTTGCTTACTTTTTTTTGAAGTCAAATTCTGCTTGTGTTTTGTAATCGGTTTGCACTCATTTGAGGCTTATGTTCTGATTCGTTTACTCAATTGTTGTATGCTAGGTCCACTCGATGAGACCCAAAACAGGATGCCTGATATTCTCTGCGTCCTTCAGGTACAGTTGTGGGCTGAGGAACCGTTATGATTACTATGTGGATATAAATGACCCTAATTTTCTATCTCATCAACTGTTTCTGTGTGTATCGAGAAGTATTTATTTTTGTGTTTGCCATTTTACTCGCATAGGTGTGCTTGGAGGGTGAGATTTCGAAACAGTCAGCCCTGCGAAGTTTAAGTGAAGGGAATCTACCAAACGGAGACATGATACCATGGACCATATCACAACAATTTCAAGATGTGGAATTCCCCAGCCTCTCTGGTGCACGTATTGTCCGAATTGCTGTGCATCCCAACTTAATCAGGGTAATTGTAGCACTTAATCTGACGATTTTCCAAT